>JAWWMO010000074.1:3388876-3399825 GCA_035047845.1 Dendrocincla fuliginosa | reverse complement strand
CTGATGAACAGCCCCTCTCCAGCTTCCCTGGAGCCCCTTCAGACCCTGGAAGGTGCTCTGAGGTCTCCACACAACCTTCTCCTCTCCAGGCTGAACATTCCCAATTGTCCCAGTCTGTCTCCAGACCCCTTATCACCCTCCACCCAAACACCACTGAACTTTTTCAGGTATTAAATGGAGCAGTTGGAAATATTTGCATGTCCAGGACGTTCCTTTGTCATGGCTTCTTGATTTAAAGCCAGACTAAGTTGTAGCCTGAGCCTTGCCCTCCAAACTCCCCATTGTAGCACCAATAATTTCCCAATGAGCTTTGGAAGAATGAGGAACTGAGCTGGGGGAAAGAAGGAAATGGAAACCAGGGCGTGCCACAGCTTTAATGTGTGTGGTAAAGAGCAGGGACCAAATAAAAGTGAAACTGGGAAAGGAATCCACAGCTGGAAAATTGACTGTTCAACTGCCAAAGCCATTGGTTATTAATTAGTGGGGAAAGTCGTTCTGCTTGGGGTACACAAATGTCTGTGTTGACATCCCTTGGCAGGGAGATAAAAGCCATGCCACGTGTTGAAATCGGGAGAAATACTCCCAGAAGGAGCCTTAGCCAAGGTCACAGATGGTTTAATACCATCAAAAGAGCAAAAAGGCAATTTCTCGGCGGACAGAAGTGGGGAGGGAACTGGCACTGAGAAGAGGATTCAAAGCTTTGATCCCCAAAAGAGAAGCAGAACCCAAGGAGTGGAGGCAGAAACAGGTCCAGATTAAAACTAATCCTTCCTTTCCAGTTCCTGCACCCGTGTGACACCGAGGATTAAGCGGGGAGGGACGGAGGGAGGCTGCGCCTTGGCTGAAGAAATGGGCTGGGAGGAAACGGGTGTGGAAAGGAAGTTAAACTGGGAAGGGGAAAAGCAGTTTCTGCTCAGGGCAGGTGGATCCGTGTCCTTGGGATGAGAGAACCCACTGGAGCAGAGCTGGGGGCACCACCATGAGCTAAGTGTGGCACCAGTGCTGGCCACAGCCACACGGTCACCTCCTGTCTGGGAGTGTGTCCCACCCAAGTCTTGCCCACGGAGGTGTCTGGAACCCAGGGAGAGTGGGAAGGTCTTGCTTTGGTGGCAGGGAAGAGATAAAGTGGTTCTGAGTGTCCTTCCTGCCCTTCTCAAGCACCACTAAACCCAGTCCCTCAAGGCTCAGAGCAGCTGGGGGGGGACAAGGGAGATGTTGAGCCCAGCTCTGTGTCCACCTCACTGGGAAAAGTGTCCCCTCGAGGTTGGGGGTGATGGACATCACAGGGAATATGTAAATTAGGCCATTTCATCAAGTGTTTTGCCCAATTAACCCACAGAGAGACAAACTGGAGCCTCAGGAGAGATGAATAACCTCAAGGACCAGCAGATGATCCTCCATCCCACCAGCCATGCTCCTTTGGCTCCTCATCCTCACCCACCACCCCGTGCTGTGCCAAAAACACAGCTGGGACAGAGAATTAAGCAGGAATTAGTCTGAGTGCTCCAGAAACTGCCCAGATGTCCCCTGGGCTTTGGTGACAACGACACCAACCCACCCAGTGCCCAGAAGTGAGGCCTTCTCCTACAGGCAGGACGGATGAGAGGATCACACACCTCTGTGGCATCCCACACACGGGATGCAATCAGGAGGTAAACGAGCATCATGAGAGCACTCAGGGCTCTGTGGCAATGCCACCCCACCCTTCTGGGACAGCCCTGGGAGCTCCAGCTTCTGCTTCAGGGGGACCTCAAGGACTGGGTCCACAGGGGGTTATTTGGGGTCTCTGCATTAAATCACTTAAGAGCTCTGAGCCCAAAATGCTGCAGAGCTCTGTCTTTGCAAGGGGATTTTTTAGCCGGGGTTTTCTCATCAGGCAGAGATTTTAAAGCCTTGGCTTTAGTCCCACATTTAGGACTTTTCCACTGGCACAGGTTGCCCCAAGAAGTCACGGCTGCCCCGTCCCTGGAAGTGTTCAAGGCCAGGTTGGAGCAAGCGGGTCTGGTGGGATGTGTCCCACCCCATGATCTTTAAGGTCCCTTCCAACCCAAACCATTCCATGATTCCATGATTCTGTGTCACTGTCCCCTTTGCATAAGGTGGAGGTGCAGTTCTACTTCCTCTAATTTTCAGTCTTTAGTAATAAAACTCCCTTTTTTATGCCTTGGAAGAGGGACCTTCATTAGTTGGAAGGAGCAGCAAAACACTTTTATAATTAAGAGATGAAAGCCCTCAGTGAGTTCAGCCCGGACTGAGACTGGCTTCAGAGCTAATTTAATTTCATGTGAAATACAATTAATTGATTAATTAATTTAATGTGAGCATTTAACTTTGCTGTTGAATTGCAGGAATACGTTCTCAAACTCCCACCTGGCTCCCCCCTCCTGTCAGGGAGTTGCAGAGAACAAAAAGGTCCCCCCTGAGCCTCCTTTTCTCCAGGATGAGCCCACCCAGCTCCCTCAGGACTTCTCCAGACCCTTCTCCTTGTTCTCCAGCCGCTTCCCCATCTCTGGACATGCTCCAGCCCCTCAGTGTCTCTCTTCCCCTGAGGGGCCCAGACCTGGATACAACACTGGAGGTTCCCTCACTGGTGCCGTGCTCATTTAGAACACCCAAATCCAGCCTTGTTATCCCCCACTTCCCAACACCCAAAATCCCAGGACTCATCTTTTATGTGCCAGAACATGCTCTACCTCTTAGAGCTTCCTCCTGACCGCCCTTGATCTCCCCAGCAGAGATAAACAGGCTGTTCTAGATATGCTAAGTATGTGCTGCAACCACAGCCCTTAATTTGGTTTTCAGACAAACACCGAATCCCTTGACATCTGTTTCTCCTGCCCTACTTATCTCGCTGCTCCAGCCACGCCACAGAGGGGCTTGGACATCCCCAGGAGGAGCTGGACACTGGATGGTCTCAGCTGGGTGTTTCCAGCCAACATCACGGTGCTGTTTCAGGAAATGCAGCAGCAAACTTTAGGGAAAGGCTGGGTGGGGAGGGGAGGGGATTTTTTTATGTTATTTAACTTTAATTGGCTCTACCCACTTGGAGACCCTTCCATGTCACCTCCAACAGCCAGAGTTCCTTATGCAGCATCACTTGGGAGTGATGCTGGATGAGAGAACACCAAAAGCTTTAATAATAAACAACAGGATTTAATTGATCCCATTGAATTGACCCCATTAAATCGATTTAAGAGATTTTTGGGGATGAAACTCTGTAGATACCCCATAAAATCCCTTTGAGATGAGAGACTTCAACAGGGCACCGCGTGCTGGGGAGAGGGTCCCTTGTCCTCTGCCACCAGTGGAGATGTCACCTCCCTCCAGGCTGGTGAGGATGGAAGGGCACTGTCTGAGCTGCAGCGAAGATGAGATAAGGCTGAGATAAGGCTGAGCAGTCTCGTGCTCCAGGGCAGGAAACGGGCAAAGCCAGGAAGGAGCCACTTGGGTGGCACCAAGAATGGCTCTGAAATAATAAATCACGTTCCCGTTGCTTCAATCATCAACATCTGAGGGAAAGAGCTTCCAACTCTGCCACCTCAGAGCTCGCCTGCAGCTGGAAGGTTTTCTTGGAGGAGCGTGCTGGTGTTCTTTGTCATAATTCCAGTTTGGCAGAAGAAAGGCATGGACAGTGTGAGCAAACTATATATAGAATTCCCCTGTGAAAAAGGAACGAGGAGCTACAAGAGGAGAATAATTAAGAAAACCCCTTTTATCTCTTAACCCAGGAGCAAATGGAGCAAAATACCAAGTGCAGCCTGCAATAAATTATTCTCTCTCAGCAAAAGGGATTTTCCCTGTTCTGATGCTCCCAAAAGGTTTAAGGAGAACCTGTTGAGTGTTTATCTGCCCACTGCATATAAAATTCCCAGGATTGTGCTGATTTTTGCCCCAAATCCTCCTTTTTTGTCATGTTCACTCTGCCACAAAACACAGTCAGAGCATCCAACCCGCTCTCAGTGCTCTTGTGTGTTCAACTACCAGGGAACAGGGCAATGAAACAGCTTTTGGACTTGCTTTAAAGCTGAAATTATCACAGAATGGTTTGGAAGGGACCTTAAAAACCATCTTGGTCAGCACAGGGACACCTTCCACTAGCCCAGGTTGCTCCAAGCTGACCCTGGGCACTTCCAAGGATGGGGCAGCCACAGCTTTCCTGGGCAACCTGTGCCAGGGCCTGCCCACCCTCCCAGGGAAGGATTCCTTCCCAATATCCGGCCTAAATTTCCCCTCTTTCAGCTTGAACCCATTCCCCTCTATCCTGTCACTCCAGGCCTTTGGAAATAGTCACTCCCCCTGTTTCTTGTGGCTCCTTCAGGTCCTGGAAGGCCACACTTGGGTCACTCCAAAGCTTCTCGTCTCCAGGCTGAACAATCCCAACTCAGTCAGCCTTTCCTCAAATCTACACAAAGACCATTTCTTTGGCTCTTTGGGTTCCTTCCTTCCGTTTCTCTGTAGGTCAAACCCTCCAAGGCTCTAAATCACCTGGAGCCTCCCAGCTTTGCATCATGGCTTTGGAGGCATGTGTTGACTTTTGGGGAGCTCAAGCTCCTTGGACTCATTGGAGTCCAATGTGTGTCCCTACAGCCCTTGGCAATAACGTGGGTGTCATCACAAACATATAATACACAGTTACAACACAGGTTAATGACACGCCAGGGCCACGTCTGGGTGTTCAGAAATATTTCCTACAATGAGAAATAAATTGCCCAAATCTGTAAGGGGAAAAGTCCCTCTTTCCCCGCTCTTGTTTCATTTATGGGATGTTGGACCCCTTTGTGGAGGGGACGTCAAATGAAATCACTCCTTCATTCCGAAAATGCAACAGGACCTCTGATTTTCCCCATTTCCTCACTTAGCTCGGAGTAGGTGGAGCCATCCAATGATTTTAATGTCACTGAAAACAAAAGAGGTGGTGGAAGGAAGGGAGATACCGATCTGAGTGACGAGCCCAAGATTATGCTAAGTAAGTGGGTAGTTGGGGTTGGGTTTGGCTTGTAAATAAATCAATCATTGTTTCTTTCCAAGAGGAGGACTAGATCCTATATAAAAGTTCTCCCACACCACGTTCCCTCACTCCATTTGACTCCTTTCCACTGGTTCGTGCCGTGGGACACGGTAAGGTATTGCATGCTCTGGATGGGAACTAATTGGGCTGATTGTTCTTGGGATGCTCAGCGGGAAAAGGTGGGAGTAAATATGGGCTTTGGGGTCTCATAATCCAAAAATTCCTCTTTATTTGCAGTAATTTAAGTTTTCCTAACAATTCAGGGATTGTGTAATCAAACAGGGAAAGGAGAGAGCTGGGGCATAGAAAATATGGTGCTTGGAGCCCCTTGGATTTCTCTGGGCCCAACATCACATGGTGCCACCACAGAAAGGCAACCCTTGGGATATAAACCTTCAGGAAAAGGGCAGGAAAGAGGCTTTGTAGGTTCTTAGAGTGGGGCACAAAAGAAATTACACACAAAAATTGTGTCTATTCTCATTTTCCAGCCTTTTGTCTAAGTGGAAAAGGGTTCTCTTCTTTTCCCTCAGGTACAGACACACATCAAGCCCTTCAGAGCGTGACCTGGAGCTGCTTTTTTTTCCCCTTCTTTTGCATTGCTGATAATTTTTCCGCAGGCTCTTCCTCTTCCTTCTCATTTTTAGGACGAAATAAACCACTCACTGTGCTCCTTTGAAACCCAGGCTGAAGAATTTCAAAGCAGCAGCGCAGTTATTGTTATGCAAATGACGAGCCGTGCTCTTTGTTTCTTGTAGCCCTGGAATTTTAATCCCTGTTCCCCCCTGAGCATTCCTTTCAAAATTCCCAACCCACATTTGGATACGGGGTAATTCTGGAGCACAACAGCCTCGTGTGCCTCAAGTGGGAATTATTAAGGAATTACTGTGGTTGCACCTGGCCCAGAAAATAACAGGGAAGTTGACCATGGATAAAGAGATTTTGTAGAAGAGCTGAGATGGGATAAGCTGGAAACTTCATGGCTTTTCCTTTTAATTCATTCATTCCTGATGCTGAAAATACCCCTTTGCATCAGCTGTCAGAGGTGGAGAAGGGATCAAAAAGGGAAGGCAAAGCCTTGCCTTGAGCTGTGTCGACCCTGTGTTGACCTGCCATTGGAAGGGGATGGGGTGGCACAAGGAACACGAGTTTCCCTCCCCTTGGATGTTCTTCAGGCCTGTTTTTTCTCTTTCTCTTGAAGGACTCCCCAGCGTTTTTGGAACGATGGGTTCCCACCAGCAGAAGGGCGACGGCCAAGGGATGTCTGAGCAGTCCGGGGGATGCCACAGCGGCGGAGGAGGAGGGTCATGCCACGGAGGTGGTGGAGGAGGATGCTGCCACAGCAGTGGTGGAGGAGGATCTATGGGATACCAGAGCCAGGGGTCGTCGTGCCACGGAGGAGGCGGCGGCGGCTGCTGTGGTGGCGGCAGCGGTGGTGGAGGTGGTGGCATTTATCAGACTCACATGTCATCGTCCTCCTCCTGTGGAGGTGGAGGAGGTGGCTCAGGCCAACAGAGCCAAGGATCCATCTGCATTATTGGAGGAGGAGGAGGAGGAGGAGGAGGAGGAGGTGGAGGGCAACAGAGCCAAGGATCCATCTGCATTATTGGAGGAGGAGGAGGAGGAGGAGGAGGAGGAGGAGGAGGAGGGCAGCAAAGCCAAGGTCCCATTATAATTAGTGGGGGAGGAGGAGGTGGAGGAGGAGGAGGAGGTGGCCACCAGTGCCACATGCCCATCTGCATCCCTGGGGGCAGCATGGGAGGTGGAGGAGGAGGAGGAGGTTCAGGCCAGCAGGGCAAAGGCATCATCATTATTGGTGGAGGCAGCAGTGGTGGTGGAGGTGGTGGAGGTGGTGGTGGAGGTGGCTCAGGCCACCAAGGCCAGGGTCCCATCTGCATTGGGGGTGGTAGTGGTGGTGGAGGAGGAGGAGGTGGGGGTCAGCAAAGCCAAGGTCCCATCATTATTAGTGGAGGAGGAGGAGGTGGATGTGGTGGTGGAGGTGGCTCAGGCCACCAAGGCCAGGGTCCCATCTGCATTGGGGGTGGTAGTGGTGGAGGTGGAGGTGGTGGTGGAGGTCACCAGGGTCAAGGCCCCATTTGCATTGGGGGTGGAAGTGGAGGAGGAGGTGGTGGAGGTGGCTCAGGCCACCAGGGACAAGGTCCCATCATTATTAGTGGAGGAGGAGGTAGTGGTGGTGGAGGAGGAGGAGGTGGTTCCTGCCACCAGGGACAAGGTCCCATCATTATTAGTGGAGGAGGAGGTGGAGGAGGTGGTGGAGGTGGAGGTGGAGGTGGTTCATGCCACCAGGGAGAAGGTCCCATCATTATTAGTGGAGGAGGAGGTGGTGGAGGAGGAGGAGGTTCATGCCACCAGGGACAAGGTCCCATCATTATTAGTGGAGGAGGAGGCAGTGGAGGAGGAGGAGGTGGAGGAGGTGGTGGAGGTGGTTCCTGCCACCAGGGACAAGGTCCCATCATTATTAGTGGAGGAGGAGGCAGTGGAGGAGGTGGTGGAGGGGGCTCCTCCAGCTCTGGGGGTATGTCCATGCAGCAGCAGACCCAGCCCATCTCCTGGCCACCTCAGACCAAGCGCAAGTAGTGGCTGCAGAATGGACTCTCACCCCAAGAAAGCCCGAGATACGAACGAGCCCGACATTTCTTCCTCTACTCAACTGAAGAATATTTGTGTTATTCTTTCCTCCCTTCCCTTGGGAGTCTCCTGTCCTGCTCTGCAGCTGAGCAGAACCTCTGGTGGTGTGTATCAGTAACTTCCAGCCAGGGTGGTCTCATGTCCCTGTTTCCTGCCTCAGTTTTCTGGTGCTTGCACAAGACAATAAAACTCGCAGTCCTAGAAAGTTCCAGTGTGTGAGTGGTTGGATTTGAGACACCGGTTGCGTTATTTCCATCCCTGGGTTTTCACTCTGAGCTGGTGCTGTCGCAATAAAGCTCAAGAACGTGAAAGCCCACCTGTAAAAGAGATTTTGGATGAACTAAATATTGTTAGGTCACCTTTTAATGTCTCTTGCTGATGATTTGCCCCTCAGAAGAGGTACCACCAAGTTAATCATTGTCTGTCTACCTCACCCAAAAGGCTTGTGATGCCCAAGGATGTTCTAAATGGTTTAGGAGAGAGAAGATGCAAAAATTCTATTACAAAGAGTAATAGAAGATACTACAAAGGTGCTGCTACAGGTGTGAGTGAGGGTGGTGCAGGACCATACACATGGTGGTGCAGGAGCTCTTGGTGCTCACAGCTACACCAAGGAGCCGTGGAAGAGAGAAATGAGGGTCTTCTCCAGCCCTTCCCCCAGTTCTGAACCAGAAGCAGGACGAGTAAACCCCTTCAAGGGCTTGGGATGCTAATTCTGGAACAGGCAGGGACTTCCTCATTCCCACAGGGCAAAAACGCAGCTCCGGGGATGAGTGTTCAGAGGGAGTTTCCCTGTGGGAAGGGATTTCTTTGATGTGGTTGATTCTGGCAATTAGCAGGGAAAGGAAAATGAACCTTCGCTGCCTGAACTGTTCTGTGTGAGGCAGATGATGGACACGTGGAAGTGTCCCAGGAGGGACAGGAGAGACCTCCCTCCATGTTTTATGTGTCCCTCTCCCTTGGGGACCTCAGGGGGACAGCCAACCTCAAACCACATCCAGGTGAGCTCCTCCAGCCGGAGCAGCCACAGGAATAGCTGAGTTGCCTGGGATTTTATGATGGGAAGTCACAGGGCGCTAAAATCCCAGTGACTGGAGGTTGCCCACCCAGTGCTAAGACAAAGTTTGGGTCCCACTGTCAGACACCCCTGCACAGGGACCAAAAATGGCCCAGGAGCAAGAAAACCAGGAGCCAGGTTGCAGAGGCTCTCAGGGTGACAGGAAGAGCATTTTCCTGAATCCTTCCTGAATTTTGCTTCAGAAAAGGGAGGAATTCCTCCTTTTGGTCAATATCCATCAAGGTGCTGCTCCACAGGGTGGGTGTTGGATCTGGTACCTTCTACTTGCAGCACTTAAGTCCTTTCCCTCATCCCTCATCCCTCCTCTCAGAAGTGATATAAGACCTGCCTGACCTCTGCACTGTCCATAGGGGTGGAATCAAACTAAAATCATGGTCAACACTTCGCTCACAGCCACGTGAGATTCCCCTGCTGCCCCAGCAACACCAGGCCCACCCAGTGAAGCCCTCCCAGGGCATCTTCATGGTCATGGAATAAAATCACTGAATACCCCAAGCTCGAAGGGACCCACAAGGATGAGCAACGTTCAGCTCCTGGCTCAGGACACCCCAACAACCCCACCACGAGCCCCTGGACTGTAACACACAACAAACACAAGTCCCCACAGCCCCTCCTGCTGTCGGTCACCACCCCAGCAGCGTCTCCTGGTTGGAGTGGAGGGTGCTGACCCGAGTCCAAGAATCCAACCTCGGAATTCCACCTCGGGAGCTTGGGCTCACGTGTGGGACCTGCGGGAGGCAGCCGAGGAAGTGATGCACGGGAGAGGCATCACTCTGATCCCGTGAGTCAGGGCAAGTGGGCTGAAGGAGGACACTGCTCCGTAAATAAACCTATCACCATTCCTTTGGATGCCTCACTTCCCACCTAAGAAATACAGTATAAAAGTTGCTGGATCTCTTGGGGCTTCATTCGCTCAGCTTTGCTCTGTGGGGAACGTGCTCAGAGCCCAGAAGGGTAAGTCCAGTCCTGCCCCAGGGGGAGATTCTTCCTGTGCTTTCCTGCTTGAAGAACAGAAATGCTTTGGTGAGGTTTCTCTGGTGGGTGGAGGTGGAAGGGCAGGATGAATTCGGATCTCCTGTGGGCGCAGCAGGAACGGGATCATCCCGCGCTCCTCAAAGTCTTTCACTGGTATCGTGATGGAGGTGGAAAATCTTTGGGATAAAAGACCTTAAATGATGATTCTGGTCATTCCAAAGGGTGGGGAATCCTCCTGAGGGTGGTGGAGTAAACAGCCCTTCCTTGCAGGGTCCCTGCCAAGATGTGCTCCAGACAAAGCTGCCATGGGATGTCCTCCCAGTCCAGCGGGTGCCACAGCTGCTGCTGCTGCTGCCGTGGGGGCAGCTCCTCCAGCTACCAGTCCCAGGGCTCCTCCTGCTGTGGGGGCTCAGGGGGTGGAGGAGGTGGATCCTGCTGCGGTGGAGGATCTGGTGGTGGCATGGGAGGAGGATCCAGTGGAGGATCGAGCCAGAAGATCATTATTAGCTCTGGAGGTGGAGGAGGAGGAGGAGGCTCATCTGGATGCTGCGGTGGAGGATCCAGTGGTGGTGGATCTTCAAAGGGCATGATGGGAGGTGGAGGATCCTCTGGATGTTGTGGTGGAGGATCCGGAGGTGGCATGGGAGGAGGATCCGGTGGTGGATCTTCAAAGGGTATGATGGGAGGAGGAGGATCTGGTGGTGGATCTTCAGGAACAAAGATCATCATTGGAGGGGGAAGCAGTGGAGGATCCTCCGGATGCTGCGGTGGAGGATCCAGTGGTGGTGGATCTTCAAAGGGCATGATGGGAGGTGGAGGATCTGGGTGTTGTGGTGGAGGATCCGGAGGTGGGATGGGAGGAGGATCTGGTGGTGGGTCTTCAGGAACAAAGATCATCATTGCAGGTGGAGGTAGTGGAGGATCTGGTGGTGGATCTTCAAAGGGCATGATGGGAGGTGGAGGATCCTCTGGATGCTGTGGTGGAGGATCTGGTGGTGGGTCTTCAGGATCAAAGATCATCATTGGAGGGGGAAGCAGTGGAGGATCCTCTGGATGCTGTGGTGGAGGATCCAGTGGTGGTGGATCTTCAAAGGGCATGATGGGGGGTGGAGGATCTGGGTGTTGTGGTGGAGGATCTGGTGGTGGAATGGGAGGAGGATCTGGTGGTGGGTCTTCAGGAACAAAGATCATCATTGGGGGTGGTGGTAGTGGTGGTTCTTCTGGATGCTGTGGTGGAGGATC
>JAWWMO010000074.1:3372778-3383322 GCA_035047845.1 Dendrocincla fuliginosa | reverse complement strand
TGCTGCAGTGGAGGATCCAGTGGTGGCTATGGAATGGGAGGAGGATACGGTGGATCTTCAGGATCAAAGAGCATCATTGTAGGTGGAGGTAGCGGAGGATCCTCTGGGTGCTGCAGTGGAGGATCCAGCTACGGGATGGGAGGGGGATACAGTGGTGGATCTTCAGGAGGGAAGGTCATCATTGTAGGTGGAGGTAGTGGTGGATCCTCTGGATGTTGCAGTGGAGGATCTTCAGGCTACGGGATGGGAGGAGGATACAGTGGTGGTTATGGTGGTGGATCTTCTGGGTCAAAGAGCATTATTGTAGGTGGAGGAAGTGGTGGATCCTCTGGATACTGTGGTGGAGGATCCAGCTATGGAATGGGAGGGGGATACTGTGGTGGATCTTCAGGAGGGAAGATCATCATGGGAGGTGGAGGGAGTGGAGGTTCCTCTGGATGCTGTGGAGGAGGATCCAGTGGTGGCTCCTCAGGCCAGACCATCATCATCAGCTCTGGAGGTGGCGGTGGAGGCTCCTCCCAGCAGAAGTGCCCCATTGTGGTCCCCAGCATCGTGTCCCACCAGACCAAGCAGAGCTGCTGATTCCCCTCCAGCCAGCAGAAGTGACAGCCTTGGGCAGCTCCTACCATGGCACCTCTGTGCCCCCTCTGATCACCTGGCCCTTCCCCTGTGTCCTCTCCTCTTCCCTGGATTCTGCATCCCTGTGTTGAGAACTCCAGGACTTACCTGCTGCCCTGCTGATGGTGTTGGGAGACCTTTGACAATGTCCTGCTGCTTCTCCAAAGGCACTTTTTGTATCTAATAAATGTTGCAATATCTCAAAACTGCCTTTTCTGGGAAGTTTGTTTATTTCTTGTAGCATCAACCAACATCTCATGGTCTTGGAAGGTAGAAATCCACCTGATGAGACATTTCACTCCTCTCTGAAAAGGAGATGATGTGTTTGGTGATGCTCTGCTGTAGACGAAGCTCCAAGCTTACCCAGGGAGTTCTTACCTTCATTTTCCACCTGAGAGAGGAACAGCAGAGCCCAAAATTCCAAATGACCACAGCACCCAATACCCCTCTGGTGGCCATGCAGGGTGCAGCCACCCCAGCTCATGGCTCCACCATGAGGTGCCAACACCCCATGGCCTCGTCTGTGGAGCTGGTGGGAGACATCACCAAGTGGGGAGCATCACCAGGTGGGAGACATCACCAGGCCCACCAGGCTCAGTTCAGAAGAGCTGGGACTGGACATGACCCAACAGCAGCTGTTGATGCCCAAGGGAGACAATAAAATCACATCCCTGCCATCCTCCCTTCCTTCAGCTTTGCAAACCTCAGGGCAACTGAGGACACGGCCTCAGGCTGTGCCAGGGGAGGGTCAGGAGGGGCAGGAGCAGGAATTTGGTCGTGGAGAGGGTGGGGAGGCTTTGGAAGGGGCTGCCCAGGGAGGTTTGGAGTCCCCAGCCCTGGAGGTGTCCCAGGAATGCCTGGAGGTGGCACTGAGTGACAAGGTGGGGATGGGGCACAGGGTGGGCTCGGTGACCTTGGGGGGCTTTTCCAACCTCGGTGACTCTGGAATTCCATGATCTGCACCCTGAGGGAAACCTCACACACTGAGGGAGCCAAATCAGCCCTGGCTCAGGCAGGAGTAAATAAAACCAGCAGCCAAGTTCCCTCAGGCAGCTCAAGACACTCCAAAAGATGCCTCCAGGCATCAAGTCCATCCCTGCCCAGGCTTTTACAACCTGCTTTGGCAGCACCACCACCCTGTGCATGACCTTCTGCCCCGTAGACGTGGCCTTTGGCCAAAGCTGGGACTTCTTGTCCCCACGGCAAAATTCCTTGGAGCTGACCAGACCTGGTCCAAACTCCATGGGGATGCAGCTTGGACCTGCAACCCTCCAGATCACCTGGAGTCCTCCTTCCAGGCTGGAAGAAGGATGTGGAAAAGGAGGAAAGGTGGGATTTGGAGGCAGAATCCTTCATTAAAACCTAATCGAGCCACACTGGGTTCAAGAGTTAGGACACTCACACCTCCACAATTCTCTCAGAACATCTCTAGCACCCTTGCAAAATTCCCAGTCCGGCAATTGATGGCTTTTGGTGACCTTCTGGTTTGGATGCAAATGTTTTCCATCAGAAAATCTACCCCTGGAGCCACCAAGGAGCTTCTGGGACATCAAAGTGCCACCAGATGCTCTGTGAGTGCCTTTTCCTCTGCCCTCTGCCCCACACTCATTAATCCTCTGCATTCCCTACACCCACATTCCCACCCACCTCCCCCAGGTCCCCCCCACCTCTCTGGGGGCTGGAATGTTCCTCCAAAGCCCTGGGCAGGAGCTCAGGAATGGGCTCATTAGGCAGAAGTAACAATTAGTGCGTGAGGAGTGATATGGATCGGTTGCCATGAGTCAAAGCAAACACTGAAATCCATTTGATAAGTAAATAATCCTTATCATTCCCCAGGGTGTCTCACTTCCCATATATGTTAAACACCATATATATGTTCCCGAGGCTGTTAAAGCTCCTCATTCAGTCGGCTTTTGCCTTCTAAATGTGTTTCGGATGGCTCAAGAGGGTAAGTCTGATTTTCTTTTCTGAGGCTTTATTAATTCCTATTCATGGGAGGCAGTTTCCCTGCCCTGTGCTTGGAGCAGGACCCCTCTGCCTGAGCAAAGTCCTTGGGATCTGGACAGTTTCTTCTGGATGCATCAAATCCTTAGGGGAGAAGGTGAAATCAAGCCACCAGACTGGGAGCCAGAGGGTAAAACCCAGATTAGGCTGTGGTGGGACCAGCACGTGGTGACTGCACAACCTTTGTGGTTTTGGATGTGGTTGCAAAGTCTGGGAGTCATTTTTTTTATATAATTTAATAATGAGCTCTGCTTCATAATGGCCACAAACCTTTGTGTCTGGGCCAATTATCTTCCGCAAAAGACCTTTGGGGATGCAATAATAGAGCCAGAAATATCATCTGACGTGGAAACTTTGATCCACTGCTCTTGCAATGGCTGGAAAACAAACAAGGGTAGTCTTTTTTTGCAGCTCTGCAGTTGCAAAGATGAAGATGAGCGGGGGGAAAGCCATGACAGTTCTTAAATGGTAAAAGGATATATCTCACATTTTGGTTCTCTGGAAATACCCCCTGAAGGCAAAAGGAAAGAGGAAAACTATCCCAGGGAGAGTCCAGATCCTCTTGGATTTGAAGAACAGAGGCATTGAGAAACCTGGTCTAGTGAAGGTGGCATGGGCTTGGAACCAGATGACCCTTAAGGTCCCTTCCAACCCAAGCAATTCCATGATTCCATGATTCTCTAACAGCTTGGCATTGCCCTGTTTTGAAGGCTAGAGTGGCACCAGACCCCAGTAAGAGGGGGGCTAGAGTGCCCCCACCACCTGAAGCCTCCCCACCTGCCACATTAAAAATTAAAAATGCAAAATTAAAAATGAAACTGCAAATTTGGGTGTTTTCTCCTCCCTTCCCTCCTGCAGATTTACCACTTTCTCCGACGCAGATGCGCCCACAGGAACCAGGGCTACTCCAGGGACATCTCCATGCACTGCAGAAGATACTGCAGTGGGGGCTTCTCCAACCCCCACGGGCACAGCTCCTTCTCCTGTGGTAGGGAAGGCTCCATCACCTGCAGCCGGAGACCTTCCTACTCCCCATGGCCCTCCTACTGCCCCTCCGTGCCGACATCACCCCCCTGCAGCATTTCGGGGGGCTACTCGTGTGAAGTGGATGGATCTGTCGTGATAACCAGTGGGGACTCTGGGGGGACATCCAGCTGGGGCGTCACGGCAGGGACAGTCCCGGTTTATGGCCCTAGGAGCGGGATTGGATATGGCAGGGAGGACTCAGGACACACCATGGGCAGCTCAGGGGGTGGTGAGGGGCATGTCCACCATGGTGGGGATCTGGGAGGAGGGTCTGGATATGGGTACAGTGCACCCCCAAGCGATGCCTTAACGACAGGGGGGGTCAGTGATGGGCCAGGGGGTTACAGTGGAGGGTCTGGCTATGCTGTCGGGGGGTTCTCAGGCCCAGAGCTCAGCCCTGGGGGTGGTGGGTGCTCCCAGGTGGTGCAGCAGAAATGCCCCGTGGTCATTCCCAGCACCAAGACCCAGCAGTGCAAGCAGAGCCACCAGTGGCCCCCCAGCCAGAAGAAGTGACTGACCCTGCTTGGGCAAAAGTGCCCCCTGGATTTGGTTTCCCACAATGACAGGTGTCCCTCCTGCTCCCCACATGGGGTTGTGCTGATTATGGAGCTGTTGGGAAAAGGGATTTGTGGTTGGTGACAGAAAAAGAATCTTCTCTCCGTCTCCTTTGGATCACAGGTTGGAAAATAAAACTCCAGAGTCTGTGGGTGGTTTGAAGATCTGAATGATTTCTCTCATTTCGGGCTCCACACAAAATGCAAAGGGATCCTTGAGGAATGTCCACAACACAAAGTGTTTCTCACAGCAGTTTTTTATATTTATTTTAGAACCACACTTAAATTTAATGTTGGTTTTAACAGAATTAAAGTACAGGGGGTTCAATGGCAGGAGAAGGTACAGGTGCCAAGGGGGTGGTCCCAGACTTTTCAGTGATGCCCAGAGACAGGATGAAAATAAACAACAAGAAGTTTCACCTCAATATGAGGAAGAACTTCTTTCCATGGAGCTGGAACAGCTGCCCAGGGAAGGGGCAGAATCTCCTCTCTGGGGACATTCCAAACCCACTTGGACGTGTCCCTGTGTCCCCTGCTCTGGGTGACCCTGCCTTGGACTGGGGGATCTCCAGAGGTCCCTTCCAACCCCGACCATTCCGTGATTCTGGAATTCTGTTAATTTGCCTCTTGCTGAAGTCACAACTGTCCCCACCCAATGGAAACGCCGTGCCTGGCCAAGACCCTCCCCACAGGGACGCTCCACGAGCTAAATTAAGGACACATTCCAAAACTCCTGGGGGTTTTCCGGCTGATTATTATTTACAGCATGACCTTGGGAGTGAAAGGTTGTTTACTTGGACACAATTCCACGCCGGGCTCCTGTCCCAGGGAATTGCAGGGGATGGCGCAACCCAGGGCACGTCAACCCTCGTGCGTGAGGCAACTCAAACAAGCTCGTTGGCTTCTGCTCCACAACCTCCTTCACGACACTTTTTGATAGGATCAGGCCCTAAATTAAGCACAGGTTAGGAGGAGACGGTTCCTCTGTGCTGGGGAGGTTGAACATCCAGTGCTGTGGTGGTTGCCAAACATTTCATCTTCCAGGGCTGTTCTCTGGGGTTGTTTGACTCATCCAAATGTTTGTTGCAGAGGTAAAAAAACCACCCATAGTTCTGTGCCCATTTAAAAGTGAGACATAAAATCACTCTGGTTATTTTTTACTGTTCTGCTTTCACCCCTCCTGAGGGGATTTTGATCCTTTTAGCGCAATAAAAGTCCAGAAAACTTTGCCCTGCTATTTGGAAAACACCAAAAACCCAAATCCTCTGAGCTCTAAACCCACATTTGGTGCCACAACAGGGATCCTCCGTGTTGTAAACTGTTGTAAGAACATTGCACAAGATTTTGTCACCAGACAGATTAAACTCCATTCTAAAATTAGGCAACATTATCATTTATTTGCATCTATTTCTAAAACCTCCCACTTCCTTACTGATTTCTGTGATTTTCCCTAATTCTTCTAACAGCACCAAAAGCAGTAAAAGAACTCCTAAAGCTCCAACAAATGCTGTGAAACCAACTCCAGAGGCTTCAAATGCTCCTTGTCTATTCCACTAACTGCCCCAAAACCACCCAAAATTCCAATCCCTCCAGAAAACAAAGAAAACAGAACTTTCAAATCCATTTCTTATTCCCTGTCCTTCCTGGCTGGTTCTTGAAGGTTTCAACCATGAGCACTCCATAAGTTGAAGTGATAGAATCATAGAACCATAAAGTGATAGAACCATAAAATCATAAAGTGATAGAATCATAGAATCATAAAATCAGCTGGGTTGGAAGAAACCCCAAGATCATCAAGTCCAACCCTTCATTAATAGTTTAATAGCCCTGGGGAGAGGAGGATGGTCTTACATCCAGAACTTGAGGACCTGGAGCTGCATCCCACCACCCTTTTCCACGGCAGCACGAGGCTGGGAGGAGGCACAGGATGGGTTTTACACCTTGGCACAGCCAAGTTGCCTCTCAGCTCGTTGTGCAACAGGGCAGGGACGAGTCATGCTCATCCTGCCCGACTCTGATAACAAAGGACTCTCATCCCTGAGCGTGTCCGTGCTCGCCAGAGCCGTGGCCCCTCTTCTGGAGCTGTTGGTAAACACGGCGTTGGCTTCTGGATGAAAGTCTCCAACTGGCGCCTCTGGATAGAAACCCCAGGAATTGTTTTAGTGGGAGCCACCCTTTGGCTTTAGTCGCCTCTGCCCAACAAAACCCCGTGGTTCCTCCTCTCCGGGAGGGAGCTCAGCTCCAAAATGAGTGGGGACACCGTGATTCCTGCTGGAATTCCACGGGGTGGGAGGGAAAAGGGGGAACCGGCGCCGTTGCACATTCACCGGTGCCAGGAGAGTGCCCCGGGGTGGCAGGAGCTGCTCTGCACCCACCCTGCCCCAGGGAATTGCTGGGTGAGCTCAGGGGGCGTGGTGAGCTCAGCTACGTGGGCTCCCAACTAGCGTTTTACTCACGGCTTACTCATGGGTGCAACGTTTGAGCGAGCGCCTTCTGTAGGCACGTATTTCCCATCAGATACCACAAATAAATGATTAAAATGGGACAGAAACGGGGTTTTTTTCAGAGAGAAATCCGGTTTGGGGCTTCTTGGGTTTGGCCAGGAAAAATGTCAGGGGGGATAATTGGTGGTAATTGTGTCAGCAAGAGGGAAATGGCCATAAATTGGATGTGAAGTAGAAGAGCACAGGTGGAGAATCCCAGAATATCCCAGAATCTTGGAATAGCTGGGGTTAGAACTGGAGATCCCCCAGTCCAACCCCCCTGCCAAGGCAGGGTGACACAGGGACATGTTCAGGTGGGTTTGGAATGTCCCCAGAGTGGGAGACTCCACACCCTCCCTGGGCAGCTTTTCCAGGGGGCTTTGACACCTCCATGGAAGGAAGTTCTTCCTCACATTGAGTTCTTCTCATGTTCTTCAAGCTAAGTTTCCTTCCTCGTGCTGAGGAAGCAGTTTTTGGGTGTTCCCAGGTGTAAATCAAGGCTTCCAAAAGTGGCCTGAGCCTTGCCAGGTCATTCCCCACTCACAGCTCTCAGAACTTCCACAGACTCCCTTATGCTGGTTTTTTTGCTCTGGGAAATGACCCTGTCAGGGCAAGGAGATCAAGAGGGACCCTCAGCTGCTGAGCTTCTGGTGTCTTACATGGCAACCTTCAAGATGATTTTGGGGGGAGTGCAATGAGGGCTTTCTGAAACTTGCCATTTTTAATTGCACCCAAAAGTGGCGCTTCTTCTCCACTGCCCAAGAGCCTGATCCTGCCAAAACCATGCAGAGGGGACAGGACACCCTGACCTCTGCTTCCTGCCAGACTCCAGGTGAGAGGTTTCGGGAGGATACGGAGCCCAAAAAAACGCGCCACCTTTGCCATCCATTTTGCAACACAAAACTCATCGTGACATGACGGTGAGACAGTGGACCCACCCACAGGGTTTTCACTCGTGGGGCATTACAAGCTGCAAGGGCCAGGGTGGCAATTAAAAGCTGTGTAACAAGAGGAAGACAATCTGCTGCCTGACAAGTCAATCACAGAAATCGGGTTGAATAAGCTTTTGAAGGTGGTGGGTAATTAGGGGTGGGGCTGTTTTGTAAATACCTTGGTCATCTTTCCCCAGGGGGTTATTGCATTTTCAGGAAGAGAGTTGGGAAGTGTATAAAAGTCCTTGGATGGGAGAGCAGTTCATTCACTCAGCTCCACTCCTTCTCCAGAGCCTTCACAGCCAAGGTAAGTTGCTAATTTTAAATTCTGATTAAAATTTGCTGCGCTGAGCTGAGCTTTGCTCTTAGGAAGACTCGTCTGCTGGCAATGGCTGGGGTTATTGAAAGCCAAATCCTTGGCTCAGTGGCTGGGGGTTGTTTTGTGCTCTCAGAAATTAGGATTTTCTATGCTGAGAAGCCAAATTTATTGTTCTTCTCACCTGTAGATGCATTTGGATCACTCCGGTGCTTTCTAATTTCCAAAGGGCAAACTGGAAATGGAGAAAAGGAAATGATGGGATTTGGGAATGAATGGCAGACAGGTCTTTCATAAGAAACCTGGAGTTTAAGCAGGGAATTTTAGTTGCATTTATAAGCCTGACTCCTGTACTAATCTCCTTAAACTGAAGGTATTAAATTGTCCTTGAGGAAATTTAGGAAAGAGCAGAGGAAGTGGATTTAAATGGGGAGAGGAAGCAGCAGCATGAGCAGCTTTCAGCTCAGCCATGTCCCGGATGCCTTTTTACCTCTTTGGAATCTCAGAAATCCTCAGAAGGGGGTTTAGGTGTGCCCAAAGGGTTTTCCCCAGGAAATTGGGCACTGTCCAGCCACAGACCCTCAGGGGATGGAGGGACAGAGGAGGGAGGAAGGCACAGGAGGGTCTTTATTTCGGGCGACTGGCTTTGGAAAGGTGTTTTCCTGGCACTCTTCTACCAGCCCTGGCTGTCAATTCACCAGCTGTGCCAGGGCTCCTCTAGGCTGCAAAATGGTGGAATCCTTGCCAAGATGCCTCTTTCTAGTGTGGGATATCCTGGAATTCCACAGGGCACCTGATCCTCCGTTACACAGCCCTGAGACCATCCCAGGATACAGCAGAGCAGGGAAATGGCTCAGGGAAGAGCAGGGAAACAGCTCATGGAAAACAGGGAAACAGCTCAAGGAAGAGCAGGGAAATTGCTCAGGGAAAACAGGGAAATGGCTCATAGAAAACAAGGAAACAGCTCCAGGGAGAGGAAGGAAATGGCTTAAGGAAGAGCAAGGAAAGAGCTCATGAGAGCAGGGAAATGGCTCAAGGGAGTGGAAAGAAACAACTCAAAGGAGAGGAAGGAAACAGCTCAAGGAAGAGAAAGGAAATGACCCAAGGGAGAGCAGGGAAGCAGCTCAAGGGAGAGGAAGGAAACAGCTCATGGAGCCCAGCAAAAATGGGATTCAGGACTGCTGTGGGGGTTCCTGAGCGTGTTCAGATGGTCCAGGCTGATCCAGCACTGGAATGAAGCCCCAGGATGGGCAGGAAGGCAAAACCTGCTGGGCCCCCACGGGCTCAGAAACACAGCGAGGAAATCTGACCCCAAAGCAGAGCGGGGCAAACACTTCACTCCTCTAACAACAAACCTCTCTCCTTCCCAGGGTCTGCCCCACCAGCCCAGCCCAATAACCATGTGCTCCCGTGAGAACAGAGGCTGCCACAGCACCGAGAGCTCCTGCCACAGCGGGGGCTCCTCCTGCCACGACAGCGACAGGTCCTGCCACGGCTCCGAGGGGCTCGTGTGCCACGAGGTGAATGCCCCACAGGACGTGACGCCCGTGGTGGTCCTCACCCCGCAGTGCCCCGTGGCCCAAGGGGCAGGGCAGGTGCCCGTGGCCCCCGTGCCCTGCCAGCAGCAGCAGCAGATCAAGCAGCCGGCACAGTGGCCACCACAGCAGCAGAAGTGAAGGGATGAGGAGAAGACGAAGCTCAACGCACACCCCAAGGCTGCTCCGCTCCCCTTTCCCCCTGCAAGGTGCAGCCCTGAGCTTGGGGAGCTCCTGCCCCTTCCCTCCCGCACTCCTGAGAATCCAAAGTGGCATTAGAGTGGCAGAAATGTGATTCGGCTCCTCGCAAACCTCCTGAGCTCCTGCTTGTGTCTCCGGTAGCAAAAGTGTGATATTAAAACCTAAAGCTCATAAAAATGTGCTGCGTCCTGGTGTTTTTCCACTGGTTTCCCTTATCTTTGGCACTTGGATCATCCATTTTTTAAGAGTTGGGCTCGATGGTCCTTGTGGCTCCCTTCCAACTCAGAATATTGTGGGATTAAACTGATTAACAGGAGTCCTTTCACACTCCAATATCCACAATGGCTCACCAATCCAGTCCCCACACCTTGGGAATCTGCCAGACAAACCCAGGTGCTGGATTTCAAAATGTGTCTGGGGCTGAAGGTGCAGATCAGCATCTGTCATTAATCACAGCCCTTGGCTCTGAGCCTCAGACCCTCACAGGCACGTCTGGAAGGCTTTGGGATCTGTGCATGGCTGGTGAGCACAGAGCAAACTCCATCTAGGAATTCTGGATATCCCTACTCACCATAAACAAGAGGATACAGGCAGAGGAAGGACCATGTCATGCTTAATGTTCCTCTGAGCTTCCTAAAAGGGGTTGGACAGATCTTTTTTTTTTGGGGGGTAACTCTCCTGCCTTTGAAAATCCCATCAGGAGTCAAACTGCTTAAAGGAAATCCCAGAATCCCAAAATCCCTGAGGGTGGAAAAGCCCTCCAAGGTCACCGAGCCCACCCTGTGCCCCATCCCCACCTTGTCACTCAGTGCCACCTCCAGGTGTTCCTGGGACACCTCCAGGGCTGGGCACTCCAAACCTCCCTGGGCAGCCCC
>JAWWMO010000074.1:3349308-3361171 GCA_035047845.1 Dendrocincla fuliginosa | reverse complement strand
GGGTGGGGAGGCTTTGGAAGGGGCTGCCCAGGGAGGTTTGGAGTGCCCAGCCCTGGAGGTGTCCCAGGAATGCCTGGAGGTGGCACTGAGTGACAAGGTGGGGATGGGGCACATGGTGGACTGGATGGTCTTGGAGGTCTTTTGGAATCTCAACAGTTCTGGAATTCTTTCCTTGTCTGTGTTTTCCTGTGGGTTTGGAGCCATATTTTAATCCCTGGTGGAAACAGCTCCAGCAGGAGGAATGCCAAGGAATCATGAAAGCCACGGAAAAGGCCTGCAGGTCCCAGCAGCGATTCCAGGGCTGGAAGGAACACGCCAGGTTAATTGGAAACAAATCCTTGCCCTGAGCTCAGCACATGTTTGGGGAGGGGTTCAGATTTACAGCCAGGGGGCCCCACCTGTGGATTCCTGTTTTTTACTGAGTGTTCCCACTTTTCCATTGCTATGTTTGGAAGCAAAGCAAAGCAAAGCAAATCCTGCAGGGTTTGCCACTTGCCTTGGAATAGCCGCAATTAATTTCTCCGGTGTGAAATAAGAGAAGGTTTCCCTGGAATGACTCATCCACCGTGGGAAACAGCCTGGAATGAGCCAGGCTCTGCAATAGCCAGTAAATGACCAGTTCTCTAAGTAGTTGGAATTAGCTATTTATAGGTTATGGAGAAAATTGTCATTAGAGAGGAACGGGCTGAAAAGGAAAAGTTGCAAATGGGACAGGGAGAGCAATTAATTAATCACCTGCGTGTGGGTTGTTGTGGTTGCCAAGAGGTGGTTCATCTTCACAGGACCCTTGGCAGCTGCCTTAAAAAGGAGTTTTCCTCCTGGTTCCTCTCCTCCCTGCAGGTGGGTGTTGAGTTAGTGAAGCTCTTAGTCCATGGCAGTGGGTTTGTCTTCAAGCTGAGACCTTGTCCTGCTGCCCCAGGACTCCAGTTTTCTCCTCTGTGACTGACTGTGGAATGTTTTATTTCCTCTTCAGCTGGAGAGAGTCCAGAGGAGGCCACGAAGTTGATAAATGGAGTGGAGACCCTCCAGACAGGCTGGGAGAAGTGGGAATGTTCAGGCTGGAGAGGAGCAGGTTGTGTGGAGACCTCAGAGCACCTTCCAGGGTCTGAAGGGGCTCCAGGGAAGCTGGAGAGGGGCTGTTCATCAGGAACTGGGGTGACAGGACAAGGGGATGGGTTCAGACTGACAGAATGGGAATTTGGGTTGGAATAATGGGAAACAAGACCAAAACTTGTTCCTATTCCGTTGCATCCCATCCCATCCCAAGCTTTTGTCAGCCCTGGAGAGGTTTCACACCTGGCACATCAAGGTTCAAAGCCTTTAAGAACAAGAGATGTTTGGCAAGAGAAGAAGTCCTGTCTCCCTGACACTTTAAATAGCCCAAAGGGACATTTCTGCTCTGCTTAATACGTGTTAAATAACTTCACAATACATTTCTACAACCAGGATGAACTGCAGGAAACTGCAGGATTAATTAATCAACCCTTGTTTCCCAGCAAGGATTGCTTCACTGCACCCATAATTTTGTTATTCTGGGCATTTTATGGAGCTCCCTAAGTCAGTTCACTCAAGGCCAAACTTAATTGGGATATTTTAATGACTCTAATTTGAATCTTCTCTTTTGTAGCAGCAGTGATGGGTCTCCCAGCTCCCCCCAGAGCTTTAAACACTTTGGATATTCCCATCCAGCTCTAACAGGGGGGTTTTTTGGCTCTCTGGATGAAGCAACACACCAAATCCACAGAAATTCACTCATAAAATGGCCTCATTTTGTCCAACATGTCTTTCTTTGCCTCCCTGCTCAGGATTCCCCACATTTCCAGTGCTGGAATGTCCTGGCCTTTCTCTGCAGGCTCAGAAACCCCCGTGGTTGTTGGAGGAGTTGCAGCTTCTCCACTGGTATAAATCTCAATCCCTAATTAGATGATAATGTGTGGAGGAGACACCTGGCCATTACCATGAAGCTGAACTCAATTAAGCCCATGTTTTAGTGAGCAGGAACATTGACCTTGGAAAGACCTTGCCTGGAGAAGGGGTGACTTCATGGTCCTTTGAAGAGCAGCTCCTCCAAGCTGCGACGCAGCCAAATTTCAATAGGACTTCCCAACAGAATGGGGTGGAAACGGAGGGTTTGTATCACCGGAAATCAAACTTCAGGTCCACGATGACCTCTCATGTCCTCCACATCCAGGATTTTAGTCCTGGATGAGCAAACACAGCCTAGATCTTCTGTCCTTCACCTCAGCAGGATCAGTGCTTCTCCCTGGGGTGACCTCAGACACGAAACATTCAATCACGTCAGTCCCAGGTCCCGTGAATTTCCTCTGACAGCAGCGAGATAATTTTTTTATAAAGATGTGGCTTAATTTGAAATCCTGGAGATGCTCAGGAGGCCTTCGTGGAAAATATTAACGTCCGTCATTAATGAATAATCACAAGGTGATCATTAAGGTCATTAACTAATGGCTGTCCACGGGTGACTGAGATGAGCACAGAGTTATCCCAGAAATCACATCCGTAGGTGGCTCTGCCATTACTCGAGGGCAAAGCAGAATTTAAAAAGAATTGAATAGGAATTTTGCAGATCTAATTATGCTGAGCATAAACAGGATGCAAAACTTCCACAGAGGGTTTTTTTGCATTTGGGTTTGATTTGAATACGTCAAAAAGGAATTGGAAAAATAGGGGACCCTGATTTGAGCCGAACTCTGAATTTCCAATGTGAATTTGCACAGTCCTTTGCACCCAAAATGTCTCATATTGGCAAGGCCTTGTGGTGGGATTGTTGGGGTTGTGAAGGGCCAGAACTTGGACTTTGATGGTCTTTGTGGGTGCCTTCCACGATTCTATGATTCCATTGCAAGGCCAAGTGTCTTCCCGTGCATGGATGGGATGAGGCAGCGAGGGGGGAGATGTCAAGAACTTGCTGTTCCATATTTCCCCTTCTGGTGCCCAGAAACCCTATCAGGCTTCACCATTTCTTCATTCAAACACGAAACACGGGGCCATGGATTTGCCCTTCCTGGAATTCTATCCTAAATTTCATATCAAGGAGCAAATGACGTCCAGAGACCTCTGGAATCTGCTGCACCTCGATCCTAATTAGGATTATTTATGTTAATTAAGCACTCTCCAGCTGAACAAGCCACGGAGCATCTCAACGCAGCAGCATTACCATATGCAAAACAAGCAGAAAAAAACCCCTTTAAAGAATCCCACAAGAATTAACTTGACATTAAAAAATTGTAAAAAATTCACACACCAAATTGATAATGACACGAAATTGAGGGGTGGCTCAAAAGCCACGAGGCAAAGACTAACCAGCTGAAGGCCCATGCAGTGAATAAGTACAGGCTTAGTGCGTAAATCCCGAATTGCTGGGGGGTACCTCATGTCCGGCAGGGCAATTCCGAGCCAAATAAAAGGTCCCCAGGTCCCTTTGCTCCTCACACAACTTCACCTCTCAAGCTGCTAAGGTAAGTGGTACCTATTAGCAGTGGTGGTGATGGTTTGGGGTTTGGTCAAGCAGCGAGTCGAAATGAGTCTTTGTGTCTGAGCTCTGCAGGGAGTTGGACTGGATGGGCCTTTAAAGGTTCCCTCCAACCCGAGCTGTTCTGTGATTCTATGGGTTTATGACCTACAGCTCTCTAGGAAATCCAGAGGTTTTGGAGCCTCTTGGTCTGTTTTGTCTTGCAAAAAGGAGAGAGAGCGGGGTAGAAAATGAGCTCCTTGGGGTGGAGTGATCTCCATGGAGGAGGGAAGGCAGTGGGAATCTCTTTAGGTACCTCAAGGGGTACAGTAGGAAGCGGGGTGGGATGTGGGTATCACCCACAGCTTCGAGACAGCGACGTTCCTGTGCCAGAATAACCACTAAACTTGGCAGGACGGGTCATATCTGAAAGTCTGTCGTGTTTCAGGTCCTCTCTCGGTCCACCCTCCACCACACTCCCAACACCATGTGCTCCACTGGTTGCTGCTCCACAGGATGCTGCTCCGTCGTGAAGACCAAGACCGTGTGCTGCAGCCCCTGCCAGAAGAGCGTGTGCTGCAGCCCCTGCCAGAAAACCGTGTGCTGCGACCCGTGCCAGAAGAGCGTGTGCTGCAGCCCCTGCCAGCAGTCCTGCTGCTGCGACCCGTGCCAGAAGACTGTGTGCTGTGAGCCGTGCCAGTCTGTGTGCTGCGACCCGTGCCAGAAGACTGTGTGTTGTGATCCATGCCAATCTGTGTGCTGTGACCCGTGCCAGAAGCCTTGCTGTGACCCGTGCCAGACTGTGTGCTGTGACCCGTGCCAGAAGCCTTGCTGTGACCCATGTCAAACTGTCTGCTGTGACCCATGCCAGAAGCCCTGCTGTGACCCATGTCAAACTGTCTGCTGTGACCCATGCCAAAAGCCCTGCTGTGACCCATGTCAAACTGTCTGCTGTGACCCATGCCAGAAGCCCTGCTGTGACCCGTGCCAGACCGTGTGCTGTGATCCATGCCAGAAACCCTGCTGTGACCCATGCCAGACGGTCTGCTGTGACCCATGCCAGAAACCCTGCTGTGACCCATGTCAAACTGTGTGCTGTGACCCGTGCCAGAAACCCTGCTGTGACCCGTGCCAGACCGTGTGCTGTGATCCATGCCAGAAGCCCTGCTGTGACCCGTGCCAGTCTGTGTGCTGTGACCCGTGCCAGAAGCCCTGCTGCGACCCATGCCAGTCTGTGTGCTGTGATCCATGCCAGAAACCCTGCTGTGACCCGTGCCAGACGGTCTGCTGTGATCCATGCCAGAAGCCCTGCTGTGACCCGTGCCAGTCTGTGTGCTGTGACCCGTGCCAGAAGCCCTGCTGTGACCCATGTCAAACTGTCTGCTGTGACCCGTGCCAGAAGCCCTGCTGTGATCCATGCCAGTCTGTGTGCTGTGACCCGTGCCAGTCTGTGTGCTGTGACCCATGCCAGAAGCCCGTGTGCTGTACCAAGGTGTGCCAGAAGACCGTGTGCTGTGCCCCACGGCCCTGCTGCTGCCCCTGTGGCTGCGCGCCCGTGTCCTGCTGCTCCTACGTGGTGAAGAAGAAGCCCGTGGTGGTGTGCTGCAGCCCCGTGCAGTGCTGCACGACCGTCAAGAAGTGCTGCGTGCCCTGCATCCCCATCCAGCAGTGCTGTGCCAGCATCAAGAAATGCTGCTGAGCCAGCCCTGGGTGGCAAAGCACCTCTGCCAGCTCCGTCCCTGGTGGGAGACAAGAAGAGGCAGCAGGAGGTGAAAAGCTTCTCGTTTGCTTCTGGTTCTCACCGTGGTGGAGCCAACATGTAGTGATTTTGTTCTTCTTTTCAGCCCAAGCTGCTGCTTCTTTCTGTTCTTTAATTATTCTGTTCAACATGCTTGGGTTTATCAACCATTGTAAAAGGCAAAGAGCCAATAGATATTAGTGGGGTGTTAATTCTCTTCTTGGTGGTTGGGACCTGAGAAACCTTTGCTGTCAATGTGATCACTCTTCATTTCCTCTCTTGACTTGTAGACAATAAAACTGAGCATTAAGCAAAACCCAACATCTGGTCTTTTGGTTGTTCTTCCATCACTTTGCCCAGAATTTGTCGTCGTTAAGGTGCCATCTGTGCCTTTGGCACAGCAGAAATCAGAACATTTAGGAAAAAAAGAGCTGCCCAGTCTGTTGGCACAGATCATGTCTGGAGGCAGCAAAGGGAGCAGCCTGAGCCACTGAAATGGGTTGTCCAGAGAAGCTGTGCCTGCTCCATCCCTGGGACTGTCCAAGGCCAGGTTGGATGGGACTTGGAGCCACCTGGGATAGTGGAAGGTGTCCCTGCCCACGGAAGGGGGTGGGACTGGATGACCTTCAATGTCCCAACCCAAACCATTCCACGATTCTAAGATCCCTCCTTGCATTTTCTGACCTGCCACAACTCATTATTTGCTACAAAACTTAAAGGTTAAGGTGATTAAAACTCAAAAGTCATGGTCTGATTGAGGAGCAATTCCACCACTCCACACATCACAGAATCCTGGAATATCCTGAGCTGGGAGAGACCCACAAGGACCATCCAAGTCCAACTCCTGGCCCTGCACAGACACCCCAAAATCCCACCCTGTCCCTCAGTGTTTTGCAAACCCTCCTGGAGCTCTGGCAGCCTTAGGGCTGTGCCCGCTGCCCTGGGGAGCCTGGGCAGTGCCCACCACCCCTGGGGGAAGGACCTTTTCCTCATATCCAACCTAAACTTCCCCTGGCACAGCTCCCTCGGGTCCTGTCACTGCTCACCAGAGCTCAGGGATGGGTGAAGCCCCTCACGAGCAAATTTTAGACCCCAATGAGATGTCACCCCTGCTCTTGGAAGGGGCATTTCAACAGATACTGAGAGGAATCCACTACTCACTGGGCACGGGCACATCTTCTTCCACAACCATCTTCCAGAGATAAAAACCCAGAAACCACCTCGATTTATTTGTAAATAAATCAAGTTGTGAGCGTTTCCTCCCCGCGTTCCTGGGCTCCCAGAGCTGGAATGAAACCCAGGGCTCAACATACAACTTAAAAGCTTCATTCCTAAAATAGCAGGGACGTGAGTCAGGGATACCTTTCCTACCTGGCTGGGACTTTCTTTGCCATTAAAATGCAGGAGTCGGCCCTGAATTGCATGTCTGGGGAAGGTGCCTCGAGCACTGGCTTGATTGCTTCCTCAGTCTGCCTTGGAATCATCTTCTCTGCCTGTTTAACAATCCTGAAAACATGTCCCAGGTGTTCAGGAGGGTTTTATGAAGAGGTGAATCAGGTTCAGTGCACTGGCAGGAGGGTATTTGATACACTAAAATGCACAGAAGTGCATTGGTTAAGGAATATTGATGTCGTCATGGAATCATGGAATGGTTTGGGTTGGGAGGGACACTAAAGATCATCTCGTTCCAACCTTCCACCAGACCAGGCTGCTCAGAGCTCCAACCAACCTGGGAAAGCTGCAGGGTCAGATCCTGCCTCGTTCACAAAGGTCCTGAAGGTCTCAAACTCACAGAACCACCAGGGAAGTTCACAAAGACTTCACAGAACGGGGCATGGACTGTAAAAGGGGCTTCCTGGAGTTCTTATTTCTGACCCAACTGTACATTAAGTGACATTTAACAGCAGGAAAAATGCCATAAATGCTGAGAGAGTTGGGGTGGATCAGCCTGGAGAGGAGAAGGCTCAGGGGAGAGCTCAGAGCCTAAAGGTGCTCCAAGAAAGCTGGAGAAGGACTTTGCTCCAGAGCCTGGAGTGAGAGGACATAGGGAATGGCTTCCCACTGCCAGAGAGCAGGGCTGGATGGGATATTGGGAAGGAATTCCTCCCTGGGAGGGTGGGAGGCCCTGGCACAGGTTGCCCCATCCCTGGAAGTGTCCAAGGCCGGGTTGGATCACCCTGGGACAGTGGGAGGTGTCCCTGCCCAACCAGAAGGGATGGATTAGATGAACTCCTGAGGTTTTCCCCAACCCAAACCATTCTCTATTTCCATGATTGCAGAATGATTATTTCTATGATGGTTGGCACCATCTCGGCCAATACGGCAACAATAAAGCCCGATCAAAACGTGATGAGTGACTTGCTCAGGGGAGATGTTTGAGGGTTTACACAAGCAGGACGTTGCTTCCTGCAGGCAAGTTTCTGGCTATTATGGAGTGACCTCAACAATGCTCCCCTGGGGACAATTCCAGAGGGACACCCGACGTCACAGGAGGTCACGGTCGCATCCTGGGAACACACCTGATGTCCCAGCCAGCACATCAGCCCCACACTCAGAGTCTGCTGAGCGTGATTTGCCATGAGTAGGCACTGCCTCAGCATCTTGGAACTCTCATCTTGTATTGGTGGCCCCTCTCACCACACGAAAACACCATCAGCACCTTCTTCTCCTCACGTGGAGTTGTCCTGGCTCTGCATGTGGCCGTAATTTCTCATGTTTGTTGCAGGGATGCAGAATTAAACAGTGAAACACTCAAATGTGGTTATCATAAGTTGTGTGGGTCTCACAAACCTCAGGAATCATCTCAAAAGATGGGATTTATTGAAACAACGCAGGAAAAAATACTCACACATCCACTACCGCCTTGAAAGCTGCTTAATTTAGATTTAATCCACCCATTCCATGCATGAAAATGAAGAAAATCCTTAATATAAAACAGAAATAAGAAGCAGGGAGCAGAAGGGCCCAGCACCCCAAAGAGAGACCCAAGAGCAAGACTGAGAAAGGAGAAACTCTCCAGCCTAAACCTTGACCACAGAGGAACGAAAACAAGGATTCCCATTGACCAAGAGTTTCCACCTGTCCCCAAAAATCCCAGCCAAGGGCAGAGAGGACACATGAGAGGTGACATTTCCAAGTTCCAGGCGTGGTTGTCCCACTGCTTCAGCACCCACCTGGCCCCGGGCACATTGTTGAGTGTGTCCCGAGGTCATTCCTTGGGAAGTGGAGCTTCCTTGGAGCTGCCTCCAGCCCCATTAATGCAAATTCATTAGAAAATTTGCATCTGTTGTTCGTCAGAATGAGTAATTAGGGGGCAAAATTGAGGCGGTGAGCAAAAGGAAAGAGGTGAAGATTAAATACCGGAAGCCACGTGGGAAGGATGTCCCGGGTGATCCATCCTGGACTCAGAATTGCCAAGGAATGCCTCATTTCCAGGGGGGGAGGCTCGGCAGAGTATAAAAGGCTGCTCAGAAGAAGGGTCTTCATTCACTCATCTCCACTTCTCCTTCCAGTCCTCACTGGTCATCAGGGTAAGTTGGAGTTTGCTGCTTGCCTTTCCTTTTGGACTCTGTTGGGTTTCCCGGCAGGATTTTTGGGGCTGTCTGGTTTGGGATCAGACACTGCAGGAGATTTGGGGACCAGAGACTGGTTTGGGGACCAGAGACTGGTTTGGGACCAGACATTTGGTTTTGGACCAGAGATTGAGTTTTGGACCAGAGGTTGGGTTTGGGACCAGAGATCAGGTTTGGGACCAGAGACTGGGTTTGAGATCAGAGACTGAGTTTGGGACCAGGGACTGAGTTTGGGGCCAGAGACTGGGTTTGGGACCAGGGACTGAGTTTGGGGCCAGAGACCAGAGGTTGGTTTGGGCACCACCTGGGAGGTTCCTCTCTGATGGAACCAGTGCTGGACAATGTACTAAAGGCACGTGTGTCCAACACCAAAACAAGGCCGTGCTGGGATCCTGAGCACCAGGGACCTCCCCACGCACTGTGGGCTAAGGATTCTTTCATCTCATTGACCTCAAACCCTGTTTCCCCCCCCAGCTTTGCCTACACCCCGACCAAGAAGATGTCCTGCTGCGGTGGTAGCAACTACACCGTGACCTGCTGCACCAGCTCCAAGGGCTGCAAGAGGCCCGTGTGCTGCTCGCCCATGCAGTGCTGCAGCCCCTGCTGCATGCCCGCCCAGTCCTGCTGCATGCCCATGTCCTGCTGCATGCCCATGTCCTGCTACACCATCAGCAGCAACAACGGGGGATGCTGCGGTGGCGGCAACGGCGGCTGCTGCGGCGGCAACTGAGCCCATCCCCTGCTGGGTGTGGATATTTACGGGTGTTTATGGAATATGGATCTTCCTTCTTTTGCCTGGAGATTGTAGGATGTCCCTTCTCTTCGTGCCTTCTGTCACCGAGTGCTTGTGATGCTCTTTGAAGTCACTCCCCGATGATCAACGCTGGTTTTCCTTCACGAGCGCCGGTTCTTCGTTTTCCTCTTGGTGTGTGGGATGTTTAATTCTTGTTTTGCTTCAATCTGTCTAAAGAAAAAACCCGCAATAAATTGTAGTTGGTGACCCTGCAAAGCTCCTGGTGTTGATGTGTTTGTTGGCTGATGCATCCAAAGCACCTTCTCCTTGGTGTTTTTATCCAGGGTTGGGATTTTCCCGTCTCCGAGGTGTTAAATGGAGAGGGGGTTTCCTACCCGAAGGAAATCAGGGCATCCCTGATGCCTGGGTTTAAACACCAGCTGGGTTTTGTGAGCAATGTTTCTCCTCCCAGGATAAAATAACAAAGAAAGAGCGAGAAAATAAGAGAGGAGAAGGTTGTGTGGAGACCTCAGAGCACATTCCAGGGTCTGAAGGGGCTCCAGGGAAGCTGGAGAGGGGCTGTTCATCAGGAACTGGGGTGACAGGACAAGGGGGATGGGTTCAGACTGACAGAATGGGAATTTGGGCTGGGTATTGGGAAGGAATTGTGCCCTGTGAGGGTGGGCAGGCCCTGGCACCCAGGGGAAGGTCTTGCCTTGGCTAAAATCTGAGTTACCAGATATTGAGTTGAAGTGGGAGAACAAATCCTTCAAGGAGCTGAACCAAAACACTCCCAATCTGCCCCACAGCCCCTTTTTATGCATTTAATGCCCTTTTCTCCCTCTGTTTGCACGTCCCTTCTTTGTGTTATGATCCCCAAGGATGGTTTGGGCACCTCAGTTACACCAACACCCTGACAAGCCAACCCCGGGGGGGAAATGCCCCCCTAGATCTGCTCTTCTCACAGCTGCAGGAATTGCTCATGGAAAATTTCCCTCTGGAGGCACAAATTAAGTGATTCCCTCTGCTCCTGCCCCACTAATTCCTTGTAAATTGATAAATTAATCTGTTCTCATGGGCTGGGAAGTGGGTTCCTCCTCAGAGGGGACCTGCTGGGAAGGAAATACCACACGTGTTCCCTTACCCGACCTGGAGAACCTGCAATTACATGTGTTGCTTCTCCAATATTTCACTCCAGGAACGATTCCCGTGCCAGGGAAGGCAGGAAAGGAGCTGGCAGCATTTCCTGCAGGGGTGAAACCCCTAAAATCTCAACCTGCTGCCCCTTGCACTGTGCAGGAAGGAAAGCAAGGCCACCGTGACCATCCGTGGGGTTGGGGGTTGCTCACCTGAGAGGACCCTCCCCCAGAGCACCCCAGGGATCCCCGAGCATGGCAGGAAGCAGAGGGAACTCGCCAGGCAGGCTCCAACATCCTCTCATTAGGCAGCTCTCAGGAGCTCAAGTGGCAGCTGCAATTTCAGACCGTGGAAAAAATTCCTCCCAAACCCCCCATTCGTGCCAGGATTGAGCCCCACAGCAAAGTGTTGAACAAGGATTCATCCACCCCGCCCAAGGCTCTGCCTTGCCTTGACCTTCCTCCCTTCCTCTTTCCCTCCCAGAAAATGGTTTCAGCTCAACAAGGTCTCAGAAGAGTCACTGCCTCCCACTCAGCTCGGTGAGCCCAGTTAGGACCAGTTTTCTGGGCTGGTCACACCTTTTCTGCCTCAATCTTCTCACCCTTTGGTTCATTCTGGGCTCCTTCCACTTCCAACACATCAGAGAGGGTCCTGCACCAACCCAAGGCATCTCCCCTTCTGAGGAGGAGCTGAGGGTGGTCCTTGGGGGGGTCAGGGCTCGTCAAAGTGGATTTCAGGTGGATACCAGAGGAGGTTGAAGGAGGAACATGTTGATATGCATCACACCCAGCCCCAGAGCCACCATTCCTCGTGTTGCTGCTTGGACAGGCAGAGCTGCCCCTTAGATTTTTAATTAAAATGAGAAATATCAATAAAATAATAATAAAAAAATAAGATAATAAATATTCTGAAGTGAATACTCAATCCAGAGGTTTTGAAGGGGCTCCTAGGAAAGCAATCCCAGCAAAGCATCACAACCCCCAACCTTGTTTTAGCAGTGCCTGCACACAAACCTGAACCCCCAGAGTGGAGCACTTGCAGAAGTTTGGACCAACCAAAGGACAAAGATGGTTTTGGCATCACAAAGATGCTCTTGGGGTGCTTGAGGATCAGATGTGGGGCACAGACTGGACATGGCCCGTGCCCTGGGCTGATCCCCCAGCGTGGGCAGCAGGGTGGGCAGGGGGGGATTGTGCCCCTCTGCCCCCTCAGGT
>JAWWMO010000074.1:3299573-3310365 GCA_035047845.1 Dendrocincla fuliginosa | reverse complement strand
CTGGCTCCAACCTCCTGCCAGGGGATTTTAGAGCCACAAGGTCCCCCCTGAGCCTCCTTTTCTCCACGATGAGCCCCCCCAGCTCAGTGTTGGTGCTTCCCATCCAGCTCCTGGGGGTATCCAGAGGGGCAAAGCCCGGGCTGGACAAAGAGAACCCTTGGTGGCATCGCCGGTGCCTCTGCGAGCAGCCCATGAAGATCTGGCTCCCAGCAGGGAGGAGGAGGAGGAGGGGACACCCACATCTGGAAGGGTCACGTTGCACATCTGGAGCCCGGCACACAAGCCCAGACGGCCAAACCTTTTCATTAGTGGCCAAAGAGGATCAGCGAGGAGAAGGGAGATGTAAAACCATGAGCAGGACCGGGTCGGAGCCACTCCTCGAGTTTATAGCCCCGGGCGGAGTGTGCCCGTGTGGCACCCGGGAGGTGGCACCGGGAAGTGGCCCCACAACCCCACCCCGAGCAGGAAGGCGGCAGAAACCCCCGCTCCACCAGGACTCGCCGGGGTGGGGATGCTACGAAGTGACCTGCGTGGCATCACAACGCGGCGTGTCCTTCCCCACGGAGCGCGGGGTGGGTGGGCTGTGGGCTGGGCTGCTGCCTCTGCCTGAGCTTCATCATTTCGGCTAAAAAAGGAGCTGTTCGCCCTTTTCTGCTGCTCCTGGAGCCGCTAAACCCTGCGTGGCTGCGAACAGTGCCCGGGGCTGCGGGGCAGGAGATGCCGGGCAGGACCCGCCGCTGACTCATCCCGGCTCTGCTGCCTCTGCCAGGGCTGAGCCCCGAGGGCGTTTTCCAAAGGCTCGTGGAATGCCGTGACCGCAGCAAAATCCACTCGGGGAGCTCCCGCTGTCCCCGCAGAGGGAATCGGGGTGTCCCCCCGAGAGCCCCCCATCCCCGGGGAGCGAGCCCCCCGTGGCAAAGGGCACGGAGGACGCGGTTTGAAATCAAAATTTATTGAAATGGCATCGGAAGGACGAGGGGAAGGGGCGAGGGGAAGGTGCCCCCCGCTCATTTCCTGCGGGGCATCTTGTCCGGGAGGTCCTGGAAGAAGTCGTTGCACATCATGGCCATGCAGGCCAGGAAGGTCACGTACTCCTGGAAGTCCACCTCGCTGTCGCTGTTGCAGTCCAGGTTGCTCATGAGCTGCTGTAAACTGGCCTCGCTGGTTTGTTTCTGCCCGGGGCGGGGGGAAAAACGGGGTTAAAAATCGGGGTTTGCAGCCAGAGCCGCGTTGCCAAGCCTGGAATCAGCCGTGGACGCGGCAGCTGCTGCCCCAACTTACACTGAAACTCGGCAGCTCCTTCAGGAGCATCTCCTTGAGCTCGCTCTTGCTCAGCTTGTACTTGTCCCCCTCCTTCCCCGAGTACTTGTGGAAGGTGGCGACCATCACGGCCAGCGCCTGCTCCAGGGGACACGCCATGGGGACACCGGGAAACCTGGAGAGACAAACAGCTGAGAGCAGAGTTTGGGGTGCCCAGACACCCCCCCTGCCACCCCCGGGCCGGGCAGAGGGTGCCTCAATGCTGGGCACACGCTGGGGTGCATCATTCCCTCCCTAATTCCACCCTCCTGCCAATGCCAGGCTGGGCAACCCCCCAAAAAAGCCGTGTCGGAGGGGAGAATTGGGGGTGGTACAGCCCCCTCCTGCCCATGCCAGGCAGGGAAGGGGCTCAGGTGCTTTTCGAGCCCTCGGAGGTGAAATCCAGCCTTGGAACAGGAACCTCCCAGGGGGAAAAAACCTCTGCCAGGGGATGGGCCAGCGGCAACATCTGGAGAGCAGCTGGATGGGGAATCGCGGGAAGGGGGAGGCAAAAACAACTCACCGAGAGCTCAAAGGGAACAGCGGAGGACGGGAAGGGCGGGAGAGGAGATGGAGTCGGATCACGGCATTTATAGCCCCGCCTGGGCCACCTCCCTCGGCCCGCGGGTGGGGAGGGAGGTGCCAACGATCCAGCGCCCGCTGGAAAAAGGAGGGTAGGAAATCCCGGGAGCAGCCCCCTCCCCTCAACCCATCCCGCTCCTGGGGGCTGGTTTGGGTTAGAAAGAACAAAACGTGCCCCTGGGGCTGGGCAGGGACCTCCTGGTCCAGGAGAACCCCTGGGGGATGAGGGATGAGCGGGTGGGCACCTCATGCCACCTGTGTGCTGGCACACGATGGTTTTGGCAGCATCCCGAGGGATTTGGGAGCCCCGGCCGCGTTTGTCCGTGGGGGTGTTGTTGTGCTGAGAGGTTTTTTTGGCCGGTTTCGAACCCTCCTGGCAGCGATTTGTGTTTCCCGACAGCGAGGGCAGCGAGTCGCAACGCCCCGTTGTGTAACCCGCGGCTATTTCGGTGCCTGCGTGGCCCGGGCACGTGTCGGGAGCGGTGGGGAACGCCACGAATCGGCACTTCCCGACCTTCCAGATGTGGGGTGAGGGCTGGCAGAGCCCCCCGAGTGTCCCCCCGAGCCCCCTCAGGGAGGGGGACTTGATGCTGTGGGGAGCAGAGAGGCAAAACCAGGGGATGAAGGTCCGAAGTGGGATGGGAAACCTCCCCTGATCCCACAGGGAATCTTCCCCCCCACGTCGGGGGTTTCTTTACATTTGGGCAGAAGAAACCCCCAACCTGAACCTCGTGCCCTCTTTAGCCAGTGCAAACTGGTGTGGGTTACTGGGAGGGGGCAGAAGCTCCTGGGGCTTTATAAGGACCTTGGGAAGGGGCAGAGCAAAGTCTGGAGGTGCTGGAAGGTCCTGGAGGGGCTCAGGGAGGACCTGGAGGGGTCAGGAAGGACTTGGAGGGCTCAGGAAGGACTTGGAGGGGTCAGGAAAGACCTGGAGGGCTCAGAGAGGACACAGGGACCTTGGGGAGGACGTGGGGGGCTCAAGGAAGGACCTGGAGGGCTCAGGAAGGACCTGGAGGGGTCAGAGAGGACATGGGGACCTTGGGGAGGACATGGGGGGCTCAAGGAAGGACCTGGAGGGCTCAGAAAGGACCTGGAGGGGTCAGAGAGGACATAGGGACCTTGGGGAGGACGTGGGGGGCTCAAGGAAGGACCTGGAGGGCTCAGAAAGGACCTGGAGGGCTCAGAGAGGACATGGGGACCTTGGGGAGGACATGGGGGGCTCAAGAAAGGACCTGGAGGGGTCAGGAAGGACCTGGAGGGGTCAGGAAGGACCTGGAGGGGTCAAGAAAGGACCTGGGGACCTTGGGCAGGAACTGGGGTCTTCAGGCCAGGCTCTGCTCTGCCATGGAGTGGTGCAGAGGCTTCGGGAGGGCTTTTGAAAGCTGGGAAAGCCACAGAGCAGCTGCTGCAGCACCTTCTGCAAACCAGCCCAGACCTGCCAGGAGCTGCCCCAGCCAAGGGGAGGAGGAGGAAGAAGGGGAATCCTGTGACTCCCAGGAAATTCCTGCCTGTCTGCAGCCCCAGGGCTCCCTGGAGAACCCAGGGGGGTCGGGTTGAGCTCCAGTGTAGCCCCCCAGCACGGGCTCACCCCCCAGGGTGGGCTGAGGGTCTTCTGGAGGGTCTGGGGACACGCTCTGGGTTTGTGCTTTGCACAGACCTTGTGTCTCTCTGTCCAGTCCTCCCACACCAGTCCCTCTCCCCAAACCCCACACGATGCCCAGGGCACCTCGTGCCCACCCGAGACCCACGGTGGGCTCATCAAACCTCATCTGTTTTGCCCCAAAATGTCCTGAACCCCTCCCTGAGCCAGCTAGGACAGTTCAGGGGGGACATCCAAGAGCTGTTTTGCTCTCATTCCTCCCCCCCAAAAAATGCCTCCCAGAGCTGTGTCACACCATGGAAAATCCCACAGAGCTGGAGGAAGGGCATGAATCACCCTCTGCCCATCACCCAACACGGCCAGAACCCCTGGAGCACACCCAGAATGTGGGGAAAGCTTTTATTGAAGGCCCCTCAGGGCCACTCGGGGCAGGATTTGGGGGTCACTTTCTGCGGTGCTGCTTGCTGGGGTCGTCCTTGAAGAAGTCGTTGAAGGCCATGGTGATGCAGGCCAGGAAACACACGTACTCCTTGAAATCCACCTCGCTGTCCTTGTTGTGGTCCAGGTCGTTCACCAGCCGCTTGAATTCCGCCTCGTCCATTTGTTTCTGCCAGTGGGGAGAGCGAGGGGTGGGGGGTGAGGGGGTTTGGGGTGTCCCCAACCTCCCCTTCCAGCCCTGCTTCCCTCCCCGTGCCTGGAAGGAGGGTTTTCCCTTTGCCTTTGGAAAGAAGGTTTTGCCTTTGGAAGGAGGATTTTCTCCTGGTCTTTGGAAGGAGGGTTCTCCCTTTCCCTTTGCCCTTGGAAGGAGGGTTCTCCCTTTGCCCTTGGAAGGAGGGTTCTCCCTTTGCCTTTGGAAGGAGGGGAAGGAGGGTTCTCCCTTTGCCTTTGGAAGGAGGGTTCTCCCTTTCCCTTTGGAAGGAAGGTTCTCCCTTTCCCTTTGGAAGGAGGGTTCTCCCTTTCCCTTTGGAAGGAGGGGGCCTTGAAAGCTGCACCTGTGACAGGGCAGTGCTGGAGCAGCTGCACCAAAAACGCCTCTGGCAAGTGGAAAAGTCAGGCTGAAACATTTCTCCTCCTTCCTCCTGATTTAAACCACAAGGGTTTAAAGGGGAAGTGGGGGGGTTAAATAAAAATATCTAAAAAATGGCAGTGGGAGCGTGATTTCCTTTGCCAAACAAAACATTTCTGTGGTTATAAAAAAAAAAGCCAAATTTCCTTCTGGGCCGAGGCTGCTCCAGCTCAGCCCCCTCCTGGTCTCATCCATCCCCTCCTCCTCCCCAGGGCTTTCCCCAGAGCTCTGTGGGCTCCAGCCATCCCATTCCACTCGGGGAAATTCCAGAGAGCCGAGGCTTGGTGGCTCCAACACCCCCCACCCCAGCGATGTCCCCCCAGGGCCACTCACGCTCCCGAAGACGGGCAGCTCCTTGTTCAGCAGCTCCTTCAGCTCAGCCTTGCTCAGCTTGTACCTGTCCCCCTCCTTCCCCGAGTACTTGTGGAAGGTGGTGACCATCACGGCCAGCGCCTGCTCCAGGGGACACGCCATGGCCAGCCTGGGGGGCACAGCAGGGCAGGGGGGGTCAGGCTTTGTGCCCCCCACCCTGCCCTCATCGTTCCCCTGCAGCCCCTCGGGGGGGTTTTGGGGGGCAGGGAGGAAGAGGAGCAGAGACTCACCTGGTCAGCAGCCCTGAGGACACTGAGGATGCTGCAGCCAGGGCACGACGGGCATTTATAGCCCCGTGGGGGTGGCACTGCCCCCCCGTGCCACCCTTTCTTGCCCCCCAGGCTTTCCCAGCAGCTCCACGAGGATGGTTTCACCCACACCTCATTTTTGCCTAACGAGCTGTGTGATCCCATTAGAGGGAGATGTGGGGGGTTTTGGGTGCTGTTGGGGGTCCCCAGCCCTTGTGCCCCCTTAAACCATCACTTCACTGCCCCCCACGCCCCGGGCTGGGTGGCACCAGTCTCCCCAGTATGGGTGGTCCTGGGCACTGCCATCCTGGAGACCCCAATCCCAGCAAATATTTGGGGCTGGGGGGGTGACAATGGATTTATTTGGGCCATGGACCAGGGTTTGGTGCCAGCTGGTGGGTCCATGAGCTTTAGCCCAGCCCAGGAGAGCCACATCCCCTGTCCAGTCCCTCTCCTTGTCCTTGTCCTTCTCCAGGTCCTTCAGGAGCACCCAGAAGCTCAGCTGGCCCCGTCGTTGTTGGCACAGAAGGGTCAGTGGGGTCAAGGACGTGGCACAGGTGGCATCAGCCACCACAGGGGGGTCAGTGTGGTGTCCCACCCTTCAGGAGAAGGGCCCACCCGAGATCCTCTGGGATTCTACACGAGGGGACCTGTTTGGGGGTCAGCAAGACCTTCCCTGCCCCCACCCCGGGGTGGGAAAGGACACAAGGAGGGGGAATAGCCTGAATTATTTCTTTTATATCCTGAACCCTTTCTTTTTGCTGCATCCCGAAATGAGCTGTTTGGCTTCCCCCACGCTGCGGGTCCCTCCTGGAGAGACCCCCGAGGGCCGTGGGGGGCTCGCTGGGATTCCGTGGGAGCGGCCGGGAGTGGAGCCCAGCCCAGCCCAGCCCAGCCCAGCCCAGCGCCACAAACCACGGCGTGAGTCACGGCCCGGCCCTCGCCCCACGGGGATTCCACGGCCGTGACTCAGCCACAGCCCCGCCCCGCTCCCACGGGGGGACAACCCCGCTTTTCCGGGGACCCCCGGAGCCGTGGGGCTGGGGAAGGGGGCTGTGTGGGCAGGGGACAGGCAGGGGGCAGGCAGGGGACAGGCAGGGGACAGAGATGCTCCTGCAGAGGGACAGGATGGGCGAGGGGATGGTTGGAAGGGGATGGGGGTCGCGGTTCCACGGTGCCATCACCCACCCTGCCACACGAGTGGGGGTCGTGGGGGCACCACGGCCACGCTCGCAGATCCACGCCCAAGTCCCTTTCCAGTGGAAAATCCCCAGGAAGAGCCGGAGCTGCCGGGTCGGGCTCCCCGCCAGGACCGTGGGCGGTGCGGAGCGCGATGAGCCCAACCCTGCTGAGCGTGGGGGGCTCGGGGGGTCCCGACACGGCTTTGTCCCCTCCCCATCCCGGCTGGAAGGGGGTCTGCGATTTGACGGGATGCGGGACGGGAATTGGGGTCCCCCGAGAATCCCCCCACCCCGGGGTCGGGGCAGCCGCTGTGAGGCTGGAATTGCAGGATATCCGGGACCCCCGCGTGGGGACAAGGAGGGGGTGACATCCCCCCTTCCCCGTGGGGACACGGAAGGGGTGGGACCCCCCAGTGGGGACAAGGAGGGGATGGGACCCCCCAATGGGGACAAGAAGGGTGTGAGAACCCCCCTGTGGGGACACGGAGGGGATGGGACCTCCCCGTGGGGACATGGAGGGAGTGGAAGCCCCCAGTGGGGATAAGAAGGGGATGGGACCCCGGCGTGGGGACACGGAGGGTGTGAGACCCCCCCGTGGGGACAAGGAGGGGGTGGGACTCCGGCAGGGGGACACAAAGTGGGTGGGACCCCCGCGTGGGGACACGGAGGGGGTCCCCCACGAGAAGTGTGGCAGGAGCCACCTCCCCTGTCCCCAGGCAGGGTCGGGGTGTGGTGGGACCGCTGGATGCCCGCGGTGTCTGCTGACACCTCGTGGTGCTCCATCAGCCCTGCGGTGGCCGCCACGGGGCGTTGTCACCTGCGTGTGACCGGGTGGGGGGGACAGTGGGGGGGGGACACAGGGCAGACCCCCTCCCTCGGTGTCCCCACCCCGACCCTCTCGGAGCACAGGGAAGGCAGAACCCTCAGCGTCACCCGCTGCTCCCCCGCATTTTATTGCTGCAATAAATAACCACGGTGCCGTCGCCCGAGCCCCGGGCAGGGCACACCCTCCACCAACCTGGGCACGGGGAAAGGGCACCCCCCTTGCCCAAAAAGAGCCCCCACGTTGAGGGCGAGCTGTAAGGGGAGAGGGGTCCCGCCTGGGACGGGGGTTCTGCCAGCGGAGCTCTGAGAACAGGCAGAATTCCTGTCCCACGCGTGGGGAAACCTCTCCCTCCGCTTGGCGCCCGACAGGGCTTTGTGGAAGAGGAGGAGGAAGAGGAGGAGGAGGAGGAAGAGGGCAGGGCAGGCACGGCGAGGAGGAGCCTCGCACCCCCAAATCCCACCCCAGGGGGCCGTCCCGTCTCCATCCCAGCCCGGCCCGGCTCTTGGGGCAGCCGAGGTGGCGCTCGGGGAAGGCACAAAGCAGGGGGTGAGACGGTGGAGCAGCAGGGGCTGGGCTGGTCCAGGAGGGTCCTGAGCAGCGGCTACTTGGTGTATTTGATGCTCTGCTCCTGCTGGCGGATGATCTGGGCGATGGGGCTGGCGATGCCTCCTATCAAGGTCCAGTACTCCTCGAAGCTGATGCGCCCGTCCTTGTTCTCGTCCAGGTCGCAGATGAGCTTGTCGGCTGCGCGGCGGTTCCCGGTGTCCTGCGGAGGGGAGGAAGGGGGAGAGGAGCGGCTCACCCCGGGGAACGGGGCAGAGGGACCCCCTGGAAGGGGCAGGACCCCCTCCCCGGGCTCACCGTCAGCATGTGGTTGAGCTCCCGGCTCAGCATCTTGCGGAAATCCTTCTTGCTGATGCGCCGCGGCTTCTTGCAGCAGCAGCAGCGGCTCGAGTACTTGTCAAAGTTGTTCACCAGCACCTGCACGGCCCATTCCAGCTCCGTGCACTCCTGCATCGCTCCCTGAAGGGGGGAACGGGATCAGGGATGGCACGGCGGGACCCTCCAGAGCACCAGGGTGGGCGTGGGGGGCTCCACCACTGCCAGCCCTGGGCTCACCAGGAGCCTCCCTAGGGGCAAAACCAGCCTGGAAACAGCCATGGATTCAGTCTGGAATCAGCCAGGGATTGAACCTGGAATCAGCTGTGGATTGAACCTGGAATCAGCTGTGGATTGAACCTGGAATCAGCTGTGGATTGAACCTGGAATCAGCTATGGATTGAACCTGGAATCAGCTATGGATTGAACCTGGAATCAGCTGTGGATTGAACCTGGAATCAGCTGTGGATTCAGCCATGGATTCAGTCTGGAATCAGCTATGGATTGAGCCATGGATTCAGTCTGGACTCAGCCTGGGACCAGCCATGGATTGAACCTGGAATCAGCCATGGATTGAACCTGGAATCAGCCATGGATTCAGTCTGGATTCAGCCTGGGACCAGCCATGGATTGAACCTGGCACCAGCCATGGATTCAGCCTGGAATAAACCATGGATTCAGCCTGGGACCAGCCATGGATTTAGCCTGAATTCAGCCATGGATTAAACCTGGAATCAGCCATGGATTCAGCCTGGAATAAACCATGGATTCAGCCTGGAATCAGCCATGGAAAGCCTGGATTCAGCCATGGATTCAGCCTGGGACCAGCCATGGATTCAGCCTGAGACCAGCCATGGATTAAACCTGGGACCAGCCATGGATTCAGCCTGGGACCACCCATGGATTGAGCCTGGAATCCATGGAAAGCCTGGCATCATCCATGGAAAGCCAACCAGCCAGCAGTGCCCACGTCTGCCCACGCTCCTCTCCCCACACCGTCCCGGCTCACCCCAAACCTCCTGGGTGCCACCTGTGCCCGCCCCACCTGCCCCGCCGGGGCAGCCACCCCCTCGCGCGTGGGCTGGGGTGGTAATTACTGCCCCGGGGCCGTGGGGCTGAGCAGCGCCAGGGCCTGGCCGCCTGTTCCCAGAGCTCATTAGGCAGGAATGGGGCCGGGAGCCGCGGCGGGAGCGGGGCAGGAATTACCAGCCAACCCTCCTCTTGCTTCACGGCTCAGGGAACACCCCAACAAGGCAGGTCCCTGCCTGTCCGAGCCCCCCCAGGAGCACATCCAAGGCTGTCCCCCCCATCCCAGGGCTCCAATCCTGCCTGATCCATGCCCTGGTTCTCCATCCTCGCTCCTCCGTCCCCGAGGCTGCCCCAAGTCAGGAAGCCCAACAGGATGGTCCCGTCACGGGCTCCGGTGGTCACATCCCGGGAAGGCAGGGACGGGAACTGCGTCACCTGCTCTGCTCTGGGCCCTTTCCTGCCTGGTCAGTGGCCAGGAGTTTGGTCCACGTGGGTTTACACCAGTCCTGGGGTCAGACACTGACCCTCGTGGCAGTGGTGGCCACGTGGCTCTTGGGGGAAGCCAACAGGGTGGGCTACGTGGAGCCCCAAGGGGTGGCCCAGCAGTGTCCCCTGCTCTGGGGACACCCTCCAGAGGGTGTTTGCAGCCTGGCTGCTCCCTGGGGACAGGGAGGACCTGCCCAGTGCCCCAGCCTTGGCTCCTGTCCCCTCCCCTTGCCCTGATCCTGCCCAGCTCAGCCCCAGGCTGGGGACGGTGGCACAGCAGGGTGGTGACAGGAGGCTCAGCCCCAGGCTCGTCCTTGTCCCCGTGTGTCCTCCCCGTCCCTGTGGGAGCCTTCAGTGTCTCACAGCGCCATGGCCCAGGGCCACTCGGTCACTCCAGGAGCGGGAACCATCCCCAGCTCTCAGGATTCAGGGCACCAGGTGGCTTTGGAGCTGTCCCAGCACTGGCAGGGCCACGAGAGCTCCAAAGCCACAGATTCCAGCTCATCCCGGGGCACCAATTACCAACAAAAGGGATCCAGCAGCACCAGGGCACAATCCCCCCCCGCACCCCACTGGGGACCCCGCTGTGGTGTCACCAGTCCCCTGCCATCAGCACCCAGCCCGTCCTCGGGGCACTGCGGTGGCTGCTCCGACGGTGACTCACAACACCGGCCCGGCGACCGCGGAGCAGCCCCGGGGCCAGCTGGGGGCACGGGGACACCGTGACCGGGGTGGGGTAGAGGGGACAGAGGGACAGCGGGGGGACATGGGGACACTGGCACAGCAGGGGGACATGGGGACACTGGCACTGGGGTGGGCTACTGGAACTGGGGTGGGACATGGGGACACTGCAGTGGGGCATGGGGACACTGTCACCATAGCAGGACAGAGGGACACTGTCACCCTGGTGGGACATGGGGACACTGGCACAACTGGGCACCATGTGAGTGGGATGGGCAGGACGGGACTTGCTGGCTGCTCTGCTCCCATCGCCATGGTCCCATCGCTTCTACCCCTTCTCCTTCTCCTTCTCTCCCTTCTCCCCCTCCCTCTTTCCCTTCTCCTTCTCCTTTTACCCCCTCCCTCTCCTTCTTTCCCTTCTTCTTTCTCTTCTCCTTTCCCTTCTTTGTCTCCCTCTTTCCCCTCTCCCTCTTTCCCTTCTCCCTCTCCCTCTTTCCCTTCTCCCTCTCCCTCTTTCCCTTCTCCCTCTCCCTCTTTCCCTTC
>JAWWMO010000074.1:3268371-3279689 GCA_035047845.1 Dendrocincla fuliginosa | reverse complement strand
GCTGTGGGGGCTGTCCCCTCAGGGTCCCCCTCAGGGTTTCTGGGGCTGTCCCCTCAGGGTCCCCCTCAGGGTTTCTGAGGGGGGTCCCTTCAGAAGGCCTGAGGGGGCTTAGCGGGGCTTCCCCCCCCAGACGGTTACACGGGGGAAAAGCCGGTCTAAGGACCACTTTATATTTTAAAAAAATGAGTAGTTAAAAGCAGAGAGGAGGCTGCCTGTTGGCTGGATCTCTGGCTGTAAGTCTTCTCCAAAAACGGTGTTGTAGGGTAAGCGCGGCCCGGCCGTCACCCACCCGTTAAATGTGGTGCTAATTATAAAATAAATTAATAAATCGATCCGCAGAGCTCGGGGCTTGGAGCTCAGCACGTTCCTGTAGCATCCGGCACTGATGGGGGGATTTAAATCCCTGCCTTGAGGCAGGTGGAGCCTCGGGGTTTTTAAAGGATATGATGCTTTTGTAGCATCATCTTGGATTTTTGTTCCCGGTTTTATGCCCTGTGCTCTTAAATTGGGGTTTGTGTCTTGGTGATGCTAAACCCGTGGGAAATGTGGAGGTATCTCTCAGCTAAGGCATTTGGTGGCCCTTTGCAGGTGGATTTTTGTATTATTACACCAAATAATGAGAAAATACTCATTATAAAAAGACATCATTTTAGTAAGGATGAAATAAAGTAACTGCCTGGTTTATTGAACCTGGCAGAGGGCTGGAAAATACTACAAATAAATTAATATAATACCCATAACCTGCCTCACTCTTGATTCTCTCCACCCAGAATGCAGGACTTTTTTAGTGTTTAATCATATAAGTATATAATATTAGTATAAATACGATATTTTTGGCTTTCTTTGGCAGATTTTCCTCTCAGGGTGGCATTTAGTTTTTGTATTTTGTATTGTTACATTACTCCTAATATTGGTGAAATATTCACTGTAAAAAGATACATTTTTGGTAAGAATGAATTCAGGTAACTCTCTGATTTATTAAAACTGGGAGTGGGCCAGAAAACATTAAAAATCACACAATCATCCTCAAACCATCACAATCAGCACCTAAAAATTCAGTCATAGGGCTAGAGAACATTAAATGAACATACAGCAGTGGGGCAGGTTGGTTTTTCTCCCCCCAAGCAGCACATATGGAGGGATTATTTAATATTTACAGGCAGAAATGCAGACTAAAGGTGCAAATGAGCTCTTTGTGGCCTTGTTTTTGCAGATTCTCTGAAGATGGCTGCACAGTCAGCACCGAAGGTCGTGCTAAAGAGCACCACCAAGATGTCTCTGAACGAGCGGTGAGGAAGCCAACGGCACCTTCAGCTCCTAAGAAACCGTGTTTTTATACTTAATTCTCACTGTCCAAATCCAAACCCCACCGGGGGTCCCGCCCTCTTTTAACCTCGGCGAGCCAGCAGGTGCCTCCACACCTGCCTTACCCTCCGACACGAGCAAGGTTAAAAGGGCCCAATTCCGGAGGGGTCGCTCCGTGGTTTAATGTTTGTGTGCCACGTAAATCCGGTGGGATGTGTTGTAAGAGCAGAGACCAACCTCACACACCCTCCCTGTCTCTCCCACATGTTTTTGACATTGGTATTTTGGCTCAGCTGCCGCGCCCGAGGGTCCCACCTGCCCGGGTGAGCCCTGTAAGAGGCCGGCAGCGGCCCCTGGAACCAGCCCAAAGGCCCCTTGGGCCTTGTAAGAGGCAAATGCTTCGCTTCACCTCCATCTCTCTCTGTCCTCGAGCTCTTCCCGTGGGTCATTCCGCTGGTTTTCCACGTGTGGCTCCTCTGTGGCAACTAACGGGGGTCTCGCTGCCCTGCTGAGCACTTTGGGGTTAATTCTCTTGGGATGGGGTTGTTTTGGGGCAGTTGTTGCTGCAGGGAGGTGTAGCCTGAGCTTGCTGGCACATCAGCCCATAGTCCTCGTTTTTAGGGGATTTATTTCACTCTTCAGCTCCCAGGGTGCTGTTGAGGAGCTTTATTTACCGTCTCGCTGCGTGTTTGCTCTTAAGTTAAGCACTAAAAGCACCACATAAAATTCCCAAGTGGCCTCATTTCAGGAAAAGGGTTGGGTGGAAATCAGGAGGTGCTTTGGGTGGTGGAATTTTGTAGGAATTTTGAATCATGGAATTGTTTCATGTTGGAAAAGGCTTTAAAATGATCATTTCCAACCTGGTTCCCGCAGCACCGGAGCACACCAGGCAGTTCCTGGCACAGTGTCTTTCCAACCTGCCTCCTGGCCTGGAATTTTTTAAGCTTTCCCTGGATTTTTTGGGGGTTAGTTTGGCTTTTGCTGTCCTGTTTCTCCCACCTGTCATGGCCATCCCCGCTTCCTGCTGGTTGTCACCCCTTCTGCCACCTCTAAACCCACTAAACCTCCAGCTTTCTCATCCTGACTGAACTTCCACCTCATTCCTGCCTTTCCAGTCCTCGTGGCGAGCGAGGACTCCGTAATCCCATAAAGTACCACTCTTTGCATAAGGTTCATGGGAGCTGGAGCCCCACTCGAGCACCGTGAAATGCCGATAATTGTGTGTTTTAAGCTTTAATTAAACCCCGTTTTATTCGACCTTGAAGCTTCACTAACATGCTGAAGAACAAACAGCCGATGCCGGTGAATATTCGGGCCACCATGCAGCAGCAGCAGCTGGCCAGCGCCCGAAACAGACGCCTGGCCCAGCAGATGGAGAACAGACCGTCTGTGCAGGCCGCTCTGAAGCTCAAACAGGTGAGGAAAAGGGGCATTTTGGCCTTGGCAGGATGTGGATTAAAAGCTCCTCAGAGATAAAGAGTCTGCAGAAGGGAAGGAGCTGGAGGGTGAGTCCTGTGAGGGAGTCTGGAGAAAAGGAGGTTCAGAGGGGGCCTTCTCGCTCTCAGCTCCCAACGTGAGGGTCAGGTGGGGCAGGAGGAGGAATTTGGTCCTGGAAAGGGTGGGGAGGCTTTGGAAGGGGCTGCCCAGGGAGGTTTGGAGACCCCAGCCCTGGAGGTGTCCAAGGAACACCTGAAGGTGGCTCTGAGTGACAAGTTTGAGTTGGGGCACAGGGTGGACTCGACGGTTCTGGAGGGCCTTTCCCACCTCAGTGACTCTGGGATTCCGTCGAAAAGCTGTTGGAGAGTGCCCAAAGAAGGGACATGGGGATGGGGAAGAGTCTGGAGAGGCCAAACGAGCGACTGAGGCTTGTTCAGCTGGAGAAGAGCAGACTGAGGGGACACTTTGAGGAGCTGCAGCTTCTCCTGGGGGGCAGCTCTGATCTCTGCTCTGTGTGACCAGGGACAGGACCCAGGGAAGGGCTGGAGCTGTGCCAGGGGAGCTTTAGGTTGGATCTCAGGAGAAGGTCCTTCCCCCAGAGGGTGGTGGGCACTGCCCAGGCTCCCCAGGGCAGTGGGCACGGCCCCAAGGCTGCCAGAGCTCCAGGAGCGTTGGGACAACACTCTGAGGGACAGGGCGGGATTTTGGGATGTCTGTGCAGGGCCAGGAGTTGGACTCAACCCCTTGTGAGTTCCTTCCCACTCAGCATATTCCACGATCCTGAAAACGAGACCCCTTGAGGGGCTTGCAGCACTTTTCACCTGGGATAAGTATTGCCGTGTCACCTCCTGGTGGTGGTTGTTGCCATGGGGCTGTTCAGTGCTGGCTGTTGACGTCTCCTCTCTATTTTTCCAGAGAAATGTCTCACCCCGGGGTTCGGGAGCTGCCGAGTGCTTCACCTCACAGTCCCTCTTCCAGCCCTTAAAACCCCACCCCAGCTCCACCCTCCCTCCGCAGCCGAGGAACAGCGGAACAAACCCATGTCCTCATTGTTTGGGCAAGGCAGGCCTGGATTTTTAGGCACAAACCCTGCGTTTTAGGAGTGTCACTGCACATCTCATACCGTGTCCCTCCTCCCAGATTGCTGCATGACTCCCGCTCTTTCCCCTTCCCAAATCCTCTCTTCCAGAAGAGCTTGAAGCAACGCCTCGGGAAGAGCAACATCCAGGCGCGGCTGGGCCGGCCGGCGGGAGCGCTGGGGGCCCGCGGAGCCCTGGGGGGCCGGGGGCTGGCACTGGGGCAGCGGGGGCTGCCCCGGGGGGCCCTGCGGGGCCGGGGGGCCCGTGCCATGCTGCGAGGAGGGGTCGCGCTCCGAGGTGGGTCCCGCACCCCTGGCCGCCTCCCTCGCGTCCTCCCCTCGGCCCTTCCTCGGCCTGAAATGCTCAGGGTGTTGTTGGCTTGTGTGAAGGTCAAGGGCTGCTGCGCGGCGGGAGAGGCATCGCCCCCCGCATGGGGCTGCGGAGAGGCGGCATCAGGGGCCGTGGGGGCCCGGGAAGAGGCGGCCTGGGACGAGGGGCCATGGGCCGAGGAGGGCTCGGGGGCAGAGGTGAGTGTGGCCACGCCTCGGGGACAGCAGGAGTTGGGCTGCAGTCCTGTCTCCTGCCTAAGGTTGGGGAGGGTGGAACCTGCAGCCCCAGAAATTCCAGGAGTAGAAGTTAAAAATCCAATGATAAAATAGAGAAGGGGTGAATCAGGTGGGAGAGGAAAACTCTTGGTGGGGTGGGGGCTCTTGTGGCGGCCACATGTTCTTGTTGGGCTGGGATTGAGGAATTCTTGGGAAGCTCCTGCTTTCCACACAGCTTTGAGCACACAGAGGGCCTGGAGCAAACTGGGGGCTTATCCCAGGATCCCCATCTCTCTGGATATCCCAGGAGCTGGGAAATGCTTGGATGTGACTGGATTTCCATCCCTGCCAGGTCGCGGCATGGCCGGCCGGGGCCGGGGCGGCTTCGGGGGCCGGGGCAGAGGCCGAGGCCGTGGCAGAGGCTCCGCACGGCCCGCCCTGACCAAGGAGCAGCTGGACAACCAGCTGGACGCCTACATGTCCAAGACCAAGGGACACCTGGACGCAGAGCTGGACGCCTACATGGCACAGACAGATCCCGAGGCCACCGACTGAGGGGCTGCCGGGGAGCCCGTCCCATCCTGGGAGCTGCCACTCCCTGGGGGATTCAGACTTAGTGTGTTCTTTGATGTTTTGATACTCTCTGTTGTATTAAACTTTTTTTGGGATTGTTCTTTTTTTGGGGGATCTTTTTTTTTGGTGGGGGTTTTTTTTGCCCCTGCCCATCTGAGGAAATATGGATGTGCCACGGAGGGTCTGCGGCCAAGGATGTGTCTGTGGGGTGGGGAGCAGCTCTTGGTGTGCCCTCTGGAGCGTTGGTTGGATTTTGGGAGGGGTTGGTTGGATTTTGGGAGGGGTTGGTTGGATTTTGGGAGGGGTTGGTTGGATTTTGGGGTCACTGTGTTCACACCTGTTTGGTTTAACCCACCTGAAGCCAAACCCAGCCATCCCAAGAGGGCCAAACCCCTGAGTTCAGCCATTGTTTTCCTTCCAGATGTTCAGATCCTCTTGCTCCACACCAGAAATTCCTGTGGGTTTGTAGCAGGTGGAAAACTTCTGTGGAATTCCGGGAGTTTAAAGTTCAAGTTCCTCTGGCACTGCATTCCTGCGGGTTCAAGTGTTTGTTTAAAGGAATGGGAGGCAGGGACATAAAATCCCAGCTGGGGCACCAAAGTGCAGTGTTGCAACTGTCGCTTTTATAGCACAGGCTCCAAAATCCATTTTTCCCCCCAAAAAATGACCCCTTTGGTTTAGGGAAGGGAATAAGGAAGGGGCTGAGGGGAAGGGACTGAGGGAAGGGAAAGGACGAAAACCGTGTTGTTTTAACCCTTATTTGAAGGGGCTGCTGAGCTGGGTGTGTCAGCGGTGTGGGTTTGCATCCAGATGTTGCCCCAGATGTTCCCAGGTTCGGGCGCTATTACCCCATGGGACTACATTTCCCATGAGCCCCCGCGGCCGCGCACCGGAAGTGCCTGTTCCCGCCTTCCGTCCTTGCGGACTCGGTTTCCCGGCAGCCCCCGCGGCCCGTGAGGGGGCCCAAGATGGCGGCGGGGAGCGGCCCCGCGGCCCGGGAGCTCTTCGCTGAGGGGCTCCTGCAGTTCCTGCGGCCCGCAGTGAGGCAGCTCGACCGACACGTCCACAGCGTCAGGTGCGGCGACAAGGACCGGGCACAGCGGCGGGGGGCAGCGGAGGACCCGGGGATGAGGGGGAGGGAGGGCCGGCAGGGGCGGGGGTAGGGGCGTGAAGGGCTTGAAGAGCACCTGGGCTGTTGAAACACATTAAAGGGGCAGTTTGGAGGTGTGAAGGGCTGGGGGAACACCTGGAGGGGCAGTCTGGGAGGTGTGAAGGGGTTTGGGAACACCTGGAGCTGTGAAGGACTGTGGGAGCACCTGGAAGGGCAGTTTAGGGGTGTGAAGGGCTTTGAGGGCAGTTTTGGGGGGGTGAAGGATTTTGGGGTAGTGAAGGGCTTTGGGGGCACCAGGGATGGGCAACACAGGGTGGGGGTATCTGAGAGGGATGCAGGTACCCAGGGTGGGTGACCCCTTTGCCCTGGGGGGTGCTGAGGGCACAGGTTCCCCTCATTTTGGGGTGGGGGCCCAGAGGTTTTCCCTGCCCCTCCTCGCAGGGAGAGCCAGGTGGAGCTGCGGGAGCACATCGACAGCCTGGCCACAGGTGAGCCAAACACAGCGTGGGGGTCACCCTGCCCCTCCTCACTGCCACTTTGGGGGGCACAGGGGACTCACCCACCCCCGGGGGGTCTGTGCCCCCTCCCCAGAGCTTTGCCGCATTAACGAGGACCAGAAGGTGGCCCTGGACCTCGACCCCTACGTGAAGAAGCTCCTCAACGCCCGGCGCCGGGTGGTGCTGGTCAACAACATCCTGCAGAATGCCCAGGTTTGGGGGGCGAGGAGGGAGGTTTTGGGGGATCCCAGAGCCCCCCCAGATGCTGACAGAGGGGGGTTTCCCTGCCCAGGAGAGGCTGCGGAGGCTGAACCACAGCGTGGCCAAGGAGACCGTGAGGAGGAGGGCGATGCTGGAGGCCGGGGGCTACCAGGGCAAGTGAGAGCGAGGGGAGCAGGTACCCCTGGGGAATTTTGGGGGGTGTTCCCCCTCACCTGCAGCAGAGGGAACCAAGACCCCCCAGCCTCAGTGGTGTTGCTGGGTTTGTGGGCACTGGAATAAAAGTGACACCGGAGTCCCTGATGTTCCCATGTCCCTGAGGGGCCCTGGGGACAGTGGGATGGGCAGGGGTTGCCAGGGAGGGTTTGGGCACCCCTGGGAGGGTCTGGGCACCCCCAGGTGGGCTTTGGGCACCCCCAGGTGGGGCTTGGAGCACCATCAAGGTGGGGTTTGGGAGGTCCAAGGTGGGGTCAGGGCATCCCCACGTGGGGTTTGAAGTTTGGGGTTTAGGCTCCCTCAGGTGGAGTTTGGGTGCCCCCCAGATGGGATTTGGGGTTCAGGCAGGCACAGGTGGGGGTTTGGGCAGCCCCAGGTAAGTCCTTTCAAGTTCTGGAACCTTCTCCTGCTGCTCCACCTGCTTCACTCCTGTCTATCCCACATGTACCTGAACAAGCAGGACTCACGGGAAAGGTGGGACACTTTAATGTGCAACTTAAAAAACAAGGACAGGGACATGGGATAGGGACATGGGACAGGGCCACATCAGGTGACCAAGGAGGGGCCCAGACCCCCTGCAGTGTCCTTTGGCTGGCACTGGGGGGTCCCCTCCCCTCACCTGCCCCACTCAGGCCCTCACTCCTGGGTCTCCATGCTCTCCTCCTCCTCGCCCGCCGCCGGCTCTTCCTGGTTTTCCTCTTCCTCTTCCCCTTCCTTCTTCTCCGGGGGTTTCTCATACGCCTTCTCTGAGGGTGTCACGATCACCCCGTCCCACGTGGACATCTCGGACGCCAGGTCTACCCCAACAGGTCACCTTGGATTCCAGCCCCATTCCCACTGGGACACCTCCAAGATTCCAGCCCCACTCCCACCCCAACAGCCCCCGGATTACAGCCCCATTCCCACCTGGACACCATGAGAATTCCATCCCCATTCCCAACCAGACACCCCCAGCATTCCTGTCCCACTCCCACCCCGACACCCCCAGCATTCCAGCCCCACTCCCACTGGGACACCCCCAGCATTCCAGCCCCATTCCATCCCAACACCCCCAGGCCCCACTTACAGCTGGCATCTCCCTCCTGCCCCAGGATTTTCCGGTAGCCCCCGTGGGAGAGGATGCGGACGAGGGTCTGGGCGGTGTAACACACCATGTCCTGGGGGCGGGGAGGGCTCAGCACGGGGACAGGGACCCCCCAAGTGTCCCCCCGCCCCGTGGGGACCCCCCTGACCTGCTGCTCCAGCGTCATCACCGTGTGCACTCGGAAGTTGCCGCTTTCACAGGGGTCGGTGATGCCGACGGATCCGGGCAGGAAGAGCCCGGCTGCCAGGATCTGGAGGCAGCGCCTGCAAACGGGGGACATTCGGGTTCAAACGGCAGCATTCCAGGGAAAACAGAGCCAGGAAGTCCCAGCTGGACTCATGGCCCAGTCAAGGCCTCAGTTTTATCAGGAAAAGGGAGCCACAGCAGGAATTTGTCCCATGGAATTGAGAGGTCACAGACCTGTAGGCGATGTTGAGAGCCAGGGGCTGCCGGGTAGGGTTGTTCATCACAGCATAGTGCCCCTGGAATTGGGAATTAGGAGGAATTAGGGCATGAAGGGAAAAATCCCAGCTCAGGGCAGGAATCCCAAGCCCTGCTGGGATTGGGATCGGCGCCACATCCACATCCCCCCACCAGCAGGTCCAGGATCCACGGCGTGAGCGGCTCGAAGCCGGGAAAGCGGATCCTCAGGTCTTTGAGCAGCCGGATCAGGACCTTCACCCTGGGGCAGAGGCAGGAGGAGGGTCAGTCCTGCCCCACCAGCACCACTCCGTGTTTCCCTAAGGAATACCTGGCTCCAGGATTCCCTGGACTCACGTGGACTGCGAGGCGTTCTCCTCGAACCACCGCGCGTGCCGGATGGCGGCCAGGGCGCTCTGCAGCACCTTGATGTCCACTGCAAGAAGCACAAATTCCCGGTTTTCCACCCCAAAGGAGCAGGAGGGAGGGGGCACCGTGTGCTCCCCACGTTCCAGACCCCCTTGGGAAGCACGGCCGGGCCCTCACGGTGCAGCTCCGGGTCCAGCTTGCGCAGGTTGGGCGGCACGGTGGTGATGAGGATCTTCACCGTGGCATCGGCCGAGCTGATCTCAAAGCCCGTCTCGTTGGTCAGCATGGTCAGGACTGGGGTGGGGAAAAGCAGGAAAGGCACATGGAAGGGCTGGGAGACTCCCTGGGAACACGGGAACGCTCCGGAGCGCGGCCCCACCTTCGCTGGGGTCCTGCGCCCTCAGGCTCTCCACCACCTTGTTCCCCAAGGCTGCCACGGCTTCCACTGGGAAAAAGAGGGAAAAGGAGGAGGAAAAGGGTCGGAGCAGGGCCGGGGGCTGCTCTGATCCCACGGGATCCCACCCGGCCGCCACTCACGGGTGGGCAGGATCTTCAGGATCACCACCAGATCGGCCACATTGTGCCCCGTCGTCATCGTGCCCTTCTTGTAGGAGCCCACCTGGCGAACCTCCTCGATTTGCTGCGGGAGGAACGGCCCCAAATCCCGGGAATTCAACCCACGTGCCACTTTTGGGGGGGTCACTATTAACCTGTCCTGGGCCAGGACCACCATGGCCCTCATGATGAACCATCTCCCCTTGGAGTTCTCTTCCCAATCCCACCACTTTTGGCCCCATCCATCATCTCCCCATGGAGCTCTTTTCCCAATCCCACCAGTTCAGCATCTCCCCATGGAGCTCTTTTCCCAATCCCACCAGTTCAGCATCTCCCCATGGACTTTCTTTCCCAATCCCACCAGTTCAGCACCTCCCCATGGAGTTCTTTTCCCAATCCCACGCCTTTTGGCCCCATCCCTCACCTCCCCACGGAGCTCTTTCCCCAACTTTGGGACTCACCACTTCAAAGGTTCCGGGTGCCACGATTAAATTGTCGATGACATTGTTGATCTTGGTCACCAGGGACAGGATGGAAGCCTGGGAAGGAACGGGAGAGGGGATTATCCAGGAAAACCTCCCACAGTCCCACTTTTCATCCAAGACGCATTTACTGGGTGCTTATTCCAGAGAATTAATTAGTTTTTAGGCCACTCTTGAGAGTCCCTGAAGGCCTTTGGATTCTCCACCACCCATCCCAAGGATCTGAGGGAATTTTGGGCCCGGCACCTGCTCGGCAGCAGTGGGAGCCAGGTCCTGGTTCCTCTTGAGCAGGGCCTCACTGAAGGCTGTCTCATCAGCTGCAGGTTTGACACGAGGAAAGGCCATCTCACACTGCAGAGGGACACAATTCCCACCGGGATTTCATTCTTGGACATAATTCCCTGTTCACATGATCCTACAGGGGCTCCCACCTACATCCAGGAGCTGCCCTATGGGCAGATCCACAGGGTTTTATTGATTGTATTCATTAATTCAATAAATTAATTCATTAAACCCCTTTGTCTGCAGCCAGAGGGCCTTAGAATCATGAACCTAAAGGGCAGAAACTCAGGGAATTTGGGAAGAGGGAATGATTTCCCCCTGGGTGGGACCAAGAGGACACCTGAGGGGCCAGGGGGGTGACAAGTATTGGGAACAAACCTCAATCCAGGGATTTATCTGGATGATCCTGGAATGATTTGTGTTGTTATTCCTCGACCATGTCCCAAATGAACAGTAAAATCCTTTATTTTGGGGGTTTGACTGAACCAACAGCATTTTTAGGGCATTCACTCAGTCCAGCTGCACCACAAGAAGCCAAACTCCCAAAATCAGGGATTTTGGAACCTGCTAATCCTGGAAAAGCCCTGGAAATTCCCAGAGAAGCCCCCCTGGATCCCCCCAGGACCAGGATTACTCACGACATAGAAGTCGAAGGGGATGTGGGGCACAAAGGGCCGGAACCTGAAGGGGAGAGAAGACCCCACCTCACACTCTGCGAGGGGCTTTGCCCCCCAAACCCACCCCAGACCCCCCTCCTGTCACGACAGAGCCCTGTCACGACCTGTGGGAAGGTCCTGCAAGGTTTGGGGTTACAGAGACCCGCTCTGGGACTCACCTGGACCCGAAGCGGCCACCGCGGCCGCGGCCTCGGTCACCCCTGGGGGACAGAGAACAGGGGGAGGTGACAGGGGGGAACCAGGGGCAACCCCCCACCCCCAGTACCCTGCCCGGTCCCCTCCCAGGTCCCCTCGGCCCCTGGTCCTCGTGTCCCCCAGAACCCCGTGGTGTCCCCCAAAGCCCCCCTGTCCCAGTGTCCCCCAGAGCCCCCTGGTGTCCCCCAAAGCCCCCCTGTCCAAGTGTCCCCCAGAGCCCCCTGGTGTCCCCCAAAGCCCCCCTGTCCCAGTGTCCCCCAGAACCCCCCGTG
>JAWWMO010000074.1:3219134-3236732 GCA_035047845.1 Dendrocincla fuliginosa | reverse complement strand
GCTCTTCCGATCTAGGGAAGGGAAGGGAAGGGAAGGGAAGGGAAGGGAAGGGAAGGGAAGGGAAGGGAAGGGAAGGGCCAATAAAAGGAAATAAAATAAAATAAACCAAAATGAAATAAAATAAAATTAATTAAATTTAAATGAAACAAAATAAATTAAATTGAAATGAAATAAAATGAAATTAAATGCAGTTAAATGAAATACAGTGCAGTCTCGGCCCCGTCCCCAGCCCCGTCGGGGGGACCCGCAGGCGGGGTTGGGTTCCCGTGGGCTGTCCCTGCCCCTGGGATGTTCCCGATCCTGTTCCTGTTCCCATTCCCGATCCCGATCCTGTTCCTGCCCCTCCCGAGCCCCGAGCGGGGCCGGACCCGCCGGACCGACCGGACCGGACCGGGGGCTGGGCTGGGGGTGTCCCCGCCCCGTCCCAGCCGGGACCCCCCAAATCCCCCCCAAATCCCCCCAATCCCGCCCCGCCCGCCGCTCCCACCTTCTGCTCTCCTCCTTTGCCTTCCTTATTCCTGCGTTTCCTTCCGTTTTCCTTCTTTACTCCTTGGTTTCCTTCCTTCTGTTTTCCTCCCTTCTTATTTTCCTCCCTTCTTGTTCTTCTTCTTTCTTGTTTTCCTCCCTTCTTGTTCTTCTTTCCTGGTTTCCTTCCTTCCTTCTTTTCTTCCTTCTTTCTTGTTTTCCTTCCTTCTCGTTTTTCTCCCTTGTCTTTCTTCCTTTCTCCTTCTTTACTCCTGGTTTATCCTCCTTTCCCTTTCTTTCCCCCCTTTATTTTTTCACTTTGTCCCTCCTTTTTAACTTTCCCTTCCTTTATTTCTCCTTTTCTCCTTTCTCCTCGTTTTATTTTCTCCTCCCTCCTCTTCCCCTGCTTTTCCTCCCTTTTCCCCTTTCCCTTTTCAATCCTCCTTCTACCCCTTGTCCCCCCCCCTTTATTTTTGCTGTTCCCCTTCTTTTCCCCTTTTTCCCTTTTTTCCCCACCTTTTCTCTTCTTTTTCCCCTCTTTCCCCCCTTTTCCCGGCCTGTTTTCCACTCCAGCCGCTCCGGCTTTGCGCTGGGAAGGCGGATTTAGGGCGGGGGGAGGAGGAGGAGGAGGAGGAGGAGGAAGAAGAGGATTAAAGGTGTAATTTTGGGGGTGTAATAAACTTGGAGTGGGGGGGGGGGTCGCACCTGTAGGAGGGGGTGGGTTGAGTTTTGGGGCCCCGGGAGAGTTTTTGGGGTGTCCGAGGGGTTTGGGGTTATGGGGGGGGGGTTTGGGGGGTTACGGGAGAGCTTTGGGGAGTCCGGAGGATTTTGGGGGGTCCCCCCTCGGTCCCCCCCAAGGCTCGGGGGCTGCCGGGAAAGACCCCGCCCCCTCGGGGATGCCACGCCCCTTCCCAGCGGCCCCGGCGGCGTGGGGTGGGGGGGACTGGGTTGTACTGGGCTGTGCTGGGCTGTACTGGGTTATACTGGGAGGGGCCTTGCGGGTCGGCGCCGCGATGGAGCGGTTCCTGCAGGGGAGCAGGGCGGCTCTGCAGGTACGGGGGGTGGGGGGACTGGGAGGGACTGGGAGGGACTGGAAGGGGGTCTGAGGGCTCGGGGGACTGGGGGGACTGGGAGGACTAGGAGGGTCTGGGGTCTTCAGGGGTCTGAGGGCTGAGGGGAGTGGGGGAACTGGGGGGACTGGAAGGGACTGGGGGAGGTCTGGGGTCTGAGGGTTCGGGGGACTGGGGGGACTGGAAGGGACTGGGGGGATCTGGGGTCTGAGGGTTCGGGGGACTGGGGGGACTGGGAGGGACTGGGGTCTGAGGGTCCAGGGGTTTGGAGGTCCAGGGGTCTGATGAGTGGGGGACTGGGGGGTCTTTAGGGGTCTGGGGGCTCAGGAGACAGGGGTTCTCCGGGATGCCAGAGGTGTGGGGTGAGTGGGGTCTGTATGGCCAGGGGTGTGGGGTGAGTGGGGTCTGTATGGCCAGGGGTGTGGGGTGAGTGGGGTGCCAGGGGCGTGGGGTGCAGGGGGTCTGTGTGGCATGGGGAAGGGGGTGCAGGGGGTCTGCATGGCCAGGGGTGTGGGGTGCAGGGGGGTCTGGGTGCCCAGAGGACTGACACCCCCAAGTGGGGTGCACCCACCTCCCCTGGTCCGAGGGGCTGGTCCCTCCACAGCCACACCGGGGACACCCCAGACCATTTTCCTGGCTGGGGGGGCTCCCCAACATCCCCCACCCCACCCGACCTGCTGCTCTCGGGGGTTTCTTTCTTCTGCTTCCACTGAAGAAATGAGCGAATCTGGGTTATGGCAGGAGAGAACTGTCCCCAAAAAAGAGCCCCGGGGGTGGGGCGGCTCCCTGGAGTGTGACAGGCAGGCGCCAGCACCGGGGACGGGCCTTTGGGGGAGTGACATGTTTTTCTTGCCACTGCAGGCGAGGAAAAAAAGGGGTGAAACATCCTGGGGAGGGACAACCACCCCAAACTCACCATTTCTGGGGAAAAGGGATTAAAATACTGAGTGCTCCCAGGGCGGCGGGGTTGGGATGCTCTCTGTCCCCACGGTGATTTTCCTGCTCTCCCTGGAGCCCGAGGACATCCCGTTTCACACATGTACCCAAAAACAGAGGGTTTGGCACCAGAAGGGGATGCCGGCCAGGTCCAGGGTGGCCAGGAGCCCATCAGGTGGCTCCAGGGCTGCTGGAACATCCCCTCAAAGGGGGAAGGGACCCGTTTGGGGGGTTTTTAGAGGTCTGGGCTGTGTCGCTGCCATGCCTGATGCCCTTCACCCTGCCAGGATCACATACAGCACCACCGGGAGATCCACGTGGTGATGGGCAACGAGGCCTGCGACCTGGACTCCACCGTCTCGGCGCTGGCCCTGGCCTATTTCCTGGCCCAGGTGGGTCCCTCCCGCTGGCTCGGGGACACGGTGGCCCGGGGGGGGGACGCCTCACTGGTGTCACCCCCGCGCCGCAGAGCTCCCCGGCCCCCGGAGCCGCCTTCGTGCCCGTGCTGAACATCCCGCGCGCCGACTTCGCCCTGCGCACCGAGACCACGTTCCTGCTGCGGGATCGGGGCATCCCCGCCACCTCCCTCGTCTTTCGGGATGAGATCGACCTGGCGGGGCTGCACCACGCGGGGCTGCTCTCCCTGACGCTCGTCGATCACCACGTGCTGCCCGGGTGAGCCGGGGTGGGTGACACGGGCACAGCCGTGTGAGCCTCGCGTTTGCCTCGCTGTGCTTTGCCCGGCACGGGTTGGATTTACCCCTTTCCGGGGGTGTTTGTAGGGCAGGAGAGGAGCGCAGGGGGTTCCCGGGGCTCTGCCGGGGGTGACCCTCGCTGTGTCCCCCGGCAGGGCCGACGCAGCCCTGGAGGAGGCCGTGGTGGAGGTGCTGGACCACCGGCCGCTGGAGCGGGAGCGCGGCCCGCCCTGCCGGGTGACGGTGGAGCCGGTGGGCTCCTGTGCCACACTGGTGACCGAGCGCATCGCCCAGGGCCCGCCGGGGCTGCTGGACGGCACCACGGCCGCGCTGCTGCACGGTGAGGACGGGGTGGGCACGGTGCGGCCCCGGCAGAGGGGACGGTGCCAACACGGTGTCCCCCGCAGGCACCATCCTCCTGGACTGCATCAACCTGAGCCCGGCCGCGGGCAAGGTGACGCCGCGGGACGTGGCGTGCGTGGCCCTGCTCGAGGAGAGGTTCCCCGAGCTGCCAGCCCGGGACGGCATCTTCAGGGCCCTGCAGGCGGCCAAGTTTGATGTCACAGGTGTGGTGGCACCCGTGGGGGTCCTGGCATGGCGACAGGGGTTGTGCCAGGGGCTCACACTCGCGCTGTCCCCTCCCAGGGCTGACGACGGAGCAGATGCTGCGCAAGGACCTCAAAGTGCTCTCCAGCGACGAGCTGGCCCTCGCCATCAGCGGCATCTACGTGGACCTCGAAGTGAGGCTCGGTGCGGGGCGGGGGAGCCGAGGCAGGGAGTGGCACACTGGGGACACCGCGGTGACACCAAGGAGTCTCTCCCATCTCCCAGACGTTCCTGCTGCGGCCTGGCTTGCTGCAGGACCTGGAGGCTTTCTGCCAGGCTCGTGGCTACGCGGGGCTGGTGGCCATGACCGTCACCTTTAACGAGCACCACGAGCCCAGGAGGAAACTCGCAGTCTACAGCCGGAGTGAGACCCTCCGTGGCACGGTGAGCTGGGGGCTGGGCAGCATTTGGCAGTGCCTGGGCTCTCTGGGCACCTCTCAGATGTCTCTGGGCTCTTTGGGCAGCTCTCAGCAGTCTCTGGGCTCTCTGTGCAGCTCTCAGCAGTCTCTGGGCAGCTCTCAGCAGTGCCTGGGCTCTCTGGGCAGCTCTCAGCAGTGCCTGGGCTCTCTGGGCAGCTCTCAGCAGTCTCTGGGCTCTCTGGGCAGCTCTCAGCAGTGTCTGGGGCTCTCTGGGCAGCTCTCAGCAGTGCCTGGGCTCTCTCAGCAGTCTCTGGGCTCTCTGAGCAGCTCTCAGCAGTGCCTGGGCTCTCTGGGCACCTCTCAGCAGTGCCTGGGCTCTCTGGGCACCTCTCAGCAGTGCCTGGGCTCTCTGGGCACCTCTCAGATGTCTCTGGGCTCTCTGGGCAGCTCTCAGCAGTGCCTGGGCTCTCTGGGCAGCTCTCAGCAGTGCCTGGGGCTCTCTGGGCTCTCTGGGCAGCTCTCGGCTGTGCTTTGCCCCCAAACGTGATTTTGGCCACTCCCTCGTAGCTGTGCCGGGCCCTGGAGGAGGCGACGACGCCGTCCCTGCAGCTGCAGCCCCTGCCCAGCCCCTGGCCCTGCGTGGGCGCCTTCGCCCAGGGCAACGCCTTTGCCTCTCGGAAGAAGGTGCTGCCCATCCTGCGGGCAGCGCTGGGGGGCCCGGGGGCTGCCGGGGGGCCCGAGGAGGAGGTGGTGCCCCCGCCCACCCCCATGAACAGCCTGGTGGAGGAGTGTCCCCTGGCACAGGCCGTGCCCCCGCTGTGCCCCCAGGATGTCCTGGAGCGGGTCAGCCGCATCGCCACGGGGCAGCCCCCCGGCTCCCCCAAGTAGCACGGGCACCCCACAGCTCTGGAGGGCTGGATGAGAAGTTTGGGGTCCCTGAGCAGACCCCCGGGGGGTTGCCCGGGCATGGGGGGGTTGTAGCCCTCGTTAGAGCTCCTGGTCCTCGTCGTGAGTTGTCCCCCCGGTGGGCTCCCCCTGCCCCAGGGGACCCCCAAGGGTGGGTTTTGGGGGCAGCACTTGCACACACTTAATGAAGGCACTGGGAGGGAGGTGGTTTTAATGAGTTCTTGATGCTCTTCCTCCCTTGGGTGGGCTGGGGGGGGGCCCCGGATGGCGGGTCCGGACATTCAGCCTGCCCAGGATTGTCACCCACTTTTTCCAAGGATTAAATCTCCCTTTTCTTCCACATTGGGCTCTTGGCTTTTATTGTGGGACGGGTCTGCTGCTGCCCCACTCACACCAGGGGTGCCCCCCACCCGCCCCATGGGGTGAAGCCCCTCTTTTCCTGGAGTGCATCCCCCCCCTTTCAGACATGAAGCAGGACTGGAAAAGGCCCAGCTTTGCCCCGGAGCATCCCAGTGGAGCCCAGTGAAGGGTAAGGCTGTGTGACCCAACGTGTGCTGTTCAACCTTTAATCCTGGCGCTGACTAAACTATGTACACCCGCGCCTGAATTCGGGAGCCCTCCGTGGGCCGGGCCCTGTCCTGCCTCAGCAGGTGACAGCCCCGGGTGGAGGGGACCCCACCACGGTCCTGCCCGAACAGACAGGCTGCTCAGCTGGGTTCTGGAGCTTTAAAAAAGAACATATCCTAAAAAAGGGAGGAAGGGGGGAGTTTGGTGGCGGTGGGAATGCCGGGTGGAGGCACTGCGGGCTCGGTGATGGTGAGGCACCGGAGTGTCAGGGTTTAATCCTGGTTTGGCACCAAAGCATTGGGGTTTAATCCTGGTTTTGCTCCAAAGCATTGGGGTTTAATCCCAGTTTTGCATTGAAGCATTGGGGTTTAATCCCCGTTTTGCTCTGTGTCCTGGTTTTGCTCCAAAGCATTGGGGTTTAATCCCCGTTTTGCTCCATGTCCTGGTTTTGCACCAGAACATCGTGGGTTTAATCCCAGTCTGGCACCAGAATGCCAGGGTTTAACCCTGGTTTTGCTCCTCTGTGCCATTCCAGGAGGCACCAGATCCTGCCCCATTTCCCTAGGGAAACTGAGGCACCACCACGCAGCCCACGGGAGACACTGGAGTGGAGAAAGGGAAACCTGGGAGGATTTGGCACACGTGGGTTGTGCCAGGCAGCTCCTGGCACGGCCCAGGGGGTGTTTGTGTCCTTTCCAGGTGGGGCAGGAGAGGGGGCTGCTGTCCTCAGCCCCTCCCTGTGTCACCAGCCCGATGCCCCCAGGAAGGAGGGGTTTTCCAGGGGGATGACGACCAGAAGGCACCGGGAGCTGGGCGAGGGTGGTGCTGCATAAATACCGCGGGGCTCAAGCACTCGAGGGCGGCCTCTCCTCTGGCAGGGGGGGGCAGGCAGTTCAAGTTCGGGGTGAAAACACCAGGAATCTGCAAAATCCCAGAGGTTGGGTTATGGGAGCACCCGAGCAGAGGGTCCTTTGGGTGCCACTCGGCAGTGGTGCCTCTGGAGGGGCAGTGGGTGCTGGGGGGGCCGTGGACTCACACGCTACAACACCCGGGAGTTGCTCCACTGTCGCTCCCGGCCACCCTTGGATCGCATCTCCTGGACGGCCCCGGTCTGCAGGGAGGAGCTGTCAGCCACCTGTGCCACCCTGTGACCCAGCCAGGACAGCCAGCACCCCGAAAGCAACACCCAGCACCCAACCTGGACACCCAGCACCCAACCTGGACACCCAGCACTCTGGAAACAACACCCACCACCCAACCTGGACACCCAGCACTCTGGAAACAACACCCACCACCCAACCTGGACACCCAGCACCCTGGAAACACCCACCACCCGACCTGGGCACCCAGCACTCTGGAAACAACACCCACCACCCAACCTGGGCACCCAGCACTCTAGAAACAACACCCACCACCCGACCTGGGCACCCAGCACCCTGGAAACAACACCCACCATCCCACCATTGACACCCACCACCCAACTGTGAGACCCGTCACCCCAAGTCCAACACCCTCACCCCATCATGAGACCCACCATTGACACCAGTCACCCAATCATGAGATCTACAATCCCAAAAGCAACACCCTACACCCCAACAGTGACACCCACCACCTAATTGTGAGACCCAGTGCCCCAAAAGCAACACCCATCACCCAGCTACGAGACCCACCACCCAATCCCAAGACCCAGCACCCCAACCTGACACCTGCCACCCAACCCTGACACCCAGCACCTCTCACCCCACCCTGAGACCCCACTATCCTGAAAGCAACACCCCCCACCCCAACCCTGCCAACCACCACCCAACTATGAGACCCAACACCCCAAAAGCAACACCCACCACCCCAACCCTGACAACCCCCCAATCCTGAGACCCCACTACCCTGAAAGCAACACCCACCATCCCAACCCTGCCAACCACCACCCAACTACGAGACCCAACACCCCAAAAGCAACACTCCCCACCCCAACCCTGCCAACCCCCCAATGCTGAGACCCCCCTCACCCACCCCCAGGACCCCCACCCCCCTGCCCCGGGGTACCATGGGCAGCCCCTCTCCTGCAGCCATGTCTCCGGAGCCGATGTGTGTCAGGTGCACGAAGTTCATGGGCTCCCCGATCATGGAGCGGTCGATCCGTCTCCTCCTCTTCTTCTGCGGGACGATGAAGGCCATGAGCCCCCCGAAGGCCCCACGGCCCCAGAGCCTCCCCAAACCCACTGCACCGAGGGTACTCACGGGCTGGGGCTTCTCCACGACGCAGCAGCCCAGCTTGTGCCAGAAGTCACTCATGCTGGTGGCGGGCGCCAGGGTCCCCCCGGCGACGAGACCCCCGCGGGGTCACTCCATGGGGACACGTGGGGGGCACCTGGTTGGGCTGGCACGGCGTGGGGAGGAGCAGCTGGCTGGGAGTGGGGAAAAGAGGTGATGCCTGACTGCCCCGAGCTGATGCCAAATCAACTTCCCATCCACCAGAGTCAGAGATCCCCAGGAGACCTCTGGGATCACACACGGAGGGACCTGGCACCACATGGAGACCCCCAGGAGACCCCTGGGATCACACACAAACCCTCAGGGGTCCCCAGCATTGCACACAGACCCTCAGGGAACACCTGGGACCACACGGAGATCAACAGAGATCACACAGAGACCCCCAGGAAACCCCTGGAATCTCATGGAGACTGCCAGGGATCACACAGAGAACCCCTAGGGATCACACAGAGACCCCCAGGAAATCCCTGGGATCACATGGAGACTGTCAGGGATCCCACAGAGACCCCCAGGAAACTCCCGGGATCACGCAAAGACCCCCTGGGATCACACAGAGACCCCCTGGGATCCCGCAGAGACCCCCTCAGGGACCCTGGGCACCACACAGAGACCCCCAGAAGAGCTGTCCCCATGGCCAGGGCTGGCTGAGGGGCAGGACACAGCTGAAGGATGCTGCGGCAGGATGGGGGGGATGGAGGCAGCCATGGCAAATCCCAACTCCCTGAGCCAGGAGCTATAAATATCCCGGCCTTTCCGAAAAGGGGCCGGAGGCTGAGCTCTTCCGCTGCTGCTCCAAGAGCACACAGGGGGAAAACAAACAGGGGCTGGGGGGATTTTACCCTAAGGCCCTGCCCGGGGTAGGCAAGGGCGTGTGGGAAGGGGGTTCACCCCCAAAACGGGCACTTCCCCTCATGCCAAGGAGAGACAACTCCTTTGCTGCAAAAGCACCCGGAACTCACCCGCCCACGGAGGGCCGTGGCCTGAGCACAGCCCTGTGTGAGCCACCAGAGAGTCCCCACGCCGGCCCAAGGCCGAGTTCAGCCCCAGCTCAGCCCGTGGGTGCCGGACCCACCACAGAGGCAAACAGGAAAGGTTCCTTCCTCTGTCCCTGCACCGGCGACGCCGGATGGGCCAAAGTCCGTGGCTGCAGGGCCACACTTCCTGCTCCTGGTGAGGAGGAGTGGGGCTGGGGCAGCCCCCAAAACTGGGACTGACCCCCCTGGGGTGACAGGGGTGCTCCGAGCTGAGCCTTGGCACTGTCAAGCTGGCAGGATCCGGCCCCACGGACCCCACGGAGCAGCACCCACAGCCCATGCCCGTGGCACCAGGGCACCGGGGTGGGGTGGGTGCCCACCATGCCCGCTGCCCCCAGTGCCAGCCTGGCCCTGTGCCCCAGCCAGCAGGACCAAAGGAGCTTCCCCGTGCCCCGCTCCCCAGCACCCCCACCCTCGAGCGCAGCTGCTGAGAACGTTGTGCTGCAGGTTGTGACACGTCTGGGTCTGTGCCCCGGGTGAGGAACTTGGTTTTTCTCACACCCGCACCCTGCTCGGGCCAAACCCGGCCCCGGCTGCGGCGGGCAGGAGAGGAGGGGGAGGAGGGGGCTGCCTTTTCTTCCCAGCCTGATTTCCTTAGGAAACAAGGCTGCTGGGGCCGGCCCCGCCACCACGCCGGATCCCTCAGCGCGGCGGAAAGGCCTTGCTGGGGGAGCAACCCCAAAAATTCACCAGCCCAGCCAGTCCTGGGGGCGCTGGAAGAGCCTCCATGGGGAGCCTGAGAGGGGGCTCAGCCTCCTACAAGCCACCAGTGAATGCCCATGGAACCTTCCTGAGGTTTCCCACCACCACGACCCCCAGCTCGGATCCCTCAGACCCCAACCCCCCCCAGCACCCACCAGGGCCTCACGTCCTCGTGCCCAGCGAAGGGTGACGGCGGGCGCTGGGTCTGGCCGCTCTCCTGGCTCCGGGTGGTTGGTGTCGGTGGGTCCCAGGAGGGGCAGCTGCCCCAGTTCCCTGCTCTGTGGGGGTCTCACGCCCCCCACACTCCCCCAGCCCACCCCTGCGATGAGCTGTGCCCGGTCTCAGCCCACCTGGGTGCTCGGAGAGGGCGGCTTAGGCCCGGCCTGTGCCGGCACACACAAAATGACTTCCCGGTTGGGAAACCACCGCTCAGCTCTGCGTCACCAGCGGGGTCTGGGGAGGGGGGGCCCCACTCACAGCCCCCCAGCACTGGGGGTCACCCACTGCCAGGGTGCACACTAGGGTCTCCCAAAGCTGGGGGGGAGACAGGGATGTACTGGGTGAGAGTGCTGGGGTGCCCCAGCTGTGAGCCTGAGACCCCTGGGATGGGGCAGCAAAGCCGGGGTTAAACTCTTTAGAATGGGATGGTCATGGCTGAGACCCCCAGGCCTAGAAGGGCTAAGATCTCCGGGGGTCCTGGTAGGGCTGGGGGGTTCCAGTAGGGCTTAGGACCCCAGGGGTCTGGGGGGTCCCAGTAGGGCCGGGGGGTCCCAGCAGGACCTGGGACGCCGGTGGTCCTGGGGTTGGAGGGTCCTGGTGGGGTTGGAGGGTCCTGGTGGGGCTGGGGACCCCAGAGGTACCGGCAAGGCTCAGTGGTCCCAGTAGGGCTTAGGACCCCAGGGGTCTGGGGAGGGCTGGGGGGTCCTGGTGGGGCTGGGGACCCCAGAGGTACCGGCAAGGCTGGGGGGGTCCCAGCAGGACCTGGGACGCCGGTGGTCCTGGTGGGGCTGGGGGGTCCTGCTGGGGTTGGGGGGTCCTGGCATCGCCGGGGGTCTCAGTGGTCCCGGCAGAGCTGGGGGTCCCAGCAGGACTCCCTAGTCCCACCAGTGGGCTGCAATGGGGGGTCGCCCAGCCGTCCCCCTCCCGTTCCGGTGCCGTTCCCCGATCTCCTACGGTGGTTTTGGGTCCCTTTCGCGGGGTCGCACCCCCGTCCCGTCCCGCTGGCGGCCCCATTACCTGCCCCGCCGCGGGTGCGGGTCCCGCTGTCCGGCTCCCAGCGGCCCCAAGCGCGGCCCGGGGGTCCCGTGCAGGTCCCGGTGCTGGTGCCGATGCCCCGCTCGAAGCCTCAGCTGTGACCCGGGGGTGCAGGTCCCGGTGGGGATCCCGGTGCCGGTAGCGGTCCCGTTCCCGGTTCCCAGACCCAGGCGTGGCCCGGGGGTCCCGTTCTCGTTCCCGGTGCCGGTTCCCAGCTCCAGGCGTGGCCCGGGGGTCCCGTTCTCGTTCCCGGTGCCGGTTCCCAGCCCCAGGCGTGGCCCGGTGCGGACACGGCGCAGCTCCCGCCGCCCGGAGCTGCTGGAACCGGGCACAGCGCCCTCCCTTGGGCACCGCCGGCACTGCAGGGGCCGCGCCGGGCAGGGGGGTGGCCCGGGGGTCCCTGTAGGATTGGGGGTCCCAGTAGGGATGGGGGGGTCCCAGTAGGGATGGGGGGGTCCCAGTAGGGATGGGGGTCCCTGTAGGATTGGGGGTCCCAGCAGGGATGGGGGTCCCTGTAGGGATGGGGGGTTCCAGCAGGGATGGGGGTCCCAGCAGGGATGGGGGTCCCTGTGGGGATGGGGGGTTCCAGCAGGGATGGGGGTCCCTGTGGGGATGGGGGGTTCCAGCAGGGATGGGGTTCTCCAGGATCCCAGAAATGCTGGGGGTCCCTGTAGGGCTGCAGGTTCCCGGGGTCCCACAAGGTCTGGTGTTTCTTGGGGTCTTGGTAGGGCTGGGGGTGCCCAGCAAGGCTGGGGTGCCCACCAGGTCCTGGCTATTGCTCCCATTTGCCCCCAAGCCTTATTGTCACACTTGCCATGGGTGTGCCCTGCAGGCAGTTTCACCATTTCCAGCTCAGGGCCCTTCGTCTTGCACAGTGTCTGCAGGGTGCTGCCACTGCCACCACCCACAGTCCTGCCACTGCCACCACCCACCATGCTCCTGCCACTGTCACCATGGTCCTGCCACTGCCACCACCCACCACGGTCCTGCCACTGCCACCACGGTCCTGCCACTGCCACCATGGTCCTGCCACTGCCACCATCCTTCACGGTCCTGCCACTGCCACCACCTAGAGGGATCCACACAAGGGGGAACCCACAAATCCCAACCATCCCTGCCCCTCCCACTCCAGAAATCCCAAACAAGACAGCAGTGTCCCCACTCAGCTGGGTCTCTGTCCCACACGTGTCCCCAGCCCTCGGGGTGGCCCTGGCTGATGGTCCCCTGAGTGTTTGTGACCTCATTCCAGCTGAGGAGCCTGGTTTGTCGGTCCCTGTGCTGCCAGAGGACATTGCCCCCCTCACAGCCCTCCCAAAACCACCCTGACCAAAGCTGTGCCCCTATTGCCACGTCCCCCCTGGGGGTTTCAGCCCCAGGTCCCTTCCCAGAGAGGGATGTTGCAGGTTTTGGGTTGTCCCACGTGTGACACCTCTTTGAGCAGGTGACAGAGATCCTGAAGAGGAGCAGATGGGTGACATCCAGCTCCCTATGGAATCACTCAGCCAACCTGTCCTCCGTGGCCTGGGGGGTCCCCAAAAACACCAGCTTGACCCCTTGGAGGGATCCACATCTTGCCGTGGGCCCCCAGTTGGAATTGTCCCCATGCTGGTGGGGCTGAGCTGAGCCCGAGGGTCTATTTTGGAGCAGGGAACGTGGGATCCTCCTGGGCCATGACAGCAGTGGGGAGGAGGAGGAGGAGGAGGAGGCAGAAATAGCCTGGCTGCAGGCCCAGCGCTGGCACAACGAGCTGCACACAGGGAACAGCGAGGAAAAAGGAGGAAAAGAACCCTTAAAGCCCCAAAGGAATGTCGATCTCGGGCAAAGCCCAGGGAGAGGAGGGTGAGGGCTGTCCTCACCTCTCAGGGGTGTGGATCTGGCCTGTGCCCCCCTAAAAAGGGTGTTTTGGGTCTCGGTGATGCTGAAGCAGGAGATTCCCTGATCTGAGGGGTCATATTGGGGTTTTCTTTGCTGTCCCTCCAACAGTGGATTGGCCCAGGGTGGGAACTGGGGACAGCAGGGCTGCACAAGGTGCCCCCCACCCCAGTTTGAAATCCCCCACCCTCAGCCCTGGCACTGATGCCAGCTTTGGGTGTCTCCCCCTATTCCAGCTCCACGTCTGGATTCGGACACAAAGCTGGAACCTTTTTACCCTGTGGCCTCAGTCTCAGTAATAAAATAAAAACCCTTTTCCAGTTTTTCTTGGAACCAAACCTCCCTGCACCCTCCCAAACATTGGGGTACCCACCACCCTGTGCCCCTGCAGGCACAAGAAGCATTTCACCACCTCCACGGGGACTAAACCCACCCCGTTACTCCCCCCAAAACGCAGCCGAAGGTTTCAGGAGTGGTGTGTGAGTCGCAGGTTGAATCTCTGCTCATCTCGGGGGTCCAGAGCGCAGGATCCCCCCCCGAGCCTCCGCCCCCGCCGTCCTCCCCCTCCCCGGCGCGGGTGGGAGCCGCTGACTCATCTGCCACCATCCTCCTCCTCCTCCTCCCCCCGAGGAAGGCAAGCCGAGGGGCTGCATTGCAGACCCAGCCGCGCCCGCAGACAAAAGCCACGCTGCGACACCCGCGGCTCCCCGGCACAAAGAGCGCGCCCGGCGCCGAGCTCATCCTCCATCCCTCCTCCACAGGTAAGGGAAGGATGGGGAGCAAGAGGATGCTTTTCTCTTTTTTTGGGGGGGAAAGATTTGGGTGGAGGGAAGGCATTGGAGTATTTTGTTCTTGGGGGAGATAAGCAACTGCCAGTGGGAATGAAGTGGATAAAGGTAATTTTGCTCCCAGAGGATGAGCAGATGAGCTGATCCCCTGGGAAATGCCCTTTCTTAGGGGTGACACGCGACACAGGAGGGGTTTTTTTCCTCCTCATTCATTCTCTTTTACTGGATATTTGGATTTTTACTTGTCACTCAACTCCTTTCCCCCCTTCTTGTCACTAACTCCCTTTTCCCCCTTTGAAGCCTTAAAGTCCATGTCCACAGCACCCGCCACTGTTAGAATAATTTGCTGCTGTCACGCAGCAAGAAACCCAGGGATTGATCCCCAGGGATTGATCTCCAGAGATCAATCCCCAGCAAAGAGACTCTTTTCCAAGCCCCGTGGCTGCGTCCACCCCGAGAGGGGTGACACAAGAGCCTTTCATTGCCTCAGAGTGACATCGGGAATCTTAAATTTAGCAGCTGCTCATCGGCACAGACAGGGCACTGTCCAAGGTATGCCTGAATCATCCTCTAGAATTCAGATTTCCGAGGCTTTAAACAGGGGGATCAGCGGGGAAAGGAGGATGTTTTGGGTTAAGTCTGTTTTTTCCCCACCTCCAATGCCAGACACGCCGAGGTGAGCGACATAATCCTGCCAGGGAAAAGCCAGGCAGTGACTCAGCTGATCGGTGCCTCCTCCTGCTCTTTCCCAGTTTTGGGTGGATCGGGGCGGGGCTGCAGCGGGAATTCAGCGGCACGGCATGGCAGGGATGGGTGGGGTGCGCTGGGAACACCGAGCTGATGCTGCTTCCAGCCCCTTCCAGAGGGTTCTCTCCTGGCCCCCTTGGGTGATGCAGGGTGGGGGGAGGATGTGCGGGGCCCCCCCCTCACTGCCGGGCACAGGGAAAGGGAGAGACCCTTGTGAGCGTTCTCATGGGAAAAGAGTTCATTTGGATGGCATTTTCCCTCCCTCCCAGCAGAGCAGGATGTGGGGGACACCCCAGGATGGATTTCAGGGGGAGCAGCTGGGAAGGGGATGATCCCCACCCTCTCCTTCCCTCCCATGCTTAGTTTGGATCAGCAAACTGAGGCAGAGGATAACAAATCCCTTGCCCCCCCTCCAAATTACAGCACAGAGAAGGGCCATGACTAAAGCCATGGATAAAACCTTGGCTGAGCTGAGCTCTGCACTTACACCCAGCCTACAGTCAAACCTCCACAACCCCACACTCAATTTTGGGGGGTACCTTGTGGGATTGAGTCAACACCCGAGATTTTCAGCCACTCTGGGGCCACTCCTGTGCCTCCGGTCGAGCTTCTCCCCTCCTCTCCTCTCCCAGAGCCCCCTCCAAGATGCTGGACACCATGAGCAGCCAGTACGACTCCTTCATCTACTGGAGGATGCCGATCCCCCGGCTGGACGTGGCGGAGCTGGAGGGGCTGGGGCTCACAGACATGGCCCTCTACAAGCCCAAAGCAGGGCTGGGCCAGCTCGGGGGCCAGCGGGACCGGCTCAGCCACGACCTGTCCCAGGAGGAGGACACTCTGCTGCAGTTCAACACCTTCAACTTCTGGCGGGCTCCCATCGCCAGCATCAGCTCCCTGGATTTCGATTTAATCTGAAGCCCTTTCTGCCCCCTCCTCACCCCTGCCCTGCTCTCCCCGCTCTCTGCCAGGGTTTGGGTTCGTTGTCACGTCTTGGGGGGGGGTCGTTGGGTCGGTTTTTTGTTTGTTTCTGGGCGGTTTTGCCATCGCTAATCAACTCAGCAGTTCATCGTGGCCTTGCTGGGCTCCCTGAAAACCTTCAGCCCCTCCCCGCTGTCTGCCCCTTTTCCTCCCTGCTTGGTGCTGGATCACAACGGTGCAAGGAGGGGGCAATGACACCAGGGGTAGCTACGAGGGGAGGGGGCAGAAACAGCCCCTCCTGTTGCCCCCCTGTGTGTTTGGGAGGTGCTGGGGGGTCCCTGGCACCCCCCACCCCGTGCTGGTGTGACCGTGGTTGTCCCTGCCCTGTGTGACACGTGTTCACCTCATTTCTCAAGTGCTTTTTTAAGAAACCCATTAGTGCAATTTGACCCTCTGCGTCCCCCTGGCCCAATTTCTCCAAAATCTGCCTCGTTCCTCCCCCTTCCCCTCAGGAATTCAAGGTGGAAGAGGCAGGAACGTGCCCAGGGTATCAGCACAAACCTTGTTCTCCAGAAAAAGAATCACTTAGAGCCTCGTGGCTTGAGCCCAGGCAGAAAAAAAAGGATGCCCAGGAGGGTAAATACACATGGAAACGCTCTGACCTTACTTGGTGGGGTCAAGGCTGGGTGTTCACTGCCCCGAATTTGATGTTTTCATCCTTTTTTCATGCCTTGTGTGCTTTATTCCTGACTGGGACAGACAACAGGCACCTCGTGGGGTCTGCGACAGGGGCTGAGCTGAAAGAGAAGATGGAGAATTCAGTTTGACCTTACCCCTAAATGAAAATATTTCAGGTTTCCCACCCCATTAATCAACCCCTTTAAAATAACACCACCACCACAAAAAATGCTGCATTTGCTCAAGTGGAAGCCTTGAGTTTTCTTCGGGGAGATTTTCACCTGCTGAGGTTTATTTCTGAGCATCATCTCAAAAGGGGGAGGAGGACCCAGCCTGGAATAGTTTTGGCCTTCTAAACAGGTTGTCCCCCCCTCCCAGATTGTTTCCCGGGGTTGGTTTGTCTTCTTGAATGTGCTTTTTTTGGGTTTGATTGGGATGAAGTGATGTGGAGCATCCCAAAATTGTCCTGAGAGCTGGGGGGGCTGCGTGGCTGGGGGCAGGCTGTGGCAGCACTTAAAAAGTGCCACAAATAGGCAAAAATTGGGAAAAAAAATCTGCATTCTCCTGTGCAAATGGAATGCAGCTCTCCTGTAATCTCCAGAAATAACCAAGTTTGCTGATTTTGAACCATCCGTGTAAAACCAGAGGTGAAAAATGTGAACTCTCCTCTGCTGTGCTGTTTGACATCTGTGTTCCCAGCTGGGAAAACCTGCAGGAGAAGTATTTATTATCAAACTTTAAATAAAAGCAGTTAAAAAACATACTGTGGACGTGCAAACTGGCATCAAGTTCTTCGGCATTAAGTTGTTTTAAAATCTTTCCCTGGTGAGCTGCGAACTGACCCCTGTGTCTTTGCACCTGCTGCGGAGGGCTGGAGTGTGGAAAAACTAAGCCTAAAGGATTAATTTAAGCACATTAAGGATATTATTTACACTTCAGCTTTTCCAAGCCCCACGGGAAAACATCCCACTGAAGAAGGAGGTCCAGGAATTACAAATTTACCTCAAAAAAAGGGCACTTTGAGTGGGTCAGGGGCACCTGAGGGGGCAGCACAGCACGGAGAGGGGGACCCACCACCCTCTGAGGGGCTCAATTTTAGATACTCAAAGGTCCCAGACACACACAAGCTACCGAAATACGCACATATACCTACTTAAATAGACATATAGATTATAAACACTGACCTAGCAAAGGGCTGAGGGCTCTGTCAAACGCCCCCCCCCCCCCAATCGCCTCAGGGAGACGCCGCCGCCATTTTGTATTTGGCGCCAAACCGCCTCACCCGTCACATCACCCTCTGCTCCCCCATATCCTTCCGCCGGACCCAAAAATACTCCCCTCCACGGCTCCCCCGTTGCCCGACGGAGGGTTACGGAGAACAGAGGGAGAAATTCCCGATTTCTCCATAATTCCCTCTGGGGAAAAGCGCGAGGAGGGTCGGTCCTCCCGTCCGGCGCGGCGGGGACTCTTTTGCTGCCGGTGAGTTATCCCTCCGCGGCCGGTGCCGCCATTTTGTGAGGCCGGGGCGGCCCCGGGACCGGGAGGGGCGGGGGAAGCGGCCCCGAGAGCAGAGTGAGTGGGGTTAGGGGCGGCCTGAGGGGGCAGCCCCCCATGAGGGGGTGCAGGGGACCCTCTGTAAGGGTCTGAGGAGGGGGGAGACCTCTGTGAGGGGAGGGGCTGGGGGGTCTGAGGAGGGGGGACCCTGGTGAGGGGAGGGGCTGGGGACCCTC
>JAWWMO010000074.1:3150806-3169543 GCA_035047845.1 Dendrocincla fuliginosa | reverse complement strand
AGTTACTGGAAAAGTAACTTGGGATTTATTTGTGTGCTCAGAGTTGTTGGGAAAGTGAGTTCATTGGTCTTTTAGAACCGAAGGACACTTGAGGGGGTTTGAAAACTTTGGGGGTGGCCAATTTGGTCCATTTTTGTTGTTAAAATCTTCTGGTTGGGAGTGAAAAGCCACGAGCTTCCACTGACAGGGGAAGGGATTAAAAATACAAGTAATTTCCTTCCTTGCATGATTTTACAGGTTTTAAAGTTAATTTGGGTTCTTTGGGGATGTTTGGTGCTGGCTGGGTGAATATAGGAACGTTTAGTTTTATAAAAGCCTGATGTCAGCCACTTAGCAGTGGGAGAAACATTCTTTCCCAGGTTTTTTACTTAATTTCTGTGTTTCTTCTTGGAGGAGGTTCCCCTGGGGGCGAAAACGCTGAGCTGGCCTTGCATGGGAAGCTCAGAACCTCCTCCTTCCTTAAAAAAACTCCATTTAATGCACCCAAGACACAGAAATCGTGACAGTTTGTAAACAAAAAGCCACAAAAGCAGAAATATCCGAGCCTTGTAGTTGTGAGTGAAATGCAGAGTAGTTTTAATCTGCTTTTTCTGCTCCCAAACCTGCTCCAGGCTCTTTGGGGGAGCTCAGAAATGGCTGAGTTTAAAGCAAAACTTGTTCCCCCCAAGAAGCTTCTGTAACAAAACTGCTTTAGGCCCCAAATCCCCCCAGTTTTGGTGTGTTTTGTACAATAAAAATGCATTTCCAGGCTGCAGGAGCCCCTCTGGTAAATCCCAGCTGGGAGGATTTGCTGGAAGTTCATTTTGGAGGGGTTTTCCCCTGTGGAGATGCAGCAGAGCCTTTCCCAGGAGAGCTGGGATTGGGAGGGGGGAGGTTTGGGATTTGCAAATACAAATGTTTCTCTTCTGGCTTTAATTAAAAATTGCCACGTGGGGAAGGGAATCAGGGATTGATTCTGGGACAGAGACCCAGTGAGGGTCCCTGTTGTTCCCTGGGAGTGATCCCGACCCCACCTGGCTCCACCCTCCTCCAGGGAGTGCAAACTCCACCATCTGCTCCAGGAATTCCCACTGAGCTCCCTGGGACTGGGGGGAATCCTGCTGTTTCTGGGCATATCCTGGGAATTCCAGAGTTTTTGGAATTCCAAAAGCCAGGCCTCTTCCCATCCCTTCTCCCTGGTTTGGGGAGGGTGGAGCTGTGACCACTCCAGTGCATGGGATCAGGTCATGGAGCCAAAGCTCAGGGTCCTTCCTGGTTTCCCACTGGTGCCATGAGGGGGGAATGTCTCCCCGTGGGTTCCTCGGGGATGCTGCTCCAGGCCCTGGGCTCCTTGGGAATGCTCCTTGGGAATGCTCCTTGAGGCTCTGCAGGCAAACAGCGATTCCCTGGGGGGGGTTGGGATCAGAGGACCAGCCCAGTGTCACTTCCTTCCCCTGCCCAGGGCGGAAATTCCTCCCCCTGCACACAGGGGTGCTCCAGGAACTCCAGTTGTGCTCCCACCGTGGCGTCCAGGAGGGCTGGGAAAAGGAATCACCCTCCTGACCTGCTTTGTTCCCACTGGAAAGCCTGGTTTGTTGAGCAAAATCCCTGGATATCACCTGGGGACTCCATCTGGGCATGAGGGGTGGGCCCAGGGGTGTCCAGTGTGGAGCAGAGAGGGCACTGGGAAGGGTTTCCAGCCCTGGCCCTTTGTTCTCCACCTCTCTTTTGGAATTGCAGCGGATCCTGGGGTGGGATGGGCTGTGCTGGCTCCTGCTGTTGGTCGGGATTGTTGTTGTTGGCTCCTCCAGCTGCCAAGTGTCGAGCTGGATGCTTCTTCCATACTGTAGCCACCCCTGGGAAATCCTATGGATTGGCAAGGAAAAAACTCCCTCATCAAAGCAGCTGCTTGGAGGGAAACGAGCCAGGCAGGCGGAGGGGCCGGGGGTGGTAACGTGGTCAAATGCCCCGAATTTAGGGAGGAACAGCAGAAATTTGGGGGCATGTTTGCTGCCAGGTCCAGCCACGCTTGGACAGCCCCACTTCCAGCTGTGAACAAACCCCCATCCTGCTCTGGAAGTGAAAATAAACCCGTGTTGGGCTTTGGGAACTGGAGGAAAACTCGGGCAGCTCAGCTTAAACCCCAGGGTTTGCCCCAGAGTCCTAAAACCCGACTGCAGATGTTGGCTTTGTCCCCCCAGCTGTGGCTGTTCCTCCCCAGCTGCTCCCAGTGCCACTGGCTGTGGTTTGGGAGTTTTGGGGGTGTTGGGGTGGCTTTGGGAAAGCAGAAGTGGTTTGGGTGCTTCCTCAGGCTCTGCTGGAAAGGTTGTGGTGGAGATTTTCGGGCTGGAGTGATTGGTTTGGGGCAGGTTGGGCAGCAAATTCCCAAACCCACAGCATTTGGAATGAGCACCGAGCTGACTTATGGGGGAAAATGGTTTATAATGGGTTTAAAAACTCCTTCTGTGGTGCAGAGCAGGCTGGGGGAGTGCAGGGGGGCGTGGGTTGCAGCTCTCGTGGTGCTGCTGCCATGTGGGTTCAGAGGGCAGGCTGGGAAACAACTCCAGAGCCTCCTGTCTGTGACCCTGAAAAATCAGGGGAAAAGGGAAATAAAACCATGGAATCTCGGGCTGCTCTGGGGTGGAAGGGACCTTACGGGTCACCTGGACCACTGAGGACACCTCCCACTAATCCAGGGAGAGCACAGGCAGGCGGGGGATGGTGCCACTGGTGCCCACTGGTCTGTACTGGTGCAGGCCAGGAGGGATCAGCTGAACCAGGAGAGGTTTTGGGGTTCTTTGGGAGCGCTTTGCCTAATTCTTTGTCTGGGATTGGGAAATAACCCCTCTCTGCGTCGGTGCCATGAGGGGAGCTCAGAGCTCTGCCCCTCCCTCCTCCGTGCTGGTGCAGGCAGGGGTGGGAAGGGGCTCCCGGCAGGCTCCTCCTCTCTCCAGGAAAAGATTCCACATCTCTGAGCTCGGGGGAAGCAGAGCGGCCCCTCGGAGGGGGCATGAGAGCACACGGCCACACACTGCCCCTGGGCAGCCCCAGCAGGCACTGACACAGCTGCTGCCACAGGGGAGAGTATCCCACTCCACCAAAAAAGGGGTTTGGGTAAAGTCCTGGTTGATTTTTGTGGGTTTTTCCCTCTCTCCTGTCCAGAAATGGCATCGGATGTTTCCTCGCTGGGCGCAGCCGTCGGCTCCGGGACCGCCGGGTCGGGAGCCCAACCTGGAGGGGCCGTGGCTCAGAGAGGCAGCAAGAGGAGACCTGGGTGAGTGAGGGTGTGCTCAGGGTTGTGCTTTTTGTGCCTTTTTTGGGGGGGGGTCTCTGGGAAAGGGGGGTTTTGAGGAAGCTTTTCTCTGGGGAGAGCCGTCAGCAAAAGCGGCTGGTTCTGAGGAGTGTCCTGGTTCCTTCAGGTGGGATTTATCCAGCCCTTCTCCTTTGGGGTGGTGGTACCTTTGTGCCAGTTGCACCTCATAGAGAGGGGGTTAAATTACATCTCAGGAAGGGATTAAAAGCTGAGTTGCACCTTGTAGGATGAGCAAACACACACCAGGGATTGGGAGCAAAACAGGAGTCTCTGGGGCAGCACCACCAGCTGCTGCAAGCAGTGGAGGGACAGGGACTCTGGGTTTTGGGGCTTCACTCCAACCTCTGCAGCTGTGCCGGCCCTGGGAGGGGTGGGGGAAGCCACAATGTGCTTGTGGGAGGCTTTTTGTTTGCTCCAAATGCCTCTGCAAATTCAAAGGGGCTGCAGTGGCTGTTCCCAGATTCCTGGCACGAGGAATTGCCTTGTAGTTTTTCAGCAAACTGAAATCAGTCCCTGCCCCACTCCCAGTCACTCAACAGTCCTTCCTCCAGCCCCTTTTGCTGCTGCTCCCACTCCCCCTGCAGCTCCTCCCACGCTCCCTGCTCTGCTGCACCACAGTTTTCCATCCCAGAAGGAAAGGAACTGGTCAGAACTGGGGGTTTGGCCCTCTGTGGGCAAACAGGCACAAACTGAACTTGGACTCCTGGAAGGTTTTACCCTCCTCTTTTTTATTTTAAATACACCCAGTCCAGGTGGATTTTGAGCTGGGAATGCTCCCTTTGATGGTCTCTTGAGCACCCTGGGTGGCTCCCAGGTGATCCAGAGCCTTTGGAACAGGAGGTTGGGATGCAGTGGGGATTCCCAGTGTGTCTTCTTCCTTTGGAACTGTTTTTCCATGCTCTGTTTCTCACAGACACCAAGGGAAGCCCCTTTCCAGACTGTGGGGGTTGTTCCATGGGAGGATCACTTAATTACATTTGGATTACTTAGTTTTCCCCTGCAGGAATCATCCATAGGGACAGACAGGAAAGCAACTTCAAGGAGGAGCCACTTGGTTAATAATGGTGGTGTTCCTTCTGTTTTCCAGGCTGGATTTTGATGATGATGGAGAAGGGAACAGTAAATTCCTCAGGTGAGGGAGAACATCCTGAGTCTCTGTCCTGTGCTCTGGGGGTGTCTCTGTGTTTTCCCCAGAGCAGGATCTTGCTGCTCCTGTGGCTTTTCCCCTCTGGAAGTGGTGGGAAGTGCTCCCCTCCCTTAAACTCTCCCCTTTCTCCCAGTCAGCAGAATTCCCCCATCTCTGCAGCTCTTGTTGCTGCCTCAGGCACGTGTTCATTAGCCCTCATCTGCTGGGAGGATGCTGCAGCTCCAGAGACATCCTTGTTCCCAGGGAGCTGGCGGGGCCTCCTCGGGATCCATATGGGACACAGAAGAGTTGGAATGTCTTGTGTCATTTCTCTGTAGCCTCCCTGCGTGGTTTAGGATTGAATGATGATGCTGGCACATCCCATGTGTCCTTTAAAGACAGCTGTGGGGTGGTTCATGTGGGATTTACCTCTGGAAACCCTTTGGAGGAAGGTCTTGATCAGGGTGACCTTTCTCTTCCAAGTGCAGTTCAATCTGTTCTCTTTGGGGTTGAATTGAGTGCAGCCCCCCCATCCTGGTGGGAATGTGGCATGGAAAACCCCATGGAGGGGGTTTGTGGGACTTACAAACCTTGTTTTCCCCGTGGTTTTTGGGAAAGAAGGAAGTGTAAACCCTTTTTCCTCTCCCCTTCTCCCAGATGTGACGATGACCCGATGCCAAACGACAAGGAGAGATTTGCCAGGTAAGAACGTGCTGCTTTTAAAGCTTTTTGTGCCCAAACCCCTTAATTTAGGAGAGATCCTGCAGCACCCTTCTCCCTGACCACTGGATCGTGTCCCTTTGAAGGTGCTCCAAGGGATCCACACGTTTTCCTGATGTTTTTGGACAGTTCATGGAGGGGGATGAAACCACTTTTCTCTTTCTCACCATTCCTTTCAGCTCTGGCCTCGGACTCTCCTCCTCTTCTCCTGCTCAAGGAACTTGCAGAGATACAAATTCCCTGCTTAGCATGAGTCTGCCCTCAGCAGGGTTTCCTGGCAGATGGTGGGAGTTGTGTGTTTTAGGGGGAATTAGGCAGAAACTTCACAAATTGGGGGTTTCCTGCAGATTATAGGGAATATTTTAGCTCTGATTCCTTCCTGGTGTCTGACAGGAGCTCTGATATCCACCCTAAACCCCCTGTGCTGCAGCTTTAGGCCATCTCCTCTCATCCTGTTGTTATTTGGGAGAGATCCCAACCCACTCCCAGCTCCAGCCTCCTCCCAGGGAGTTGCAGGGTGAGAAGGTCCCCTTTGAGCCTCCTTTTCTCAGGCTGAGCCCCCCCAGCTCCCTCAGGAGTTCTCCAGACCCTTCCCCAGCCCCTCAATGTCTGTCTTGTCCTCAGGGGCCCAAAACTGCCCCCAGGATTTGAGGGGCAGGGCCCAGTTTTGGGGTCACTGCCCTGCTCCTCCCTGCAAAGGGCTACAGGGCATTAATTCCAGGCTGGGATTCTCCAGCTTCTTACGTGGCTTCAGTCACTCTGAAATCAAGCAAATTAGAACTATGTTAGAGATGGTAAAATACTTCTATTATTAGGAATTATCCAGCAAATTAGATCTCAGTAAATGTCCTGAACCTCCAACACACTGAAGCACCAATTTAATGTGGAATATTGCAAACTGATGTTGGGTTTATTTTATGGGATTGCTCCTCTGCAAAACAGACCTGTCCCTAGGCTGGATTTCCTAGTCCATCTTTCCATTTTTTTTTTCCATTTCTTTCAACTTTTTTTCCATTTTTAGCTTAGCTGGCTGATTTTATTTTTAGGTCTGATGATGAGCAGAGTTCAGCGGATAAGGAGAGACTTGCCAGGTAGGAGAATGGAGATTTCCAGCATGGACAAGCAGAGTTTTCCTTTCCTTAATGTCTCTCTAGGCATCCCTTCTCTTTTTTTCCCCCCTTCTTCCCTCATCTGCTGCAGAGGACTTAACAGGCTCCTGGAAATTGCTGTGGAATTGAAAGGAGGAGGGGAAAGGCATTTAGGAAAGGCACATCCCACCCTTGGGACAGTGTTCCCTCGCCCTGGCTCGGGGTGCCAAGTGGCCTGGGGTCACCTGGGACAGGGTTTGTGTCCTGGGAATGGTGTTGGACTCTGAGAACACGCACAAAGAGGGGTGTGAGCTGAGGTGTGCTCCCTGCCTGGAGAGGTGGTGTCACTGGAACTGGGGTTTGATGTCCCCACAAGGTTTTTTTTAACCTGTCCCTCTTTAAGGCTGTCCCACCCAGGCTTGTTGTGAAGCAAACCCCATTCTGGGTGCTGAGAATGCCCCACTTGGGCAGTTTTTAAGCCCAAACCTGCCCTCCTCCAGCCTCTGGGGACTTCAGTGCTTGAGGAGATCAGGAATCCATGGAGGTGAGGCCTGGGAATACAGGGAGCAGCAAAGCTGTCCAAGGGATTGTTCCCCTGAGGAATGTTCATAGACCCATGGAATGGTTTGGGTTGGGAGGGACCCCAAAGCTCATCTCACTCGTGGCAGGGACACCTGAAAGGTGAGGTCACTGAATTAATGAATTAATTAATGAATGAATTAAAGGTGAGGTCACTGAATGCCTGCACACACCTGGCAGTGACAATGCTCCATTTTTGTATTTATCCTCTTTATTCACCTGCCTGTCCTTGTTCCTTCCAACACTTCCATCTCATTGCACTTCCCACCATGTGCCTCCTTGCACCTGGTCCATCCTCCTGCATAGGAAACCTGGCTTTTGAGCTCTGTTTTGGAAAAGCCACCACAGGAATCCAGTTAAATGACATGTTCTGGATAAAAAGAACCAAGTTCTGGTCTGGGGGGTTGATGGGGACTGTGCCCTCTGAGCCAAAGGGGTGTCAAGAACCTCTGAGGGGCAGGAGTTGCTGAGATGTCCCTTTAGAGGTCGGTGCCACCCCCCAGGTGTTTCCTGGCCCTGCTCTGTGCAGAAATCAGGTGTGAGCTGCTCAGGTTTCCTCTGTGATTCTGTAAAAGGCTCTTGGTGTGACTGAGAAGTGTCTTCCCAAGAGGTGAGGCTCGGCTGCCTGAGTGTCCTCACAACCCTGGGGTGCTTTGGGTTGGAAAGGGCCTTCAAGCTCATCCAGTCCCACCCCGTGCTGTGGGCAGGGACACCTCCCACCAGCCCAGGGTGCCCAGGGGAGCAGTGCCCACGTTTCAGCTGCAGCCCTGGTGTCCTGGTGTGGCTGTGCAAGGGCTGATGGTGGAGGAGATCCCAGGGATCTCCCCCATCCTGCCATGGACAGTGGGGGCGAGTGAGCTGGTCCCACCTGCAGCCAGAGCAGAGCAGGGATTCCTTTGGCTCCCTGCCCCTTGGGGAGTGGATGGGGAAGCTCACCCAGCTTGGCCCAGCTCCTGCTGGTCCCAGGGAGCCGCTGGGACTCGGGGCAAGGTCCCCAGCCCAGAGGGTGGTGCAGGTGCAGCCTCTCCCCTCGCCCCATTCCCTGTGCACGCCCGGCATGTGAGGCCTCCTCCCTCCCAACCCCTGCGTGTGGCACCCGTGCGAGCGCGGAGCGGGGACACGGCCCAGCCCGCCCGTGCTGACTTCACCCTCCTCCTCCTCTTCCTCCTCCTCGTCCTCCTCCTCTGCCCTCCCCGGCCTCCTGCAGGGAGAACCACAGCGAGATCGAGCGCCGGCGGCGGAACAAGATGACGGCCTACATCACGGAGCTGTCGGACATGGTGCCCACGTGCAGCGCCCTGGCGCGCAAGCCCGACAAGCTGACCATCCTGCGCATGGCCGTGTCCCACATGAAGTCCCTGCGCGGCACCGGCAACACCTCCACGGACGGCACCTACAAACCCTCCTTCCTCACCGACCAGGTCTGGCCCTGCAGCCGGGGAGGGGGCTGGAAGGGCTCTGGGAGCCCAGCTGGTTCTGCCCCCCGTGCCGTGGGCAGCTCTCACTGGGTGGGTTGCTCCACCGTGGTTTTGGATGCTCCCAGGAGTGGGAACCTGTGCCAGGGCCTGCCCACCCTCACAGATCCCCAAAATCTCATCTAACCCTGCTCTCTGGCAGTTTAGAAACCACCACCCCCACAAGGTCCAGTGAGGGGGCCCTGAAGCCTTCTCCTCTTGGCTTGTGGGAAACAGACCCATCAGAGGGGAAAGTTAAACCATGGGACGGGGAGGAAAAGGGGCAAACGCAGGGCGGGTTCTGTCTCTGGAGCTGAGCAGTGCCTGTGTGTGTGTGCAGGAGCTCAAGCACCTGATCCTGGAGGCAGCTGATGGCTTCCTGTTCATCGTGTCGTGCGAGACGGGGCGCGTGGTGTACGTGTCCGACTCGGTGACCCCCGTGCTGAACCAGCCCCAGTCCGAGTGGTTCGGCAGCACCCTGTACGACCAGGTGCACCCCGACGACGTGGGCAAGCTGAGGGAGCAGCTCTCCACCTCCGAAAACGCCCTCACAGGTACAGCCCCCTGGCACACGAGGGGAGGGCTGGGAATAGCGGGGGACCACCTGGGGGGACTTGGATTAAACCCTTCCCTTTGTAGAAGGAACCAAACCCTGGTGCCTTTCTACCAAGGATGCTGCAGCCCCCCCCGAGAATGCATCGAAAGGTACCCCGGGGCCACTGGTGTCCTGCCAGTCTCTCCCACCTCGATACCTGGAGCCACCCGTGTGCTGGGGGAAGGACTCCCAGGGCAGCAGCATCTCCTCTCCCTTGCTCCTTGCAGGGCGGATCCTGGACCTGAAGACGGGCACGGTGAAGAAGGAGGGGCAGCAATCCATGAGGATGTGCATGGGCTCCCGGAGATCCTTCATCTGCCGCATGAGGTGGGAAGGGAGTCCCTGGGAGGGGAGTCCCTGGGAAGGGAGTCCCTGGGAAGGGAGTCCCTGGGAGGGGAGTCCCTGGGAGGGGAGTCCCTGGGAGGGGAGTCCCTGGGAGGGGAGTCCCTGGGAAGGGAGTCCCTGGGAAGGGATCCCCTGGGAAGGGATCCCCTGGGGTTGTTGCTGAGCCTCAGGCTGAACCTGCTCCCTGGGCCCTCCCTGCTTTCATCTCAGCTCTTTGTGGCTTGTTTTGATGTGGAAAGAGAGAACATGACTGAGCTTTGCATACAGCAAAGTTCTGGAGTTCTTGAGAGGATCTTTTCCTTGTAGTTGTAGAAAAGATCCAGTTTAAAGTAACAGTTTTGGCCCCCTGTGTCACCTCCCTCGAATTCTGCACAGTGAGGGGTTTGTGTGGTGGAAATTCAAAGGTTCTTCCCCATTTATAGGGGATAAACCTTCCCCTTATTCAAGATACTCCGATGATTTTCATGTTGACCATGGGAGATAAATCCTTCCCCCTCCTCTTCCTCCAGGTGTGGCAACAGCTCTGTGGATCCAGTCGCTGTAAATCGTCTCAGCTTCATGAGGAACCGCTGCAGGTGAGTAAAACACACAGTGGAAATAATAGATCTACATAAACCATACAGCAAAACACTTCACCTCCCCTTCCCCCACCTCACGCTGCAGCACAACCTGTTTGTCTCTCCCAAGGAATGGTTTAGGTGCAGCAAAGGATGGAGAACCTCACTACGTGGTGGTGCACTGCACTGGGTACATCAAAGCCTGGCCCCCAGCAGGTGAGGGCTGCTCTTAGAACCTTGTGGCCTCAAGTTGCCATTCCAGGAGCTGAACATCCCAGGAAACGCTTTGCAAATAGATCTATTGCTTTTATTTGAGGGTGGAACTGGGTTTTGCAGGCTCAGCATCAGAGACCTCTGGCTGCAGAGGATGAAAATAATGTCAAACTGTCTGAAATTCAGAGACTTTGAACCCTTTTGGTGCTCAAAGGGAGGGGGAGGCACCTGAATGTACCAAATCCCTTCGTGGGGAAGGATATGGAGTTACAAACAAGGGTGGAGAGATGTCTGGAGGTCCATTTCCCCCAGAAAGAGCAATTCATGCTGGAGTTTTGGCCTCTTTCCCAGGTGTTTCCCTCCCTGACGACGACCCCGACGCCGGCCAGGGCAGCAAGTTCTGCCTGGTGGCCATTGGCAGGCTCCAGGTGAGTGGCCCCTTTGCCTTTCCCAACTTCACCTTGCCCTGGAGGCCTGAAAACGTTTCCTTGTGCTCCCTCCCAAGGTGACCAGCTCCCCCAACTGCACAGACATGAACAACGTGTGCCAGCCCACAGAGTTCATCTCCAGGCACAACACCGAGGGCATTTTCACCTTCATCGACCACCGCTGCGTGGCCACCGTTGGCTACCAGCCCCAGGTGAGCCCCCTGGGGAGCTCTGCCACCTCAAAAATCTGCTCCTCCAGCTCCCTGCTCCTTCCACACAGCTGATAAACCCCACCCAGGGCTTCACCCAGGCGTGTTTCTTCTCCACTGGTTGCTTTTCCGTGTGTTTTTCCAAGTGCTTTGATGGTGGTGGCTCTGGATTCTGTCAAATGTCAATTAAAGCCGTTTTTGCCTCCAGTTGAGTTAAAGATCAAACACTGATCAGCAGCTGTTGTGCTTCTGTTGAGACAACAGCACACCAGCCCCCGTGCTTGGTTTGTGTAACAGGGATCTGGGGGGGGAAGGAGCAGGAACTACCTGTCCAAAATGGGATTAATTATGGAATCTGCCTGCCAGATGAACTGACTTGGTCTCTCTCACAATTCCTTGAAAATCAGGAGCTTTTGGGGAAGGACATTGTGGATTTCTGCCATCCAGAAGACCAGCAGCTCTTACGGGACAGCTTTCAGCAGGTGAGGGCCCTTTGCACCCAGGGTGGAATTCAGATTGGAATTAAGGTTGGAATTAAAGCTGGAATTCAGATTGGAATTAAGGTTGGAATTCAGATTGGAATTAAGGCTGGAATTCAGATGGGAAAGCCTCTGCAAAGCAGCAGAATTAATTGGAACGCCAAGAGGAAAAACAAACCTTAGATAATTCTCCTTTGCAAACAGTTACAGATCAAGTCACAGAGTTAAATGCAAACCAAAAGAGAAGCATCTGATGTCTTAACTCCTGAATCCCTGCTCTGGCTGCTGGTCCAGGCTGCCTGTAGGGCCAGGGATGTGGCTCCCAAGGGCCTGCTTGACTTGCCGTGCTCCTGTGGCTGAAACCCTGGTTCATCTCTAGGGCCAGCCCAGTGCTGCAGAACCCGAAATGGAGGTGGTTTGCTTGCCCTGTTATTTCTGAGGGCCTTGGACTGGTGGCAGGGCAGGTAAGGCTGCCCCTGTGCTTTCATGACTCCAAAAACCAGCTGCTCATATCCATTGCTCCAAACCGTTGGAATCGGAGGCGACAGCATGTGTTCCATTTCTTGGAGGCTTTTTTCATACATCCCACCAGTGCAAAGACATTGAGAGGAGTGAAGGCAAAAAGGGGAGTTTAGCTTCCCCTCCTGTATCCTTTGGGAATCAAGATGTCCTAAGGGAACAGTGCCATTTAGTTTGTGCTCCAGGTTTGAGGCAAAGGGCCATCGCAGGGGGCTCGGGGGGTGGCTCGTGCTCAGGTTGCTCCTCAGCCCCCTTGGTGAGGTGCCACTGTTGGAATTGCTGTTCCCCTCAGGTGGTGAAGTTGAAAGGCCAGGTGCTGTCCGTGATGTTCCGCTTCCGCTCCAAGAACCGGGAGTGGCTGTGGATGAGAACCAGCTCCTTCACCTTCCAGAACCCCTACTCGGATGAGATCGAGTACATCATCTGCACCAACACCAACGTCAAGTATGTGCCTGGCAAGGGGCCCTGGGGGGCTCCTGGCCCTGTCTCCTGTCCCTTGGCCTCTCCCCCTCTCCAGACTGCCCATCAGTTGGCACAACCCTGCAGGAGTCCCCAGATCCCTTGAGCTGTTGTTTCCTGGGCTGTGCCAGGCCCTGGAGGGCTGCAAAGAGCAGGATTTGAAATGCCTTTGGCTGGCTGGTTGTGGGGCTTAATAAGCTGCCCAAATTCAGCTTCCAGCAGTGCCTGAAATCAGTGAAATCTGCCCCAGAATGTGGCTCTTGGATTGCTGGGAGAGTCCAGGGGGTTTTGTCTCCCTTGGGAATGGTCAGAGCTGCTCTCCCTTCCCATGGGGAGCTCCAGGCCTCTTACACGGGGGCAGCAAAGCCCAAAACTCAGTGCCTGTGTGTGATGCAGAGCTGCCACTGGAGTCTCCAGCAGCAAACAGGAGGCTGGATTGCTTGGGAAAGGGAAATGCAGGAATCTGCTGCAGGCCTGATGTCCTGCCCCACGTCAGAGCTGCCTCTTTGAACTCCCTCAGTCCACACCCAGCCATTCTCAGAGCCATAATGCACCTGAAATGCCTGTGGGAACTGCAGAGCAGCAGTGCCTGTGCCTGGTTGTGTTGGATTTCTGTTCATTTATGGTGATTTAAACATTTGACTGGGTTCTGACAGCTCCCAGAGCACGTTTTGGGCCTAAAACCTGAAACTGCTCGTGGTCTCTGAGTGTCTGACAGAGCTGAATGGAAAATTTAAAGGGTTTGGAGGTTCCTAAAACCTTTGCTGGTGCTTTAGGGGTGCTGCATATCCAGCCACGCTCCTGGTGCAGGTTATCAGTGGCTCAGGGGCTGAGTGTGGGAGGCACAACTCCATATCCAGAGCACCCCATTCCAAGGCACCTCCTTGCAGGGAGACCAGGTGGAAAGAACCTCCACTCACACAGAGTTTTGCATCTTGCCTGAGACACCCACGCCGTGCCACACCCAGAACCCAACTTTGCTCCCAGCTGGGGTTTTCTCACATCTCTTTTTCTCTGTGTTTGCTTTGAAGGAACTCAAGCCAGGAGTCCCGGCCTGCCCTGGCCAACTCCCTGCCCAGGCCCCAGCTGGGGCAGACCCTCCCTCTGGACATGGGCACGGCCCCACTGCCCTCAAGGTCAGGAGGTGCTCAGCTCCCTTCCCCTTTCTCTCCTCCTGCCACACACCCTGCCACCCCAAAGCCCTCTCTGTGCAGCCAGGAGCCTCGGGCTGGCAGATCCTGGAGCTGTTCCCTTGGGAATTCTCTCTGGCAGCCTCTGCTCTCCTGTTACAGACAGTTTCTATTTCAGGCAGCAGCAGCCCCCGCAGCCAGAGCTGGAAGTGGGCCCGGGAAGGGAGAGCCTGGCTGGGTATGAGCACTCCCAGGTGAGTCCTCCCCAGAGGAGGGGTTTGGGCACTCCTGGGTGTTCTCCTGCACTCTTCAAATCTCCTCCTTGCAGGGGGTTTAAAGGTGGTGGCACAGGGTTGAGGTGGCTCTGAGGGGAAGGTGTTTGTGCCCTGGGTGTTGCTGCATCTGCTGCTTGATTCCTGTGTTTGTCATGTGGAGTCAGTCATGGAATGGTTTGGGTTGGGAGGGACCTTCAGGATTATCCAGTCCCACCCCCTGCCACGAGCAGGGACACCTTCCACTATCCCAGGTTGCTCCAGCCTGGCCTTGGACACTGCCAGGGATCTGGGGGCAGCCACAGCTCCTCTGGGCAGCCTGTCCTGCTAATGGCCAGGTTATCCCAGTGAAACTCTGGAATCCTGAGAGCAGCCAGGCCCTCAGCCCCTCCCTGTGCCCCTGCCCCAGGTGCCTGTCCAGCCTGTGAGTGCTGCAGCCCCCGAGCACCCCAAGCCCTTGGAGAAGGCAGAGAGCCTGTTCAGCCAGGAGCGGGATCCGCGCTTCGGGGAGATCTTCATCAGCACAGGTGGGTGGGCAGCACAGCCCAGCAGGGCTCTCCTCTCTGCTCCCCCTGCCTGCCCTGGGCAGGTCCTGCCTCCTCCCAGGCTGTACTGGCTGCCCCGACCCCAGGGGACCTTCGTGCAAGTTTATTGGAAAATGGAGAGGAAATCAGATTAAACAGGGTTTAACAAACTCATCTGGACAAGGAGCAAAGCTCTCCTCCTTGCCATGGACACTTCTCTCCCAGCTAGTTCCCTCTTCCCAGCTCCAAAATGTCTCGTGCTCTCTCCACAGACCAGAGCAAGGCCCTGCCAGCCAGCACCGTGCCAGCCAACCCGCCCCTCTTCCCCCAGGGAAACACCTTCACTGCTGCACGGCCCCAGGAGAACTTCAGGTGAGGCCTCTCCTTCCCAGCCCCTGCCTCTGTCACATCCCTGTGCCTCTCAGCCATGCCCAGGGCACCAGCAGCTCCTCCCAGCTGTGTCCCACTCTAGAATCATGGAATCATTTGGGTTGGAAAAGCCCTCTTAGGTCATGCAGTCACCCCGTGTTCTGCACCAACCCGTGTCCAGGGTGCCAATCCCTGAACGCTTCCAGGGATGGCAATTCCACCTTTCCCTCCCCCAATAACCTCTAGTGCCTGTCCCCCCTGCAAATCCCAGGGCCTCAGACCCCTGTCCCTTGCAGGAGCAGCAGCATGGTGCCTCCAGTGACCATCATCCAGCAGCAGCAGCAGCAGCAGCAGCAGCAGCAGCAGCAGCCCTCTGCCTCGGGCCGGATCCTGGCGCAGCTGCCGCGCCACTCCAGCCCAGCTCAGGTCAGCGGGACCCCGTGGGCTGCCGGGACACGGCCGGTGTTCACACCCCAGGTAGCACAGCCCGCACCCTCGGGGGCAGGCCCGGGCTCCCCGCTGCTTCAGCCCCTGCTCTCCGGGGACACCCTCCTGCTGCCACTCTGGGCTGTGTCCGTGCTCTTCCTCCTCCTCCTCCTGCTGCTGCTGCTGCTCCGGGGCTGCTGAGCTGAGGGTCGGGGTCAATCCATCCCTCCTCTTCCTCCCCTGTGTTCTTCCTCTCTTCCAGCAAGTGGCATCGCAGGCGGTGAAGACTCGGCCCCCTTCCTTCGGCCTGGGGACATTCCAGGGCACCCCGTCCTCCTTCGGGGCCATGACGGCTCCGGGGTCCACGGCCTCCCCCACCACGGCCCCGTACCCGGGCCTGGCCGGCCGTGGCGCTGGCTTTGGTGAGTGTGGGCTGTGCTGGGGGTGCTCCCCGCGGGGTTTTGGGCAGAGCAGAGCTGAATCCTTGCCCTCCTTTAATCACCTTCCAACCACAGTGCTGGGCTCGGTGATCCCTTCCAGCAGCCCGGGATAACCTGGGATCATCCCTTTTTACGGCTGATTGGGGGGAAGCCAACCCCTCTGGGCATCCCTCTGTGCTACCCACCCTCACACAGGAATCCCTGCAGGGTCACCCCACCCTGGCAGCAGCCGCTGTGCCCTCCTCAGTGCTGGAGAGGGCTGGGAGTGGGGTGCTGACGGTGTTGTGTGTCCCACAGCCACGGAGGCAGCGCCGCCCCCGGCCCCGTTCCAGCCCCGCGCCGCCGACGCCGTGGGGATGTGGCCACAGTGGCAGGGGCAGCACCACGGCCCCGCATCCGGCGAGCAGCATGTGCAGCAGCCCCAGCCCAGCCAGCCCGAGGTCTTCCCAGTAAGATGGAGCTTTTTAACCCCCCCAATCCACTGGGATCCACTGGGCTGAAGTGCCTGCAGCTTGTCCCTCTGGTTCAGGTCAACTGGGGAAGTCCTGAACTTTGGGATAAGCTGGTGGAGCTGGGAGTGGAGAGGGCAGGACTGGCTTTGTGTTTGGTGTGTTGCAGGATCAGTGTGGAATTCCACTTAGATTAACAGTCCTAGTTCTAATTAATAACAAAAAAGCGCCCCAATGCAATAAAATTAAGATAATTCCTGGTCAGCTTTCCGAGGAGTTGCTGCTCATGGGTTAAATTGGCTGCTCCTTCAGTTTGCCTGGGACCCAGACCCTGTGTTCCCTTGGGAAGGGACCATCTTGGTCCACAGTAGCTGCTCCAGCAAACTCCTGCCAACACGATCATGGGATCATGGAATTGTTGAGGCTGGAAAAGCCTCTGAGATCAAGTCCAAGCAGCGCCAGGGCCAGCACTAACCCGTGTCCCCAAGTGCCACATCCACATGTTTTTGGGCAGTTCAGGGATAGCAGCTCTACCCCATCCCTAGGCAGCCTCTCCCAATGCCTGGCCATGCTTTCCATGGACAAATTTTCCCTCATTTCCAATCCAGACCTCCCAGACAACTCAGAGCCATTTGGTACCTGATACTCCAGTGCAGATCCCAAGTCTCTCCTTGTATCCCCACAGGACATGCTGACCATGCTGGGAGACCAAGGGCCCAACTACAACAATGAAGAATTCCCAGAGTTGAACATATTCCCTTCTTTTTCCGAGTAAAACGAGCCTTAGGGGAGACCACACAGAGCTCTACAATATCCAAGGAAAACAGCCGAGTCTTCCTCTCCAAGGACTCTCCAAACCCTTCCCAGCCTCTGGAAGCAGAGCTCCGAGGATGGGTGGCCGTGGAGGAGGAGGAGGAGGAGGAGGATGGTGTGGTTTGGGCTCCTCCTCCCTGGGGGATTGTTCTGGAAGCTCCAGGACCTGAGTGCCAGCAAAGGCCCCGCGTTCCCCGAGCTGCTCCCAGGTGGATTTCCGAGGGAGGGATCCCTGGCTGCATCTCAGACAGCCCCTCCACTCTTTTAAGGTGGCTTTGACTGTTTTTATTTCCTTCTCTGCCGTGACTTTTTCTATAAAACACAAAACTCGTGGGATTTTTAAGGATTGGAAGAAGCTCTTCCAAGCGTTTAGCCCTGTAAACACAGATCCTGGAGGATGCTTGAGTGAGAATCCGTGTCCTGAGCCAGAGTTTTCCTCCTTTTTGGAGGAATTGTGGCTGTTTGTGGAGGGTTTTACCAACATCTCCAGCCCAGGGTGCTCCCTGTGGAGATTCCCGTGTTTGTTTGGGATCTTCCCTCTCCTGTGAACTGCAATGAAGTCAATGTGACCCATAAACCCCTCGTTATCCCGGGATAATTAACGAGCCATACCAATATTATCCATGTAGCTTTCTTCTGGATGCATCAGTTTTCCAGCTGGTGGGTTTCTGCTGCCACAAAGTGATGTTTTTGGGGGGCAAGAAAAACCTGCTCCACGCTGTCTGTGGAGTTTTATCCCCCAGAGAGGAGTCCTGGTCGTCATCTCGGAGCTGGACGTGGGAGAATCCCTGGATCTGGTCAGGGAATTGCTGAGGGACTGTTGTGTTTTCACTACATTTGCTCACTCAACGTCTCCTTAAAGAAAAATTCCTGCCATGGGATGATCCTGTTGCCAAATCACAAACTGTTAAGAGGAGAGCTGGAAAAGTAGGGAACAGAGTGAATTTTTTATATATATATATAAATATATATAAAATTTTTAATTTTTAAACCTTGACTTGGAATCTTCTGGCTTTTTCCATGGGGAAAAAAAAAAAACAAACCCAAACCCCAACTTGTGGCCAATCCTGCTCACATTCAGGGGCTGGAAGAACAGTTTGATTCCCTCTTGCTTCAATAACAACAGGAAAATTCATTGCAGGGTTGGGAGGTTGGGACTGGGAAGGCGACTTGGCACAGTGGGAAAAACCCACCCCGAGTCCTCCTGCAGGGCTGGGTTTGTTTGGAGTGGGATGGGGGTGTTTCTCCCTGGGCCCCCCAGGCTGGTTTGGGGCAGGAAGGGGGAGATTCCCCCTTCCAGGAGCTGATCCCAGAGCTGGGATTCCTGGAGAACATCCACGCAGGGAGGGTGAAACCCTTGGTGTCACCAGCCCAGAGATTCCCCTTGTAAGTGGAGCAGGGAGCTTTGTTTCCCCTCTCCTTTTGTTGGAAAAACAAGATCTCAAATTTTGGGTTTTTTTTTTATTTTTTTAATTCCAAATTTCTCGACGGAAAAGTGGGAACATCCCACTTGGAGACATCATGTGATCCCGCCCTGTCCTGTGATCCAGGGACTTTTCTCCCAGCAATAACCTCCTCCCGGGCCCTCCCCCTTTCAGCTGCCAGAGGAGGAGGAGAAGTCCCATTTCCCTGAGCCTTTGTGGGTGACACGAGTGTAAACACCCCCCCTTCCCCAATTTTCCAAGTCCTGGGAGAAGAAAACCAGCTGGAGCAGCCCAGTTGGGAAGGGGGAGGAGGACTGGGAGGGCCTGGCAGGGTCCCCGGGGGCTGCTGGAGGGGGGACAAGGGACAGGGCACAACTTCGGCCCTTCAGCCCCTTTGGGAACTGCCTTGTTGGTCCTTGGGGGGATTTTATTGAACAGTCACTGGGGGGGCAGGGTGTGACCCCCTCCTTGGGCACATCCCAATCCCAGCTCCCTCTTCCCGGGAATTCTGAGCAGCAGGGATTTCACACCAGGAGATTTTTCCCTTTTTCAAATCCCTGTCTCCTCTCTGCCTCTCTCTGTCCCCCTCTCAGGGAACTGTGGCCCCCAAAATCCCCACGCCCCCAGAGTGACCCCCAAACCCCCATTCCCCTCAGTTTGGCCCCCCCACCGCCCCCTTTCCTCTGCTTTTGCCCCCTAAAGTTCCACCTCCCTCTTTTAACCCCCCAAACCCCATTCCCCCCAATTTGGCCCCCCATAACCCCTTTCCCCCCAGCTTTGTCCCCCAGCTTTGTCCCCCAGCTTTGTCCCCCCGGTTTGATCCCCCC
>JAWWMO010000074.1:3117226-3131851 GCA_035047845.1 Dendrocincla fuliginosa | reverse complement strand
TGTTGACGCTGTCGGCGAAGGGCGGCACGTGCTCCTTGTAGGGCGCCGCGAAGCCGCCCATGCCGGGCAGCTCCGAGGAGCCCGCGGGGCCGTTGTCGAAGGCGCCGGCGCCGCCGCTCAGCTCGAACCAGCCCGCCCGGCTCCCCTCGCGCCCGTGGCCCCGGCTGCCCTTGCCCAGCACCCGGATGGACTCCACGGTCTGGATGGGCTCCCCGGACATGCCCCGGCTGGAGGCGTTGTGGTAGCCCAGCGTCTCGATGGGCGCCCCTTTCTCCTCGGTGCTGTCGGGGAGGTCCAGGCAGGAGGAGGACACGCGCGTCTCGATGCGATAGTGCTCCTCCGCAGGCGCCGGCTCCTTGGCGGCCCCGGCCAAGCTCCCGCCCTCGCCGGAGCTGCTTTTGGGAATCTGCCCGAAATGCTTCTCCTCGGAGGGCTTCCTGGAGGCGTTTTTGAGCATGTTCTTGAACTCGATGGTGGAGGTGGCGGAGATGGAAGAGCCCATGGGTTTGTCGGCGGGCGCGGCGGGCGCTCGGCCGGCGGGGCTGGGGAGGGTGTTCTGGGAGGAGAAGAGCGAGCGGTGGGGAAGGCCGTGGGGCGAGTCCGGGTACTGCTTCTTGGGCAGCGTGTTGTGGTTGGAGTCGGGCGTGAAGAACACGTCGTTCTTGCTGGGCGATGGGGACCCCTCGGGGGCAGAGTCCTTCCCCCTGCGGCCGTAGCCCCCGAACATCCCCGGGGACGAGCCCAGCGGGTCGCAGCCCTCGCTCTGATCCAGGATAGACCTCATGGAGGGCGCGAAGGACGCCTTCACGCCGAACTCCTGCGACCTCTGCCCGTAGCTGGGCAGCACAGGCTGGTACTCGGCAGACTCGGGGAGTTTACTCGATTTCAGGATAGACTTGACAGGCTTCTTCTCCAGGTTCAGCATGGCCGAGGGCGGCGGCCCCGAGTAGTCGAAGTCACGGTAATCCTCGTCTTCTTGGAAAGACGTGTCTGGGTAAAACTTCTCCTGGGAGGAGTCCATCAGAGAGGAGGGAATCTCCCTGCTGTCCGCAGGCGCCTTGTACAGGCCGGCTGGAGACTCTCTGCCCAGGCCAAAGGGCCGGTAGCCGTGCACGGAACTGGGAAGTTCTTGGGCATATCCATCATCCCGGCTCTGCAGAGGTGACCTCGTGCTGCTGGGGGTGGAGGAGCCGGGGCTCATGATTTTGGACAGCAGGGAGATGGTGTCGACGTTGCTCGATGTCGGTTTGTCCATCATCTCGTCCTGGGTGGGCGTCCCGCTCCGCTCGTCCCGCACCGGCGTCCCGTCCACGTTGTCCATGGAAGTGCTGGTGGGACCACGCTGGAAGTCAGAGGTGTGACTCTCCGTTGCCATGCTGGACCCCAAGCTGCTGAGGATGGGAATATTCAAGTTCAGGCCACTGAAGCCAGGATTTCCCTTCAGGAAATTGTGGATCTTCATCTCCAGGCTGGGAGAAGGGGGTTCTGATTCCAGCTTGGCTTTTGAAATTTCAGAGGACTGACCCAGTGAGGTTTCTGTTGGCAAAAGGGAAGAAGGACTGGGAGGGTGGGAACTGGAAAATCCCAGGGAATTTGTTGGTGGCTTAAAACTGGAGCTTGACAGCGCTGGGGTGTGCCCGACAGGAGCCTTATTGACCGAGGTGGAGGAAACCTCAGCACTGGAGGAGTTTGGAGAATATCCAAAACTTTTGGATACGAAGGACTGTGGATTGGAAGGAACGCTCCTGCCCTTCATGCACGGCACAGTCGTGTTGGCTGGTGATGCTGAAGTGCTCTGGGAGGCAGGTTCACCAGACTGGACGGTGTTTCCAGCCACGCTCTGCAGCAGGGATGACAAACCTGGAAGACAGATCTGCATCAGGAATCCGGGAGAGGCAAACCACCCTGAGGGGCTGCCAAGGGAAAGGCTCCCATGTTTCCATTATGGATGGTGTTCCCTAACACCCTCCAACACTCCAGCCAGGAAAAGGGCTGGATTTTGCTGCACTGACAGCACCCAGCAAGGTTCAACCTCCTGCCAGAGGCTCAGATAGATCTACACACACAAATTGCTCCATCGGCTCAGCTGGGTAAGAACTCCTCCTGGTCTGCAGCCAGGTGTGGGACAGAAACCCTGCCCTGCTGGCCAGGTGACCCGTGCAAGGTGCCAGAGCAGGAGCAGAACCTCTGGGAGCTTTCTGCACAGGGAAAACACAGAGACCTCTTGGTCTCCTGTTCCATTCAGGGGCCTCACACAGAGTGTGCCAGGTACGTGCCTGTCAGTCACGGTACAAGTGGGAAGAAGCACAGGGAAGTGACAGAACTCACTGGTCCGTGACACGTGTGCCACCTGAGAAAGACCATCTGCATGTGCCAGAGGCATAAAACACTCCAAGGAAGTTCTCCTCCCTCTGTTTTCACCTCAGGACAGGCAGAGCAGCACGTTTCAGCCCAGCCACTTGCCCCATAACCCACCAAGCCCTTGCCCAAGAGCCACCCCAGTACCTTGCAGGGCTGGCGCCGTCTGGGTCTGGGTTTTGGAGAGAGCAGACAAAATGCTTTCCGGAGTTATCTCCACTTTGGAGAGAATGTTTGCTAACGGATTCGAAGGAGCAGACGGGGTGCCCAGCACAGGAGTCTTCAGGCCACCAGTGAGAGCCGTGGGGCTGGTGGGGGTCCCCGGCGAGGGTCTCGAGGCAGGGCTCACACCTGGGACAGGAGCACACACCACTCACCTGGGCTGCTCTGGTGACCAAAGCACTTTTGGCTCAGGTTTTTAACAGACACCGCTGAGCTCAGGAAGCCAACAGCGTGTGCCAGAGACCGAGCCAGACCTTGGACTGCAGTAACTCAATCATATTTATTTGGAGACAATCAGAGCCCTAAACGCTCACACCCCACGGTGCCAGCGCCGGCGCCCCAGGCCTGGCTCAGGACTCACCTGTGCTCTTCATCACCGAGGTGAGGCTGCTGAGGATGGAGCTGATCTTGGCCAGGTCCACGTTGGCCAGGTTGGGCAGGGCCAGGGCCGGCGCGGGCGGGCCGGGCGCCGTGCTCACCGCCTTCGGGGCCGGCGGGGCCGGGGCCGGCGTGGGCACCGTGCCCGAGGCCGTGGCGGCCGCAGGGGCCACCGGCACCGCTTTGGGGACGCTCTCGCTCTTGGCAGGGGCCAGGGCTGGGGCAGCCTGCTTGTCCTTCCGCTCCTCCACTGCACAGAGAGGGGGGAACAAGAGCAGAACAGTCACTCCGTCCCCCTGGAACGACCTAGGGCACATCAGCTGCCATTGCCACGGATGTCAGGACATCCTGGGTTTGGATCACAGCGGGATTGGGACTTGCCTGCTGGTGTCAAACCCAACAGCCCCAGCCCACAGCCCAGCACGGGGGTTTGTGCCTCCTTCACGTGCCAGATGAGGCTTGGGAAGGGCTGGTTTGTCCCAGAATTGCCCCAGGACAAGCCCTGCTGCTCCCGCAGAACTCACCAATGATTTTAGACGTATCATCCTCCACGTCAGAGAGCTCCATGTCCTCCACATCCCGGTTATCCGTCGCGGGCTCCGGAGTGACCATCTTGCGGCCGGCGGCTGCCGGGGACCGGGTGCTGTTCTCCTCCCCCATGCCCTGGAAAGGGGACTCGGAGCCCGTTGGGGACGGGGCATCCATGCTGGGAGAAGGGACAGGAGACTCCTCGGGGTCGGGAAGGGTCGCTTTCAGCTGGTCCAGCTTTTTCTTCAGGTTGCTCACTCGGTTAGCAAATGTTTTATAGGCCTAAGGAAGGAAGGAAGGACATTGGACTGGGGATTTTCACACCTCAGACATTTCCCTAAGGAAGCAGCACACAGCCTGAGAACAACACATCCAATTCCCTGGACCCTGCAGTGGTGAGAATTCAGCTTGTCTGTGTGACAGAGCAACATTCACAAAAAAAAGGGAAGATAAAACCTTTTTCCAGTGACTTAAAACAATTTTCACCCCCCCCCAGTTTTCTAACACTCTCTGCCTGTTTGGGGGGTTTCAGGAGGGTCTGGGGGGTGCTGGTTGTTTTTCCAACTCTTCACTGAATCCTTTCTGTACTCATCTAGTCCCCACATGGATCACAAGTTTCCAGAATTTGGGATTTGTCACACTAACTGCAACTCTGCCCTGCTAAAGAATCCAGAGGGGCTCCAAAATTCCAGCAACACACACAAACCGAGTACCCAACCACTGGATTTCTGGAGCACCTCGTTGCCTTGCCCAACTCTGCTCCCTTTGGGAACCACAATCCCACTGACTTTTTAACTTGGGAACAGGGAGCTTGAGGCATTTTCCAGCCTCTGGGGTGCTCAGTGAACACAGGAAGATGCTGTTCCACCTGTGGAGGATCAAGGAAAGGTTCACTCACGTTTGCCACCACCTTGACCTCCTTGTACTGTGCCTCGTAGAATATCCCGGCGTTCTCCAGCGCCTCGGTGAGCGAGGGGCCGTTCTTCACCTGCTTGTCCAAGCCATTCACAAACTCCTCCAGCTTTGAACTTGCTTCTTCAAACTCCTTGGAGAACTTCTTCCCTCCTGTTTTATCTGCAGGGAGATGGGCACCATGGGAATGAGCTGCCAGACCAGAGCCTCAGTGCAGCACCCAGGATGTTCAGACACCAGATCCATACACACTCCAGGTCCACAGGTTCCCCCTAAGGAGGAGGCCTTGTCTAGCACTGTATGTTGGTTTTCAGCTAGTTATTAGCTCTGTTTATGCTCAGATCTGCAGGTTTTCCCACAAAAACTCAAACCAACCAAGATTTGTGGTGGTTCTTAACCCCACCCCGAAATTCTGGCTCAAGAGAACTGAGGGGCAGCCCCAAGTTGAGGCTTTACCTTTCAAGCACTTGAGTGTCTCGGTGCTGCACACGTCCACCCTCATCGTGGAGAGCTGCTTCTCCTTCAGCTCGATCTGGTCTTCTGAGCGCTTGTACAACAGCAGCTCATCGATGAGGGACTGGGGCTGGGAAAAAATCCAACAGGAAGAGCATCCTCATCACATTCCAGAGCGAGAGAAGCCCTGAGCAGCACAGCCCTGCCTCAGCTCTGGCTCCGCACCGTTTCCCAGCGACAGCTAACGCAGGAACCATGTGGATCTCGGGGTTTTTAACCTCAAATCTCAGAGATCAGCAACCCTGGGGTCAGGCAGGGGCTGCAGTTCCACAAATCTCCTGGCTGTCATGGTTAAGAGCAGCCTTTTTCATTTGTTTCCTTTTTTCCCTCCACAGGGGGCTGTGCATTTCATTAACAAGCCCTGCTTGGTCAGGGGGTCAAATTTTGATAAATTTCTTGCCACCAATTCCTCAGCCACCCCAAACTCCCGTCCACCTGAGCAGCACCAGCCCTCCCTGTGGGTGCCACTGTGGGGCCTGGGGGTCCCCCTGCCAAGCCCCACGCTGGGGGGCAGCTCCACAGCTCACTTCCACTGGCAGACTTACTCGGAATTCGGCGACAATCTTGGACTTCAGGGCAGCTTTCGGGTTGGTGGACGCTGTGGGGGGAAAAGGAAAGCGTGAAGGAATGGAGGACCCACCTCCCCAGGGGAAAGTCAGCCACAAAAGGCAGTCCAGCAAGAGATATTTTGGGATAACTCAGGCCAGACGTGCAGTGGCTGTCACCCCTCACATCCTCCCCTCCATGCAGGGGTCCCTCCACGCTCCGGGCTCCCCGCAGCTCGTGGGGACACGGACACAGCAAGTGACACTGCTGCTCTTTAGTCCTTTGAACATGCTCTCAAACACTTCCTGGGCACAATGGGAAGACAAGGGTCGACCTAAGGGCCTTATCCGAGGAGTTACAGCTCTCTACAAGGCAGGGAATGTTATTCCCCCAGTGCCAGACCTGGAGCTGACACAGAGCCCAGGTTTCCTGTGGGCAGGCTCTCCCTTGGGTACTTCCCAGCTCTGACCATGCTCAGAGCCTTAACAACTGTCACCCCTCTGTGCTGACACCTGGTTACAGAGCAGGGGGGACGAGTCCTGCTGGCAAGAGACACCAAATCCATGGATTCTGGGCAAAACAGGAGCAACAGCTGATGAAAAAGTGCTAAACCCTCCATCCATGCTGGACACAGCCCAGTTCTGGCTGGGAAAGCAGCGTGTGGGGTTCAGTAAGGAAGACTTGAAACTCTGTTAACCCTCCTGGTGTCCCCCCTGGCACACCTGCTGTGCCACCACCTCGCTGTGGGGACCACTCAGGGCACAGTGAGGTCGCTGAGGTCAGTCAGTCATGGACTGTGTGCTGTCCCTGCACTGCCACCTCTGGGTTCCTGGCTCCCAGCCCAGCCTGCTGGGACAGGTGAGTTCCTGAGCACCAAGGGAACATCCACCTCCTGCTTCTCTCTGGCTTCTCTCCAGCTCTGGCCACTCCAACACCACTTTCCAAGAGGCTCCACCAGCTCTTTCCTCTCCTGTCTGCTTCCTCTGCTCTCCTATCTGATTTTTGCCTCACTTCTTTCCTTCACAAAGTGGTTTTCCAGCGACACCTCCTCGGTGTGCACATCTAGGGGCCTTCCCAAGCCCGTGCTGGGCTCAGCCTTTCTGCTCCTCAAGCAGCCAATTTCTGTATTAGTGCACAGAGTTCACAGTGGTTCCTTACTTTGTGATTTCTTCCACGGCTTATTCGGTTTGTTCAGAGACTCTTTCAGCTGCTTCTGAGTTTTGAAAGTGGTACCTGGAAAAACATTTCATTTTTGGCAGTCTGGCATTATGGGATCCCTGTCAGACTCTGGTTTTGGTGCCATGTGGCTGCACAGTGGAAGAGTGAACAGAAATTTGTTTTAAAACACCTCGACCAACTTCCTTAGAGGAGCTGCTGGATGCCCAAGAGAACCTCAGTTTACTCAGGAATGCAGCAACCTGGGGGTGGTCTGCCATTTTTAAATCAAGTTTCTGTTTGCCCTTACGCTACAGACAAGTTCAAAAATCACAGTAAAAAGGAAAAACATAAGCAACCTAAAAATCAAACTCTCCAGGGGGGCTGTAATGGAATCAGCATTCAATAGGCAAGGGGAGCACGCCAGGAGAGCAGCCACAGTACCTGATTTACCTGGAACCTCAAACACCTTTGTTTTCAAGTGACAGAAATCGGAGATTTCAGACCATATGCACAAACTTCCCTCCTCAGCATGCAACACCCAGCTGGAGCCTTTCCTCGTGCCAAGCCTGCCCAGAGCCCTCACCTTCCTCCTGCTGTGATCACCTCAGACCTCACCCGAGGGTTTCCTGAGCACCTTTAGCTCTCAGTGATGTGAGTAAAGCCAAAACCTGGACCAACCTCCTTCAAGTACCTGAGTATTGGCTAATTCCTGGTTTGAACCAACTCCTGAGGGCTCGAGGGCTCTTCACCCTCCAGCTTTGCTTCTGCCTCCTCCTACCCACAAATATTGAAGTTAAAACCCAGAGGTAGAGCCAGGGCACCCTGGTCAGGACGGGTAGGAGCACTTCAGCCTCACGCTCTGTTTGCTCCCAGCTGGAGCAGCTCCAGCTCCAGTGAAAGGATTCCCAGCTGCCTCTGGACAGGTACAGAAGGGCTGAGGCAGGAGAATCCAGCTCTGCTCACGTACCACACCTGGCTCTGTCACAGCCTGTGCCAGGTGCAGGTTCCCCTCGTTCCCCTCAGTGACCCCAGACTGTTCCTGCGACCTCACCCGAGCTCACGTGGCAGTTTGGAAGGGGAGAAATACAAAGGGTGGGGAACTTACTCAGAGCTTCTTTCAGGGCCAGAATGGTCTCCTCGGGGTACACGTTTCTGTCCTCCCAGATTTTGAAGATTCTTTCAATGGATTTGGAAACAGAAGGATCCCTGGAAGAGAAGAGCACAGTGGGCTCTCTCTATTGGTCCAAGGTTTCTCTCACACCCCTTCACATGATAATTCGACCCAAACCAGCCCCCCTGTGCAAACCAAAGCCCAGCTCACTCCCAGCCCACTCTGGCAGAGAAACACAAACACAGAGCTGTTCCAACAAAACCCTGGAAGGTGTTCTGCTGGTGTTCCCAGAGAGTTTGGGATGTCAGAAGGACAATTCCCCCTTTCTGAGCCACTCGGCCTTCCCATGCCCTCGTTACTCACTTCACTAACGAGGCGGCCTCGGGCAGCACCTCTGCGAAGGTGTCCCGGAAGACAATGGCATTTTTCCTCTTGCAGTTCTGTATGACATCATTGGCCAGGTAAAAAAGGTTCAGCCGATGAGGAAAGGCAGCTGAGGGCAAAAAGAAATTCAGATTCAGCAGCAGCCCCACTTTGAACCCAACATTTCAGCGCTGCTTTTGGGAGGGTTTCAGCGTTCCCAGGGCCCGACGGGCAAAACCAGAGGAAATCTTCAATTTACAAATAATTTCCAGATCTTCCCCAAAACCTCATGGCTCTTTTAGTTGCCAGGATTCTTGTCAGGAAGGTCAGCAACCTCCCTGGTCCAGAGCCCTGGGTGGGAGCTCACCCCTCCCGCAGAACCCAAGCCCCTCCAAGCAGGACTGTGGCTCCCCAAGCCCCTCCAAGCAGGATTGTGGCTCCCCAAGCCCCTCCAAGCAGGACTGTGGCTCCCACCAGGAACATTCCAGCCCCACGGGCTCTGTGCTGCCCTCCTGACACCAGGGAGAATTCACACGTGGTCTGTTAAAAACAGAGATCCCAACAGAAGATCCTCCTCTGCAGGGCAGCAGAGCAGAGGATGTGGCAAAGGCTTAGCTTGGGTGGAGTCTCAAATCCCCACAGGTCGATGTCCTTAAGCCTCCCCGAGCTCCTGCCAGTGCCACCAGTGCTCCCAGTGTCACCACAGACCCAGGGGGGAAGAGGGAACACCATCCAGCCCTAAACCTGGGGCAGGACACAGGGACAGGCACCCCTTGGGAAGTCTCTGCCCCCACATCCCTGTCCCTGGGACACACAGGAAGGGCAGGAGAGCCAAGTCAGAAGCCACTGGCCACTGCCCCCACTGACTGCTCACTCCCAGCCCCTCCTGGAGCCCTAGCTCCCTCATCCCAGGAGCTTTTATCCCTATCCCAGCTCCTCCAGCCTCTGCCACCTCACAGAGCCCCAGCTCCCTCATCCCCGAAGGAGCTTTTCCAGCACAAACAAAACAGCCCAAGGACTCTTCACCAGAGAGTTCCTCACAACCTGTGCCCTGAATGTGCTGACACGGCAGGTCGAGGTGGGTTTGCTGGAGTGAGGAATGCTCCGCTCTGCCCCGAGGGCTGGGAATCCAACGGGAGCAGGGCTGAGCTCACCTGGCTTCCCCAAACTGTGTGGAGCCAGCCCTGCCCAAAACACCAGCCTTCCCCAACAGTGTGGAGCCAGCTTTCCCCCAAACAGCAGCCTCAATAACCTCCCAGCTCATCAGGAATGGGGTTCCTGGGGTTAAGTCAAACCCAGCGCTCCGATGACAATTCTCACTGGAGGCTCCCTCCATCCCAGATGTTCCACCAGCAGAGAGCAGCAATTCCAGACCTCAGTAACGTAAAATAGATTTCAAAGAACTATAAACCTTTGGTTTAAAGGATCCAACACCTACACAGCAGGGAGAAATCCAGAGTGGAGCTCCAGCCAGACACTGACCACGCAGAGCCCTCCTTGCCCCATCACCTCCCCACCACACACAGCCCCCGCCAGGGCAGAGCAGAGTTAGAGCCAAGAATCATAAATCAAAGTACATCCAGATCCCACAGGAGGAGAAATCCATGCTGGGCCCTTATGGAGCCCAGGGACAAGATCCACGAGGAAAACCAGGCACCACTGGGTCCAAGACACAACAGGTGAACAGCTCCTTCATTCCTCTGAGACTCCTCTTGGCTTAAACCAGTGAGGAAACACGGACAACAAACAGGGATCTGCAGAGCTGAGCCCACCCAAGCCCAGCCCAGCCACGATGGGCCAACATCACTGGCACTTCAGGACCTGTGGATGGGTCCTGCTCAACTCACACCGAAACACTCTGAGCAGACACCCCTGTACAAATGCTCTGATTCCCACCAGAAACTTCCCTGTGCAGGAACATTCCTGCTGGGAAGCTCTGGCTCACACTCAGGACAAGCCAGGAGCAACGTGTGAAATACCAGTGCTCCTGTTTTTTCTGAAAGGACTGAATTCCATGTCCCAGGAGCCTTGTCCCTCCTGGCTCACTGGGCTGTGGGCACATCCAGGGGATCCAAAGGTTCAACAAGGGCCAAGACACAGCCCAGACCCTCCACACTCCCCCTTGCCAGGAGCTCCCTGGGAACAGCACGCTTGGTGTGTTCGTGGGAGCTTCAGTTAAAAGATTTAAAGGCTGGGAAAGGAGCCCAGAGCCACCTGCAGTCACTGTGGCACCACCACTGAACTACTCTGGTGGGACAGTGATGAGAATGCAGAGGGGCTGTGAGGTCCCTGGGGCAGAGGATGAAGGGAATCATGAAGGGAAGAGCAGGAAAAACCCGTGGAAGCAGGAAGGAACCAAACAATCAGGGGTCAGGGCACGGCAGCATCGTGGCCACTGTCAGGGGCTGTTTTAGTGGGATAAGATGGGCAAAAGGAAGGATCTGGATAAACAGGAGGGGTGTGGAGGTGAGATCCTTGCGAGGGCTGTGAAGGGGAATCTTGAAGGAATCCCACAAAATCCATCAGGAATTGCAGGCTGGGGCCAAGGGCTCAGGGCAGGAGCTGGGGCAGGATCAGGGCATGAAGGACCTGCAGGAGGGAACAGCTCAATGCTTGGGAAGGGGGGAAGAAGTGATGGAAGAAGAGGAGCCAGAACAGCAGCTGTGACGAGGGACACCATGTCCAGAGGAGCTGGCACATCCCAAGGGGAGACTGTTTTGTTTGGAGGGTGTGCACTTGGAGCAAGAGGGGGAGGAGGACCAAGGAGGGTGTCCAAAGGAGAAGGATTTCCAGGAGAGGTGACAATGACAGTGGGGCAGGAGGGCCCCTGGGATCCCACCTCATCTCCTTCATCCCACCGAGCACAAAGAGGAAAACAACCCAAACTCTGGGGGAGGAGAGTCCTCTGCGTTCTGCAGCAGGGCCTGGGGAGAGTCACCCAACTACCCCAAACTTTCCAAGAGGTCCAGCACGCACCAGACTGATGCCTTGGGATGGGAAAGTTCTCTCGGTGCTCCTGCTGAGCAAAGCTTCCTTCAACTCCCATGACAACAGCCCAACCTTCCCAGGGCAGCAGAGACAACGCTGCTGTGCTGAGCCTGCTGCCAACACCAACCAACCTTCCCCCTGCGGGTCACACAGCCCAGCCCTGGCACCCAAAGTGTCTGTGCCCACCCCAGGCTGCTCTGGCTGGGCAGGGCACAGCCCCAGGCCCTGCTCCTGTGACCCAAAGGCAACGCCCCCCAGCTCCCCAAAGTAATGCTTTAGGAGATGGCGGGTTCAGGAGCACGAAGGTGCAAACAGGCACTTCTGTGTCCTCCCAAGTGTGACGAGGGGACGCTGGCGGGACAAGGGGGCGCGTTTTCAAAGCAAGAGGAAAGACCTACACCAGGTACCACGAAGGAATTCCACCCTGCGAGGGTGGGCAGGCCCTGGCACAGGTTGCTGCCCCATCCCTGCAAGTGCCCCAGGCCAGGCTGGACGGGGTTTGGAGCAACCTGGGCTAGTGGAGGGTGTCCCTGCCCATGGCAGGGGGTGGGATGGGATGATCTTTAGTGTCCCTGCCGCCCAAGCCTTTCTATGACCCCCCCAGCCCCCCCAGCACCCCAAGGACCCCCCAGCTCCCCCCAACGACCCCTCACTCACATCGGCGCAGCCACTTCATCCAGTGGTACACGATGGTGCTGTGGTGCCGCTTGTTCTCCAGGCACCACGAGGACAGGCCCTGGATGGACTCCATCGTGTTGGTCACCGCCTGCAGCTTCCTGTCGAGCGAGGCCTCGAGCGCGCCGGCCGCGGACGAGGCGGCGGCGGCGGCCGACGAGGAGGAGGAGGAGGAGGAGGAGGAGGAAGAGGAGGCCCGGCCGCCGCCTCCGCCGCCCGCCGCCATCTTCCCTCCCGCCGGGGGCGGGGCCTGCGCGTGACGTCAGCGCGCACGGTGGGGGCGTGGCCTCATGGCCTAGGGGCGTGGCCTCATGGCCCGGGGGCGGGGCCTCATGATTGGGGGCGTGGCCTGGGCGTAATTAGCAATTAGCAACGGTGTTAATTAATTAATGGAGCGGGCCGCGTCCACTGCTGGGACGTGGTAAGGTTTGGGGTTGTGCCAAAAGTTATTGTGTTTAAGAATGTTTAGGGTTATGAGTCAAGTTTGTGGTTACAGTACTGTGTTACAGACATAAATGCATTGATAAACTTTATTGTAATTAAAATTAGAGATTTTATTTTCAAAACACAAGAGTATTAAATATTTATATTTTCAATGGTAGGAAAAATAAGGTTAATATCGCTAAGTGAAGTTTTTGGGCGCCCTTTGGGGCCATTTTGGGCATTTTGGCACTTTGAGGCCTTTTTGAGGATTTTGACACTGTTTGGGACTTTTTAAGGATTTTAACACCGTTTGGTGGCTTTTTGAGGATTTTTGACGCCATTTGGGGCATTTTTGAGGATTTCGATGCTATTTGGGGCCTTTTTGGAGCCCTTTTTGGGCCCGGCTTGGGGCAGGGGCTGAGGGTTCTGGGGGTGTTAATGGGGGGAAAATGAGGGGAAAGTTTAAGGGAAAAATTAGGGAAAATGTGAGGAGAAAAGGTGGGAAATGAGGAACAAAGTGTGGGAGGGAAAAAATGAGGGGAAAAGGGGGGAAAGTGTGAGGAAAAATTGAGAAAAGAAAGGTAAAGCGTGAGGGGGGAAATGGGAAAACGCTGAGGGGAAAAAGTGCGGAAAATGTGAAAATGTGAAGGGAAAAGACGGGGAAATCCTGAGGAGAAAAGGTGGGAAATGAGTGAGGGGAAAATGTGTGAATCCTGAGGAGAAAAGGTGAGAAATGTGTGAGGGAGAAATGCGAAAGTTTTGAGGGAAAAAACTGGAAAAAATGTAGGGGGAAATGTGAAAATCCTGAGGGGAAAAAGCAGGAAAAATGTGAGGAAAAAAAGTGAAAATCCTGAAAGGAAAACGGAGAAAAACGTGAGGTGAAAATCACAAAAATCCTGAAGAGAAAACTCTGGAAAAATGTGAGAACAAAAACACAAAAATTCTAAGGGAAAGAAAAGACGGAAAAAAGGTGAAAATCCTGAAGGGAAAAGGAAGGGAAAAAAGTGAAAATCCTGAAGGGAGAAGGCAGAAAAAAGCGAAAATCCTAAAGGAAAAAGTCAGGAAAAAAAAGTGAAAATCGTGAAGTGAAAGGTCTGTAAAAAGATGAGAAGGAAATCTCAAAAATTCATTTAAGAAAAGTCAGAAAAAAAGCTCGAAAATCCTGAAAAATCAAAGTCAGGCCGAGCCTCCCCGTGGTGGGCCCCACCCTGCCCGCCCTGCCCCCTTTAAGAGCGGGCGGAGGGTGCCCCGCCCGGTGTTGCCCGTTTAAGGGTGGGCGTGGTCGCTGGCCACGCCCCCTCGTGCTAGCCACGCCCCTCGGGCCTGGCCCGGCCCGCACCCACCGGGACCCACCGGGACCCACCGGGATCCACCTGAGACCCCCTTGGGACCCCCCTGAGACCCCTTTGGGATCCCCCGAGACCCCCTGAGACCCCTCAGGACCCACCGGGACACCCTGGGACCCCCTGAGGCCCCTCTGAGACCCCCCGGGGACCCCCCGGGGACCCCCCGAGACCCTTTTGGGACCCCCTTGAAACCCCCCTGAGATCCCCCGGGACCCACCGAGACCCCCCCGAGACCCCCTGAGACCCCCCGGGACCCCCTTGAAACCAACCGGGACCCCCTGGGACCCCCGGAGGCCCCTCTGAGACCCCCCGGGACCCCTTTGGGACCCACCGAGACCCACCGGGACCCCCCGAGACCCCCTTGGGACCCACCGGGACCCCCCTGAGACCCCCTGGGACCCACCGAGACCCCCCTGAGACCCCTTTGGGACCCCCCGGGACCCACCGGGACCCACCTGAGACCCTCCCGGGACCCACCGAGACCCACCTGAGACCCTCCCGGGACCCACCTGAGACCCTCCTGGGACGCACCGGGACCCCCGGCGGGACACACCGACCCACCGGGAAGCACCGAGACCCCCGGCAGGACACACCGACCCACCGGGACCCCCGCCCGGGGGCATGAGGCACCGCGGGGCAGGTGTGGGGGCGGGTTTGGGGGTCCTCAGGGGTCGGGGAGGGGGTTTAGAGCGGGTCACAGGGGCATAGGGGTGGGTTTGGGGTCTCTCAGGGGCCGGGGAGAGGGTTTGGGGGGGGTTACAGGGGCATAGGGGCAGATTTAGGGTGTCTGTGGGGGGTTCCAGGAGAGTAGGAACTGATTTAGGGGAGCTGTGGGGAGTTCCAAGGGGGTAGGGGCGGGTTTGGGGGGGCTGTGGGGGGTTACGGGGGGGCGGGGGCAGGTTTGGGGGCTCTCAGTGGTCGGGGAGGGGGTTTAGGGGGAGTTCCAGGCAAGTGGGGGCAGATTTAGCAGGGTTGTAGTGGATTTCAAGGGCCTAGGGGTGAGTTTGGGGGGTTCCAAGGGCGTAGGGGCAGGTTTAGGGGGGTCTCGGGGGTGTAGGGGCAGGTTTAGGGGGTCTCAGGGGTGTAGGGGCAGGTGTAGGGGTG
>JAWWMO010000074.1:3086256-3096456 GCA_035047845.1 Dendrocincla fuliginosa | reverse complement strand
GGCGATGGCCGCGCACCCGAAGAACACGGCGGCGCCCATGGCGGCCGCGCCCGCAGCGCCCCATGCGGCCCGGAGGACTCGGCCGCACTGTCCTCTATGGGCCCGGAGTGTTGGTCACAGCGCCCCCTGCCGGCCTGGAGGACTCGGCCGCAGTGTCCTCTATGGGCCCGGGGCGTTCGGTCACAGCGCCCCCTGCCGGCCCGGAGGACTCGGCCGCACTGTCCTCTATGGGCCCGGCGCGTTCGGTCACAGCGCCCCCTGCCGGCCCGGAGGACTCGGCCGCAGTGTCCTCTATGGGCCTGGGGTGTCCGATCACAGCGCCCCCTGCCGGTTCGGAGGACTCGGTTGTGGCGCCCCCTGGCGGTCGCAGGCGATTTTTGGGGGGGGTAGGACCAGTCCCTGAGTGGGGAGGGGAGGGAGGGAGGGGGGAGCCCCTCTCTGCTGCCCTTGGGGTGGGGACAGGGGACACTCGGGACACTCGGGACAGGGGCTGTTGGGGACACCTGACACAGCCTGTGCCGAGTGTCACCCGCCAGCAGGGTCACACATCCCAGGGGTCATCTGTCCCCAGGGTCACCTGTACTCAGGGTCACCATCTCCAGGGTTACCTGTCCCCAGGGTCACCCATCCCCAGGATCATCTGTCCTTAGTGTCACCCGACCTTGGGGTCACTCATCCCCAGCTTCTATTCTATTCTATTCTATTCTATTCTATTCTATTCTATTCTATTCTATTCCCATCCCATCCCACCCCATCCCATCCCACCCCATCCCATCCCATCCCATCCCACCCCATTCCCATCCCACCTCATCCTATCCCATCCCATCCCATCCTCAAGGAATCCCTGTCTAAACCAGCCCTTTTTCGTTCATCCCAAGTCCCTCCCATCTCCCACCACGCCAACAGAGGAGCTGGGAAGGGCAGGAAAACTTAATTTAGACCAAAAATCCCCCCTGTGGTGCTGAGAACAGCCCAGCCAGTCCCGTGTCCCGCCGTGGGATGGGCAGCTCATCCCACCCACGCCCTGCCACCGGTGCCAGGAGGGCTCGGGTGGGTTTTGGGGGTTTCCTTCACCCACCTTCACGTCTCCTGCAGGGAAAGCTCCAAACAATGTCCCCGCAGCCGCTTCCGCAGGAATCCTGGGAATGCCATCTCCTGGGCACGGGGCATTGTTCAGGGGACAGACTCGGAGCTGCATTAATTTCCCTTCTGGTTTCGCTTCCGCCTATTAAAGCTGGGAAATGACACAACGCTGACTTCATCCCACCTTCCTCCTCGGAGTGAACCCCCCTGGACGAGGCACCAGGCTCTGAAGTGCCATCCCTGGGCATGGCAAGGACCAGGAGGCTCCTTCTTCCTTCTTTCCCACCCCTTTTTCCTTCCTTTTGGAGCTCTCCCCCTGGAAAGGCGTCCAGTCATTGCTGTGGCAGATTCTACCGCTGGATTTGGCGCAAATAATTAAAAAAGAAAAGACAAAAGAGTCGAAATATGGAGCAAAATGGGAATTTGGGGAAGAGGAAACAAGGATTTCGGGGTGGGAGGTGGAAAAGCCGCTGGGTTGTCTCTTGGCTGTGGCTGGGATGGGTTCTCTCTGTGTTGCCACACGTGGAAAATCCGCAAGGAAATAAAAAAACGTGAACAAAAATAGCATGTTTTCCTTTTCCAGGGAGAAACACAATCCCAGCCCCACACCTGGGGTGCAGGATGCAGCTGGGATGCTCCAGCTGCTCCCGGCCAGGGAAGAACAGCCACTTGCCCCTTTTCTGTGGCCCGTTTTCCCCGGGTGCCTCAGTGGATCCTCCCAGTTTCCCCAGTCTTTGCCAGCCTTACCCCATCACACCCAGCCCTGAGCCAGCAGATCCCACTGACCTCTGACTCCCAACTCCCACACCAAGGGGTTCGTCTGGCCAAGCCCATCCCATAAAAGCCACCCACGGCCCTTCCTCGCCCCTTCCCTCCCCACCCTTTCAATCCCAGCGTGTTTTAACCCTTCCCTGCTCCCCCTGCACCCCCAGCCCCGGTGGGATTCATCCCAACAAGATCAGATTTCTGCTTGGGTTGGGATTTTTGAGATTTGAAGTTACTTTTGTGGGCTGAGAGGAGGGTTTGGAGAGAGTCACTTCCTGCTCAACATTCCTTGGCCCTTAACCCTTTGCTGAGCATCCCCCTACACATGGGAGGATGGGAATTGGGTTTTGGGATGGCAAAGTTCTCCAGCTGGGCCCACTCTTGGTTGGGGAAAAAAAAATCTGCTTTGGGGAATTTTTGGCTTAAAATCGATTGGAATCCTTGTCTTAAAATCTATGGGAATTCTTGGTTTAAAATCAATAGGAATTCGTGGTGCAACATCCACAGAAATCCTTATCTTAAAATTGGTAGGAATTCCTGGCTTAAAATCCATAGGAATCCTTGGCTTAAAATCCATGGGAATTCCTGGCTTAACATCAACTAAACCAAACAGCCCAAGGGTATGAGATGCACCACCCACTGTGGCTCTCCTGGTGGTCACCCCTGGGGTCTCCACACCCATCCTGGGGGTTTTCCCTCCCAGTTTCCCCCCCAGCTGTTCCCATCAAACTCCCTCAGCCCATGGAGAACCTCCTTCCCCTTTCCCATCTCCTCCTGCTCCCTCTCCCATCTCCCACTCCGCTGCCCACCGAGGGGGCAAAAGGGATCCAGCCAGGGGTTCATGGGGTTCATTCATCATCCTCTGGCTGTTCTCCTGGAGAAATCCGAAATAAAGGGCTGGGAAAGGATTCTGCCCTGGGGAGGAGGTGCCTTGAGGGATGGGTGGGTAAAGGCAAGGGCAGAGCACGGGCTGTGCCTCCTCCTGGGGTTGTCCCATGTCCAACCACCCTCCACGTGGGAATGGTTCTCTTTCCAGGTGAATCTTCACAATTATGAGCTCCCTCTTGCCCCTGGAAGTGCCCAAGGCCAGGCTGGATGGGACTGGGGCAATCTCCTCTGGTGGAAGGTGTCCCTGCCCATGGCATGACGAGAGGAGCTTTGAGGTGCCTCCCGACCCACCCCATCCCCTGATTCCACCCCCCAAAGCAGAGCTCCTCCTGTGCTGCCCAGGACTCCTCTGGCTCTTTCCTGGTTTTCTGATGTCCATATCCGAGAGTCACCAAAACACTGATTTTACACCACTGGATCCATCCCTGCCTCCTTCACTTCCCCTTTTCCTTCACCACTTCCCCTCCACATCCTCCAAGGATCCCTTCCATCGGCTTCTCCCCACAAAGCAGAAGGGTGGATTTTGTTTTCCTCCCCGTTTCTCTCCCAAGAAATGCCTCACCTATTTTGCTTTTATTTCTAGAGAAGGAGAACCAGCAGCTGATCCAACACGGTCCAAGGAGCCGACCGTGAACACCAAGAAATCATCCCAAACCAGGGTGTCTTTATCCACTATAAAATAAATCTGTGACTGTTCGTGCCTCTTCCTCCTGACAGAGAAACTGAGGCACGGGAAGGGGAAACGGAGCCAAGACAAAAAAAATCCCCCAAGATTTTACGGGAAGTCAAAACTGACTCTGCCTCCCCGCCAGCGTCTCTGCCTTCGCCTCTTTCCCAGAAGGATTTGCTATTTATAGCCCTGCTCCGTTAGAACATAATCAAAACCATCCTCCTCTCCATCCCAGAGTTCATCCAGAGGCACCAAACCCTCCTGGGGGGAAGAAGCTTCCCAAGGTTTGCAGCTCAGCCTTTGGCACGGGCGGCGTCGAGGGACTCGGCCTCGCACCCCGAGCACAGCGCGGGCTCTGCTCTGCTCACCACGGCCAAGGACATCCCAAGAGCTCAGCCCGGCCCTCCCAGAGTCATTTCCTGCCTCCTCGGGGACGGATGGAGAAGGTCCCGCGGAGCACCCGACGCAGGACAATGAACTTCTTCATCGCCGCGCTCCTCGTCCTGCGTCTCTCGCCAGGTAAACGCGTCCCTCCCGCGCTCCTCCGGGGTTTATCCCGCTGCTCCGGGTGATTCCCACGCTTTTGGGATGCTGCAGGGGGGTCTGAGGGGCTGGGAGACCTCGCCTTGGGGCTGCAAGGGGAGAAACACGAGGGGGAAAACGCGCTGTAATTGCTGAGAGTTCCGCGCTGGGAGAACGGTGGGATAACAAATGTTCAAAGCGTTGGCAAAGTCCAGCTGGGAGCTATTAGAGACACAGATAGAGAGGGGGGAAAAATCCAGGAGGATTTCCTGGAGCTGTAGGTGGGCAGTGAGGAGACGGGGGAGAGCGGGATCGGGGTGTGGAGGGAGGAGAACCCCAACCTGGAGGTGCGCAGGGATGGGCACGACATTCCCACACCTCTGGGAGCAGCACCAGCCAAGGAGCTGGGAATTGTGGCTCTGCCATGCCAAGAGCCTTCAACCTCCTCCTCGTCCTCCTCCTCCTCACCAAAGGAGAGGTATCAAAAGCAGGAGAACTCCCAGCTCTGAGTTTTTGGCCGGTTTTGAGGATATTATTCCTAGCGTGGCTCCAGTGTAAATACAACAGCTGACTGGGAATAACTTTCTGGGAAAGCTGCCTGCATGGGATAACCATCCTGGAGCTGGAGTTCACTCACAGGACGAGCGTGGGAAGGAGCAGGGTGGGTGGGCAGGTCCCAATTTCAGCCCAGATTTCCCCAAAAGCTCGGGATGGGCCGAGGTGCTGACACAGCAATGCCGAGTCCCCCACCCCAGTGGAGCCCTGATCCCATTCCCAGAACCTTCAGGCTGAGTCAGTGTTTTCAGAGAACTCCCCACAGAGGATTTTGGGATCTGGGCTTCTTGCTCGGAGCTGAGGAGGTCAGGAACAGGATGGGAAGTGGTGGGAAGGTTTGGAGAGGGACCTGGAGCTCCAGCTGGTCCTGGGTATGACTGACAGCATCATCCCAGCTGTTTGTGGAGAAACTTCTAATAACACTATAAATATATTCCTTATGACTATAAATGAGTACCAAACTTTAGAAATGTATTATTCCAAGAGCCTCTTCTATGCTCATGGGTTTCTTAGTGTCTGAGTCTGTATGACAATATTAATATTCCCAATTAATTCGCTTTATAAGACCCCAACAACACAAGGAGACCCTCCCAACCCTTGTGTTTGGAGAAGGGAACGAGCTCGCTCTGACCGTGCCAATGTCACGGGGGTCACCATCTATTTATGGTGGCTCAGCCCCGAGGGGAGAGGAGGCTCCATCCTCCTCTGGATGCTGGATGAGCAGCTCACCCACCCCAGCTCCATCCCCTCCCCTGCATCCCCCTCTGCCAGCAGGACATCCCCAGCTCTGCTCTGCTCTGCCCCAGCTCCCTTGGGTCCTGCTGTGGGGGGACTGGGAACCCGTCACCCCCACAGGGAAGGGGCTGTGCCCAAAGCACCAATAAACCAGTGTCACTTCACAGCTCAGTCCCTGCTCCTGGTGCCCGATGATGGTCCTTGTGCTGTTTGTTTGTTTGTTTTCAGGGCATGCAGAGCTAGAAGATGACGAGGAGGAGATCACACAGTTTTTATTCGACTATGCAACTCGTTACAGTGAGAAAAACCTCTTTTTTTAAGCATTTTTTAAGCATTTTTCACATTTCCTGGGAGCTGCAGGGATGAGCTGGGATAACCAGGGCTGGGAAAGCTGTGGGAGCCTCCCTGCAGCCTCCTCCAGGCAGGAGAGGAGGCTTTGCCCTGAGAAGCCACTGAATCGAGTCCTCTGCAATGCCAGTTCCTGGGATTTCATGGGATCAGTGGGATGGTTTGGGTTGGAAGGGACCTTAAAGCCCACCCAGTGCCACAGGCAGGGACATCTTCCCCTAGCCCAGGTTGCTCCAAGCCCTGTCCAGCCTGGCCTTGAGCACCCCCAGGGATTTATCCCAGTTCAATTGGTGTCCAGAGGGGAAAAGCCACAAGACAACAACCCACAGTGTGGGGATGGGACTCGTGTCACCCCACAGGGCACAGGGCACGGTGTCCCTGACCCCTCAGGGCCTCCTTCCCTGGAGCTCTTTCCCTTCCAGGCAATGACCTCGTGGAGGATTATTACTACGACAACAGCACGGTCATCCCCACCATGTACACCTACGAGATGGACTCCTACGAGGTGAGTTGGGTTTCTCTTGCCATTCCCCCCAAAAAAAACTGGGGCTTCCTCACCCAAACTGATGCCACAAGGAGAAAGAAATGGATTAAACGTGCTGGTTTTTAGATCACAGATCAGCTCAGGTGAGCAGAGCGTGCACAAAGTGCAATCCTGGAATGGTTTGAGCTGGGATTTATTTTGACAGCTGGCACAGAACCTGAGAAATTCCTTGTTTTCCTAATTAAATGCTATCAAACCTGTCCCAAAGAGGGACATCCCAGGTTCTTTCTTTTCCTCCACGTGCAGACAAACACCATGTGGGATTGGTGGCTGGGGTTCCCACCAGAGGATGCCACCACCAGCATTCCAGAGACACCAGATACGGATGCTCCAGGGGATTCCAGGGACACTGAGGAACCTCAGGTGCTTGTCAGGACGTGAGCTCTGCCACAGGCTTGTAGCACAGGGGAATTTCCGACTGATTTGTTCTCCTTGACTCGCCAGGATTTCCAGGACACGGCAGGATCTCCCCTCCAGTGCCACCTGCCCCTCGTCACCCTCCTCAGCCTGCTGGGTCTCCTGCTATGACCCCTCCACGCTCCTCCTCCGAAGGTACTCGGGGGTTTCAGCACTTGCTCAAAGGGTGTCCTTGAAGGCAGGAAACTCCTCTTCTTTCTGAAGCAGCGACTTTCCAAAACAATGGAAAGATAACAAAGCCTTCCAGGGAATCCCCCAGCAGCTCCAATCGCCACTGGAGAGGCTTTTCAGGGCATTTCCCAATGACCTCTTGGCATTCAGTGGGAGCTTCAGCGGGGTGAGTGACCCAAACCGGGCTCCTCCCGCTGATCACCCACCCAAATCCCTTATCCCATGAAATCCTGGAATGGTTTGGGTCGGGATGGGCTTCAAAGCCCATCCTGTCCCACCCCCTGCCACCTCCCACCAGCCCAGGTTGCTCCAAGCCTTGTTCCACGTGGCCAACCCTTTTCCTGGGGCTGGAGCTCCCGACTGTCCCAGGCACACCCCGACCCCATCCCGCCACACGCCGGGCTGTGAACTGCCTCCCTTTTTCCCCTTGTTCCAGACACAGCAGCTGGGATGAAGATCAGACCTCCATCAGGTGTTGGAGAGGACAAACAACATCCCACGAGGCGCCGTCTCCGTTCCGGAACCGCCGTGACTTTCCCAAAGGTTCCAACGGGGGGACTGTGGCCACGGGGCAGACCCGGAGAGCTTTGTAATGCCTCTGTCCTTTCCCATTTCCTCTGATTCTCTTGTAAATAGGAGCCCCTGCCAATAAAATCCCCAACAACCGGCTCCCGGTCTCTCGTGGTAAATAATCCAGGAACAGGAATAGCAAACACAAACAGACTGAGCAGAAGGATCTTCTCGAGCCTCCAAACCCAGCCAGGAGCTTCCCTCTTTGTTACCTCCAGAATTTCTGTTTATTTTCCAGAAACACCCTCGATATCTGGGTGAGATGAGATGCTGGACCAGGAGACCTCCAACCAACACAGCCCCCCACCCCCAGAAATGGGGGGTTTGGGTCAAGAAACTGGAGTTAAATTCCTCTTGGAAGGAAAAAAAAATGCAATCCCACACTCAGTGCCTGTGCTGCTTTTCCTTGGAAGAATTAATGGGAAGGAGGGATGGAAAACTGACCCATTTGTACCCAGCTGGTCTTGGAGCTCCTACAAGTCACCAGAGGTGGAGTCAAGCCAAGGGAGGTTAAGCCAAGAGGGGAGCTCGTGGTGGTCAGAGCCACGTGGAGTCAAAAGGAATTAAAGGGAAATAAAATACGAGCATGAAGTTTATGGGTTTATTCCTAGAAACCATTCCTCTAATGCAGACACGGAGAACAAACCAGTTTGTTATAAACCAGCTTAACCAGACATTGCATCGCTCCCTTCCTGACCAAATCCTCCGGTTCCAAACCTTCCTGACCAAATCCCCACCCTCCAGAGCTGCTTTGGGATGTCCTGATCCAGTCACATCACAGATGGATGGCTGGACATGCCCTCCCTGCTCCCAAAGCTGGGAATATTCCCCCAAACCTCTTCAGTCCATAAATCCTCTTTTTTCTCACCACACTAAAGGCACCTTCCCACCAGGCCCTGCTGCTGGATCATCCTCAACCACCCCCAAGGCTCCAGGTCCATCCTGGGGCTCCAGCTGGGAGGAAATCCCAGATTTTCCATTATGGGACCTCTAGACCACGAGTGGGATCAGGGACAACACGGTGAGTTTCAGGTGTTATTTGAACTCTTTTCCTTGGAACCCCAGGCTCTCACCCAGTGTCCTCTCCGATGGTGCAGCTTTTCCTTCCCCTGCCACCCTCCTGGCCCTTTCCCAAGTCCCTTTCCCAGATTTACCCTCCTCCTCCTGCTCAGGGTGTGCTGGTGGCTCCCTGGGCTCTGTGACCAGCCTGGCTCTCCCCCGGGATAAGCAGCTTTAACACAAAGAGGATTTCCCCTCCACTGGTGAGAACCTCTCCCAGTTGTCTCCTGGCAGGGAGGGAGCAAAAGGCTCTCGGGGTCTCTGGTGTTTCCACCTCACCAAACCCCCCAGAGCCAAGAGCACGACTCCCCGTGGTGTCACAGCCCGCGGGATCCGCAGCCCACGGGGGTTATTTTTGGGGTTTCAGCCCCAAAACCACCCATGAGGGACACAACAACAGCCTGGGAAGAGCCACTCAGAGCCAGCAGTGAGGAGGGAACCAGCTCTGAGGGTGAGAAGCCCCTTTTTAGTGCCCTGTGAAGGTGAATTTGTGAATTTTTGGGCAGGTTTGGGCAATCACAGACAGGGGCTGGGGCTGCTCTCCTGTCTTCAATATTCCCAAGTTCTTGTCTTCCCTCAGTGAGTTCCCAGCCTCTCCTCCTCAACACCAACCTTCTGCCAGCCCTTCAAGCCCCAGCATGGAGAGCACAAACTGTTTCCATCCCCTTTTCCTGCTGCTGTCCAAAAGCCAACCCCTAATTCCAAACCAGGACGGCTCCTGGGGTGGGTGATGCCCCTGTGGAGGGTTCCACACTCAGTCTGAATGCCCTAATAAAGGTAAAACAAGGAACCCACACCACTCTGCCATCAAATCCTGCCCCATTTTCCCCCTAAATGCCTGGTTTTCCCCAGCACCCCTTTCTTCCCCTCCAAATCCTTTTTTTCCCCCCCAACTCCCTGGTTTTCTCCCCACAAACTCCATTTTGCTCCTCAAACTCCCTTTTTCCCCCCCAACTCCCTGGTTTTAACCCCTTCCCAAAGCACCAGCTGAGCTCCTTGGCTCCCTTCTCCCCATTTGATCCTGAAACAGGAAATGTTTTCTCTGCAGAATTTAAACAAAGCCAGAACAAACCCGAGATTCCCATGTTGGGTTGTTGGGTATTTTTTTCATTTTAACTCTGTCACCAAGTTGCCAAAGTGTCCCTGTTTATTTATGTCTCCAGAGTTAAAAGAATTAACATGTAAATATTTGCAATTGCTTGTCTCGGAATTGTCCCGCCCTGACATGAGGGATGTTGGTGGCTCAGGGGCTTGGAGTGGGATCATCTTCCAGGGAAAAAGTCCACAGAGAGGAAAAATTCATTAATTTCAAATAGAAAAGAAGTTTCCCGTGCTTCCAGAGGGATCTAAATTCCATACACCCAACCCAAGGGGGATGTGAATCACATCCATCCACCCAGGGGGATCTAAATCCCATCTATCCATCCTAGGGGCTCTAAATCCCATCTATCCACCCAAAAGGGAATATAAATCCCATCTATCCATCCTAGGGGCTCTAAATCCCATCTATCCACCCAAAAGGGAATATAAATCCCATATATCCACCCCGGGGAATACAAATCCCTTATATCAACCCCATGGGGGATCTATATCCCACCTATCCACCCCAAGGGGGATCTAAATCCCATCTACCCACCCAGGGGGATGTAAATCCCATCCATCCACCCCGAGGGGGACATAAATCGAACGTATCCACTCCAAAAGGTTCAGATTTTATGAACAGGCCCCGTGTCTGTCCCCCTGTCCCTCCATCCCCCGTCCCCCATGCCCCTGTCCCTCTGTCCCCCTATCCCCATGTCTCTCTGTCCTCCCATCCCCCTATTCCCATGTCCCCCTATCCCCATGTCCCTCTGTCTCCTGTCGCCCCATCCCC
>JAWWMO010000074.1:3058133-3085901 GCA_035047845.1 Dendrocincla fuliginosa | reverse complement strand
GGGCAGGCCCGGTTTTACCCCACAGCCCACCCCACAGCCCCGGTAATCCGCTGCTCCCCCGCCCTAAGCGGGTCACGGCGGCGGCGCCCCCGGCCGCGGCCCGGCGCTTTTAATTGGCGTTAATTAAAACGTTTCTTTCCCGCCGCCCCGTGGGGTTCCCACACACCCGCGGTCCTTCCCCCCCACCCCACCCCCGGAGCGCTTCCAACTTCCCGTTTCTTCGGAAAGAGGCGAATAAATGGAAAATAAAATCCCGAGTGCACGTGGCGCTGCCCCCCGGAGCAGGATCGCTTCTCCCCTCCTGTCTCCCACCCAGGGGAATCCAGACCCGGCGCACGTGGGGTTTTGGGGAGGTGGGGAAATGAAAAAAAGGGTCCAAAACTTGATTTAACTCACCCCGGTGGTGCTGCCGTGAGTTTTGTGGGTGGCAGGAGGGGCCTCCACTCGCTGCTTGGGACCTTTAAAAGTCGGTGTTTCCATGGGAAAAGCTGGCCCGGTGCTGCTCGGGGTCTGCAGAACCCCCAAAATTAATATTAAAGAGTCACCTTGTGCGTGTCCTTTAATGAGTGGGTGTTCCACTCGAGATGCAATAATTTGAAATTAATTGCTTGCTCCTTGTCGCCGCGTCTCCGTGTACGCGACCTGTATTGATTATCGAGCGTCTTCGGCACGAGGAAATCATTTAATTGGGCTTAATTAACCCGCGGAACTCTCTGGGAGGATCACGTGGAGTCGGGAGGGTTTGGGTTCTGAGGGAAACTGGTTTTATGGGCTTGGATACGCACAGTGAAGTGACGAACCTTGAGCATCAGTCAGGAGTTCTCTCGGGGAGCTGTACCAGGGGCTGTCGGGCGGGTTTTGGGGGCAGGTGGCTGTTTTTGCAGAGTTTGCTGCGTGCTCGGAGCTGTGGATGGTTTTGGGGTTTGGTGCTGTGCCAGCCCCAGGTGCCACCTCGCTGTCCTGCCCGCAGGTGACGGAGTTGGTGCTCGATAATTGCCGGTCCAGCAACGGGGAGATCGAAGGGCTCAATGACTCCTTCAAGGAGCTCCAGTTCCTCAGCATGGCCAACGTCGAGCTGACGTCGCTGGCCAAGCTGCCCACGTTGAGTAAGCTCAGGAAGGTGAGTGTCTCCTGTCTGCCTGCTGGGGCTTTGGGGAGGAACAGTCACGGGGGACGAGTTGTGGGCACACCTTTTGGCCCTTGTGTGGTGCTAAACGGTGCTTCGTGGGTCTGTGATGTGGGGTTTTTTTAAGATCTGGAGTTGTTTTGAGTGTCTCCAGCTCATTATGGCGAGTTGGGCTTGGTCACGCCTGGCTGTGGATGTTGGGAAGGTTGGCCTTGGTGAGAGGCCCTTGGGTTGCCCAGTTTGCTGGCAGTGGAATCCAGTCCTAAATAACTTCAAATTGAGGTGCCCAAGCCCACGAGACTTTTGGGAGCGTTTCATAGTTCTCAGCTTAAAGGGATTTTTAGACAGCCCAAAGCTTGTTAAGTTGGGTGGCTCTTCAAAAGTGATTAAACACTTAAATGGAGGAGTAACGATGATGCAGCTGAACCCAAGGGTGAGAATGCAGCTATTTAATTCCTTTTCTTACTGTGCAATAGCTGGAATTGAGTGACAACGTCATTTCTGGAGGCCTGGAGGTCCTGGCAGAGCGATGTCCAAATCTCACATATCTCAATCTAAGTGGCAACAAAATCAAAGATCTCGGCACTGTGGAAGCTCTTGTGAGTATTCATATTTTTGGAATGGATCAGTGCAAACCTCTCAGTCTCATGGCGGGTCCTGGTTTGAGGGACTCGGTGCTGTGGTTGTGGGACAGCAAGTGTCACCTCTCTGCTGGGAAATGCTTCCATGTAGGGTATGGGATGTCCTGAACGAGGGATTGTTGGGCTTGCTTTGTGCTTGAAGGAAAAGTGGCCAAGGGGTCATGCTGACCCCCCTGTGCTGGTTCATGAGGGTGGGTTTGTCTGCTGAGCTTCATTAACACATAAAGTGACTCCGACACGTGTGGGATCCAACCAGGAGCAAACCTGGAGGGCAGCAGCAGTGGGGTGGTGAAGAAGAAGAGGGAGCTGCTGGTGGTGACCTGCTCGCCTGTTTTTTGGGGTGATGGGGGTTTCTGCACACACAACCCAACCCCAAGGGTGTGAGGGGTCTGGGAGCTGTGGGGTGTTGATCTGCACAGGCATCTCTTGGGGGTTCAGCTCTGCCAGCAGCTTGGACTGGATTTCTGGGGAGAAATGAGGGATGGGGACAAATTAAATCCTGCAGCCAGCACATTCCAGTTAGGCTGCGACCACACTGTACCTGGGAGCACCACGTGGGTATGTCAAGAAAGGGGAAAAAACCCTTTTTTTTTATTTTCAGCAAAATCTGAAGAACCTGAAGAGCCTTGACCTGTTCAACTGTGAGATTACGAACCTCGAGGACTACAGGGACAGCATCTTCGAGCTGCTCCAGCAGATCACCTACCTGGATGGGTTTGACCAGGAGGACAACGAGGCACCAGACTCAGAGGATGATGATGATGGTAACTTCCTGAAACAAACTGGGAGGGAGGACTGGGCTGCTGGAAGGAAGGTCTCAGTGTGGGGCAGGGACACCCTGAGCACACCAGTGTGATTCTGCTCATGCTCCTGAAGCAGAGCCCAGAGTGTGTTTGGTGTTCACACACTGAGTCTCTGTCAGAGGTTTGAGTCCTGCAGGAGCTGCCTGGGATTAAAGGAATTGGCCTAAAGACACTTTTACAAAGACACAAATGTCCTCTAAGTAAGTTGGTGCCAGCAGTGAAGCCCTTTGTGCTGCTGAGTGATACAGAGCGAGGGGACATTCACACTATTTTGGATAAAAAATTAGAATTTTACAGGTTTTTGTAACAGCTTCAGCCTCGTGCTTCAGTGTAATATGATTTTGGGTTCCAAAAGCACACCAAAGAAGTTCCTCTTGGTCCCACCTCAGTTGCAGTCCTTAAGGAGAGGCTGTTCTTGCTGTCAGCAAATCCTACAGGCTTTGGAAGCCTGGGATTAACAGAACTCAGTGGAAGCCGAGCAGTTGACACTTGGAATGTGAAAATAAACCCAGTATTTGAAAACAGATTAGCAGCTTAAGTTGGAAATTGATTTAAGTGTTAAATTACCTGGTTGTGTCTTGTCCCTTGCTGACCTGGCCCGGGACAGGGGTCAGTGCTCCAGGCACAGGGAGCAAGGGAGGGACCATCCCTTTGGAGCTGGAGGTGCTGCAGTTCCCAGTCAGTGATCAGGAAACAGATGTTAAGGTGGATTTGCCTTCAAAAATGTGTGTCCTTCACTGCAGAAGGGGATGAAGATGATGATGATGATGAGAACGAAGCTGGGCCTCCTGGAGAATATGAAGAGGAAGATGATGAAGATGATGGAGCCTCAGATTTGGGGGAGGGTGAAGAGGAGGAGGAAGTTGGTCTTTCTTACCTGATGAAAGAAGAGATTCAGGTAAAGTTGGTAAACTCTGCCAAGTGCAGGTGGTGAAGCTCCTGCAGGTTCTGTGGGTGTGCAAAACAATTCCAGTGCAGTTCCAGGGTGTGGAAAAACAGGACCTTTTACAAGGTGGTGGGCAGAGTCTTGTAGCTGTAAACTGCTCATGCCAAAGCTCCATGAGAGTTTGGTTCCTCTCAGGGAGTGGGTTTAATTCCCTTGTTCCCAGGGCAGATGCTGGATGGGCTGTTTCCCCTTTTTGGGTTGTGACACTCCCCTCTTTGTAAAGTTCCTCCAGCAGAGGGATATGAAAACAAGACCCGAGTTTGTTGAATTCTCCAGAGCTGATTGTTACTTCGTTTACATTTCTCAGCTTAAACCAAGACAACAAAACCCAACACAACTTACTATTTTCACAATAACTTGGGAAGATGTTGTTGTGCTCTGTCCTTGGCCTTGGCCCTCACTGGCCACAGGTTCAAGGGAGATCTAAAGCTGTTGGCATCTCCCTCTCCCAGTTAATTTGTCACTCTGAGATGGCACAAGGTAGTGAGAAATGGGGAATAGCAAAAAAAAACGGGACTCTGGGGCCAGCTGCTGCCCCAGCAGGATTTCTGCCTGGGATCAGTGTTGGAAGCAAGACTTCAATGAACAGCAGTTGTAAAAGTGTTTCCCAACCTTCACACAGGATGAAGAGGACGACGACGACTACGTTGAAGGAGGGGATGAGGAGGAAGAAGGTAAGTGCTCAAACTGTGCATGAAACAATTCTCTACAATTCTACACCTTTGTGGCTTTGGGACGTGCACATTAATGCACAAATAAAAGTGAGGAAGAAACATCAGTTTTCAAAAAGGAAAGGCACTGCATCTCCTGCACGGCTGGGAATTGTTTCTGATGCAGAGGGGAGAAGGACTGTGGACCTTGTTATTTAAATAAATTGAAAATATCCCCCCAGTGCACCAGGGGCTCTGCTGGCAAAGCCCTGGCAGGCAGGAGCAGCTGCAGCTTTCCCTTTATCCAGCTCCAAGTGGCTTCTCCATAAGCAGTTCCACTTCAGGGCAGCTCCAGGGAGTCAGACTGAGCCCAGCAGCTTCTCCAGGGACCATAATGATGTTTTCTCTATCCAATCTTATCCTCAGTGGCTGTGACTCCTTAACTCCATACAATTTGCTGGTAGCCATGGGCATAATGGTCAAACTGCAGAAGCAGCCAGGGCAAGGGGCTGGTGCTGCTTTGAGGTGCAGGGTGTGATCCCGTGGGGAAAACACGGTGTCAGTGCAGGCTGGTGCTGCTCCGGGGCATCTTCCAGAGCACAGAGTTCTGTTTGCAACAAGTAGGTTACTGGACTGGGGTTTATTAAACTTTCCTATCATAGAAACTTCCACATCTGCGTAAAGACAAGTGCCAGATTTTTTTCCTGGCTGAGTTCTCTATGCTGAGCTCAGTGTGGTGGGTTTGGGAGCTGGATCTCCCACTTGCAAAAAAACGGGAATTTCAAAGGATTCTTCCCTTTGCACCAAGGCAGCCCCGGGGCTGGGCCGGGCCATTGGCCAGGGAATGACTCCTGGGGAATTCCCGGGTCGGAAGGGGCAGGACTGCACTGCGGGCTCCCACCAGCAGAGCGCACAGCGCGCCCGAGCCCGGCCCGTTCCGGGGGGAAAAGCTGCGGGATGCTGTGCGGGCTCCTGGGATGTTGTGCGGGCTCCTGGGATGCTGTGCGGGCTCCTGGGATGCTGTGCGGGCTCCTGGGATGCTGTGCGGGCTCCTGGGATGCTGTGCAGGCTCCTGGGATGCTGTGCGGGCTCCTGGGATGTTGGGTGGGATCCTGGTGCCCGGGGGAGAGGAGGGAGCACAACCCCCCTGGTACCCACAGGGACTGCTGGGCTGGGCAGGGTGTTTGGCAGCCCTAAAGAGGGAGCTCAGGGGGAAGGAAAAGGTCGTTTGCATTTTAGTTCTCAGAGGTGGTTTTTAATCAATGTGCTGGATGTCATCAGGCCCCCTGTGGAGTGTCATGCTGAGTTTGCCCCTGGGTTGGTGGGCCGTGGGGGTCAGCAGACAGCTGGTTCTGTGGGCTGTTCCTCTGGGAATGCCCTGCGTGTTCCCGTCCCGTGGTGTGGGTGCCGTGGGAGCAGAGCTGACGGGCTGTGTCATCCCTCTTCCCTTAGCAGAGGGCGTCCGAGGGGAGAAGAGGAAACGAGAGCCCGAGGATGAAGGCGAGGAAGAGGAGGATTAATTTGCAGGACCAGACTCTCCAGTTATGGAAGACGCAATAGTGATTATGCAGCTCTGTATGTCCATGTACCATAGATGTCCCGACAGAAATCCTATGTTAACTTTTTATAGCAGAAGTGTGGTTTTACTATTCCTGCCCCTTTTATCATTCCAGATAAGCTCTGATAGCCCGTAAGAACCTTCTGTAGAGAACAGTTTTCAGCCCTATAATCACTGAAGCCATTGGCAAGTTCCCCCCACCAGACTTTTCTTTGGAGCTCTTTCATTTCGTACAAACTTGCTGTGTTGGTCATCGTTAGCCCCGAGTCCAACCCCCCTGTCCCATGGGTTTAATATTGGGAGCTTCCTTCAGGATTTTAAAAGTTTTTATGCTTCAAAAGATGAATTCAATGATGCTCTGTGGCAAATTCCACGCTCTCCTAAATCAGTTGACTCGATGCTGAGTTTTCCAGGGATTCCCTTGGAAACCTCCAACTAGATGACACCCGTGTTTCAGTTTTTTAAAAAGTGACTCCTGTGGGTTTTATTAAGGCTTCTCTTCAGTTTGGGTGTTCCAGGGTGAAGCCTCAGTGGGTTTCACAAAATCTTTTTGTTTTCCTGCTCATTGTTTGGAGTATTCATTCAAGGGTGTATTTTGGCAAACTGAGAGAGTTGTGTTCTATCAAGGGTTGCAATCCATACATTTTTGTCCCAAATCCATTGTCACTGCAAGTATTAACGAAGCAATTAATGTGTAGTTTCAAACCATTTCACTAGAAGTCTTTGTTAAACCTTCACTCACTTTGCACTCACATTGTCACTCTGGGAATTCTGCACCAACCATGGCTGTAAAATGTATAAAGTAGATGAAATGTGCATTTCTGATGCAGAAGTGAACGGGTAACTCCTCCAAGCGCGTTGTTTTCCAGCCTCCCCCAGCTTTTCTAGAACCATTGAGGGAAGGATGACCCCGTGGTGATCCTTCCCCACCCATCCCCTCTAACTGTGTCAGTCTGGCTGAAGGCAGAACACTCAGGGGTATTTGGGGGTTGTGTTGAGGGGCTGCAGAGGAGCAGGTGCAGGGGATGTGCAGAGAAGCTTTTTCGAGCAGCCTTCAATAATTCCTAATAATTGTGCCCCGATGTGTCACCTTCCCTGTTGGAAACGAGTTCTGACTTCAGCATTCCCCCTTCAGTCACGATCTGGGTCCCACACAGCAGTCTCACACTGACTGACTGACGTCTCCCGTAGGTCCTGAACCAAATATCACATACAGCTTTATTCCAGAGACTTATTTTTGTACCTGTCCTGGCTGCCTGAAACTGGGGAGAGCCCCCCTTGGGTGGGAAGAGGGAGATCCCTGGGCCTGAGTCAGCCCCCCTCGGCCGGTTCCCTGTGGATGTTCTGTGGGAATTGCACACAGGAGTTCAGTGTCACCTCCAGCTCTTCAGTGGAGTGGAGATGGTGCAGGGTTGATGTTCTGCAAAGCCCCATTCCCCGTGTGTGTGGGTTTTTTCCCCCCAGCTAGAGCCTTAACTCGGGGTTTCTCCCGTAGCTGTGGCCTCGGAGTGGGGTCAGGCAGGTGGTGACACTCGGGACCAGCTGACTCCTTGGGCTTTGTGGGGTTTTTTTAGGAATATCTCTAAAGGCACTGGAAAAGTCGTGGCAAAACCTCCTTTGCAGCCACAAGTGAGTCCTGTGTGATGAGTCCTGGGTGGGTCAGTGCATCTCTGTCGTGTCCTGGGGGCTCCGTGCTCAGCTGTGGGAGAAAAGGTGTTTTCCCATCCTTTTGCTTATTGTTTTTAGATTGAAACCTGTAATATTTATAAGCGTGTCCATTGCAGCACCTCCGTGTCAGGGTTTTCCTTAACTGTTACTGACGCAGATAAAATTAGTTTTAAATGGACAAAAAAGAGAGTCTATTTTGATGGATCAAAGCAATGTGGGCAGTGGGTTTGCTCCCAAGAGCAGGCAGACTGAGCTCCGAGGGGTCACAGCCCTTCCCTTGGCCACACTTCCCTTCCCAAACAGCCACAGTGCCGTGTCAGCCACCACGTGGAACCCGAGCCCTCCTCCCAGTCCCAGCTCCTGCTCATCTGCTGGTCCCAGTGTCCCCGGCCCCAGCCCCTGCCCTCTGCTCGGCATGCAGCAACAGCGTTTTTTAACGAGGAATTCAGAGCCTCCAGATAACTTTTGAAACTTTTTTGCTTGGTGGGTGGTCTTTTCATGCAAATACGTCAGGGTGGGTTTTATATTTTGTAGAGGTTTTGTCCTATTTTAATGCTCTTTGTATGGCAGTCTGTATATAGTGTGGTTCGGTTCCTTCTCCGACTCTTTCCTGAAACTTTGGAGTAACTGATTTTGTGCAACTGTGTTTTGAATAAAGCCATGACAGTGTTAAATTAAAGATGACAGCCCTGCAGCACTCTTCTGATAACTTTTAGTTGTAACAAAACATGTTTCCTCCCCACGTGTGCTGTAAATTTTAAATTAAAAAGTTTTCAAACCGAATTATTTCAAATAAATTGAGGCTATTGTATTGGATTCCTTCTTGGGGTATGTCCAGCTGTGGAGAATGGGGTGTCTCTGAAGGAACAGGGTAAGAGGGAACTGTCTCCTGTTATCTTTTACATGGGGTGGAATGTGGGGATGTGTCTTTCTAGGGATGGAACTTGGACTTGTGGTACTTTAACAGTGAAAGAAGGACATTCTGGAAAACCTAAGAGTGTTTAGGTGGGTTTAACACAGACATGCGAGTCTGGCTGAGTCTTAAGAAACAAAAATTAAAATCAAGAGCATGTTTCTGTTCTGCTTTCCACCAAATCCTGACTGTGCCCAGCAACCCCAGCTGAGTCTGGTGCTCAATTGTTCCTCACACGATAACAATGTTTAAAAAAACCCTGCAGCTCCTCCCGAGCCAGACAGAGCATTGTTTTATCTTGGGATTAGTCCAGCATTCCTGGCAAAAATCCCCTGGATGCACTTGAGAAAGCCACCAGCAAACAGGCTTTTCTGCTGCTGGATGAGCAATTAGGCGAGAAATGGGTGGTGTCTTTCTGGGATTATTTATTTGCTTTTAAAGTTTAAAAGGGTGGGAAGGAATTGCTGTTCCAGCTGAAGACCAGCACTGCTCTGCCCTACGCACCCATTTCCCACTGGATTTGTGGCCAGAAAGGCACCCTGAGTTAAACAGAGGTTAAACCCACCTTTTGGCAGTACCAGGGGGTGAGGCAAACCCTGCCTCTCATGGCGAAGGGCTGCGGTGGGGGGAGCGCTGTGGGCACATCTCCAGCACCAGGAAAAACCTGCCGATGGGCTTGTCCTGACGGGTGGCACAACCTGCTCCTCCTGCCCCAGCCTCGGGGCCTTGCACAGCTCGCACCTCTCAGGGGGACCGGCTCTCTCTGCCCCACGGTGAGGGGGGCTCGGCCCGCCCTCCATTTTGTCGCAGTGAGGGGAAAGCCGTGCTGGGGGGGGGGGGGGCCTGGCATCTTCCTCCTCCTCCTCCTCCTCCTCCTCCTCCTCCCGGGGCTTTGGTGCTGCCTCTCCGCGCTCTCTCCCAGCGGGTGCTGCTTCCCCTCCCCTTCCTCCCTCAGGGAGGTGGGTCTGGCTGCCTCAGGAGGAGGATGAGGAGGATGAAGGGGCTCCTTCCCCCCCCCCCCCACCCCGGTCCCCTCACGGCGTTTCCCGCCTCGGGGGGCGCGCGGGAAAACCCGCCGCGCACGGGGCTCCCCGCCCGCCGCCCGCAGGGGCCGCGCCGCGCCCGCTGATTGGCTGCGATTTGCCGCAGTTCCGCCCCCTCCGCCTTCCCGCCAACGGCGCGCGACATTCACCCCCCCCCTCAGAGCGGGGCCCTCATGGCGGCGGTGAGGGAGGGACCGGCCCCGGTGCCGCTTCCCTGCCCCGGAACGCCCTCTGTCCCCCTCCAAAGAGCCCCTTTTCCACCCCGAAACGCCCTCTGTCCCCCTCCAAAGAGCCCCTTTTCCACCCCAAAACGCCCTCTGTCCCCCTCCAAAGAGCCCCTTTTCCACCCCAAAACGCCCTCTGTCCTCCTCCGAGTGCCCCTTCCCTGCCCCGAAATGCCCTCTGTCTCCCTACAAAAAGCCCCTTTTCCACCCTGAAACACTTCTCTGTCCCCCTCCAAGTGTCCCTTCCCTGCCCCAAAACGCCCTCTGTCCCCCTACAACGCGTCCCGTTTCCACCCCAAAATGCCCTCTGTCCCCCCTACAAAGTGCCCCTTTTCCACCCCAAAATGCCGTCTGCCTTCCCTTCCAGTGTCCCTTTTCTACCCCAAAATGCCCTCTGTCCCCTTCCCAGTGTCCCTTTTCTACCCCAAAACATCTGCCCTTCCCTCCCAGTCTCCCTTTTCCACCCCAAAATGCCCTCTGTCCCCCTCCCAAGTGCCTCATTTCCATCCCAAAACACCCCTTCCCCCTCCAAAGTGTCCCTTTTCCACCCCAAAACACCCCCTGCCCCTTTTCCACCCCTCAGGAGAAGCTTTTCCCCTCAGGTTGTGTGATCTTTATGCTGTTGGTTCTGGGTCCAAATGGAGAAAAAACCCCAAAGAACAAGCCCTGACCCCAAAGATGGTTCTCAACATCGTGCATAAAGAAGGGTAAGTTCAGCTGGGCTTTGATACACAAAAGCCCTTGGTGAAAATGGGAAGAAATCCTTCATATTCTCCAGTTAAAGCCCAGTGGCAAGAGAAGTCCAAGGCACGTGTTCTCAGGCAGCTCCTGCTGCCATGCAGGTCCTGATGTCCCCCAAACTTGTCCTGCTTTCCCAGGGACAGGTGGCACCTGCAGGTTTACCAGGCAGATCTCCCCCTTGTCTCACCCCCGTAGCTGTTGCCCAATCCCAGGTGAATTCAGCCCAGCCACAGCCCCGGAGGGATTTGGTTCATTTTTGTGACCCAGCTGCCTGGTCCAGGGTTCCCACAGGTCAGACCTTCACAAAAGGAGGGTTTTTTTGGTACAAAATGTGATCAAGGACTCCCAGAACTATCCTTTGCCATTCCCACACATTCCATGATGATGAGTTAGCCTTTTCCCCCCCTTTATTCCCCCTCAAATAAAATGAATTTTAAAAAGTCACACTGCTGAGGATATAAACCCTGAGGGTTTCTTGATGCCTGGCTCTCAGGGAACTCACTTTCAGCTTTCCTCATGTGTGTTCTGATGTGAGAACAGGGAAGCTGACGTTCTCATGGAATGCCATGAACTCAGGAATGTGGCGTTTGGAGAAAAGTGTAAAATCCTGTGAGCTGTGGGACAGAATAATGAGAAATCTCAGCAGGAAAACTGCCCCTTTCTCCAGCAAACAGAGCTGTTGTTGCTTTTGGCAGCGAGAGCTGCTGTGTGCTAAAAATACACACAGCCAGTTTCACTGATCATACACACGGCAAAGGTCTGAGGCAGAGAATGGGGCCTGAATTTATGAGGTGAAAATGATGCTTGAATTATTTTTATGTGTTTCCAAGTGTCTTGGTCGTGCCAGGGGTTGTGCTGCCACTTTGGACTCTCGTGCTCTCCGTTTGTTTGTGGATTGGTGGCACAAATGGAGAGCTGGGGCTGCCCCGGGGTTCTGAAATGCACTGGGTGGGACAGGAGGAGTCAGGGACAGCAGCTGCTTTGGGCAGGACTCACAAAATATCCCTCTACAGAGCCCAGGGAGGGGAAATTCCTGGTGCTGCCACTCTTGGGAGGTTTCTCACTGGAGTTAAGAGTTTGATCTTGGGAACACTCTTCTGGTTTTAAACTTCAGTTTCTGCTTTGAGTGTGTCTCATAAAAGAAAGTAAAAAAGCCAGCTCCAAAAATAGCCAAGGAAAGCCTTTCCTCCTGCTGCAGATTTAACTGGCACAAATGAGGGAGAATCCAAAAATAAATGTTTGGCCACAGCAGCAAACCAGGAGAAAACCGCAGGGCATGTTAAAGCTGGGAACTCCTGGCACTCAGGGAAAGGATTCTCTTCCAGGAAAAAAATGACCCCAGAGTTTAGGTTTGTGTTGGAAAAGGAGCAGGTCTGTCCTACATGAGTGAAACATGTTCATGAGGGGTGTTGGAAGGGCATTTCCTTCTAGAGTAGAGTTAATTCAGGTGACATAATCCTTGTGGTGACTGAGCCAGTCAGGGCTCCTCCTCAGCGTGGCCTCGGTGATTTCTCCTGCCCATTTGTGGTGCCTGGTCCCCTCCTTGTCCCTGGGAATGTTGGGGACATGCAGGAATCCTGTTTGATTCGGGATCTGAGGCTGGAAGGGAGCTCCTGGCTAATGGCATATTGATACTAACGTGTCTCTGCAGCAAGTGCCTTCCCAAATCCCTTTCAGAATCACATTTGTGTCTCTCAGCTTCGTCACCAGGATGACTCATAATTATTCTGGTTAAAAGGGGTGTTTCTTGGGGGCTCAGAGTGTTTCAAGTGAGCTCCCATGTCGCAGCAGAAACTCAGCGGTACCGACGGGAATGACTCGGGTGATTTGCATTTCTGAAAGCCAAGACCATTGTCTTCAAATCTGTTCCTTCCTCAGTGTCACTGTTGGAGGATCCACGCTGCAGGCTGTAGGATCAGCCTCGCAAACTCAAGCCCTGCCCTGTTTTGTGCAGGAAGTTATAAATGTATTTAATTGAGCTCTGACTCAATGCCAAATGCTGGGGGAGCTCCCACCTCCCATGCACACCCATCCCCTGCTCCCACTGCAGTGAGGGAGGCTCTGAGAGCTGCTGCTGTTAAATGCTGGGTTTGGGGTGTGCTTTGAGGCACAGAAAGCTCGTGCTGTTAAATGCTGGGTTTGGGGTGTGCTTTGAGGCACAGACTTGTGGAGATGAGAACGTTTTCTCTGATGAGATGCTGAGGGGGTATTTCCATCTCAGTCGTCGTGTGGCGCTGGGGGTGGAAGGCTGATTGTTGGTGGAATCTTTAACATTAACATATCACACAAATTAAGGAGGTTTTCCCCGAGAGAGCCCTTTATTTCCCCAGCTCATCCGGGATTCCTCCTCATCCACATCCCCGCACAGACCTGTCGTGCCTCTGTAAGCACCAGGAGGGATGGAAGGAGGAAGAATATTAATATCTCTCTGCCCTGAGTTTCTGGGTCGCTGGAGGCTTCAGCTGCTGCAGGATTTCTACATGAAGGTTAAGCATCCTCACTCCAAAAAGCACGAAGTGTGTGTGAAGTGCAGGGGGATCCGGGCACGGGGAGGCTGCTGCGTGTTTCCTCAGGGGCCACGCGGGGAAAGGGTTCAATAATTGCTGCTCCATGCAAAGCTCCCGCTGGTTGTTCCCCAAGCAGGCACTGAACTCGGGCTGCAGGAGGTGCCCGGACTGGCACGAACGAGCACTAGAGGGCACAGCGCGACCAGCGACGGGCGCGGGGTTTGGCGAGGGGCAGGCACAGCCCAGGCCGGGTGTCTCGGAGCTGCCTCCCACCTGTGGGAGCCCAGGTGGCTCCTTAAAACACCGCGTTTCAGAAGGTTCTGGACTCATTAGCTGCGTTTATTCGTGGATGAAAATGCAGCAGAGAATCAGAGATATCCAGAGTAGGGAGGGACTCTTGCCCTGAGTTGTTGTGGATTCCCCATCCCTGGAAGTGTTCAAGGCCAGGTTGGGCAGGGCTTGGAGCAACCTGGCCTGGAAAAAGGTGCCCCTGCCCATGGCAGGGGGATGGAGCTGGATGGGCTTTAGGGTCCCTCCCAACCCATTCCATTATTCCATGATCCATGGCAAACACACAGTGGAGCTATTTAAGCAGGCAAAATACAAATTCCTTAGCACAGAATTATTGTTTTAAAGGATGCAGACAGCCCTGGGTGCTGGAATGATTCTGCCCATCCATGGACAGCACCTTTAACAACCCCACTCAGGCCTCAGAGCCCCAGAAAGAGGCCTGGCTGCACAAACCCTGGCCTGGTGGTGATGATGGTTCTGTGAGCAGAACCCTCATCCCTCTGGGACACGTGGGATCCTGGGGTCTGAGTGTGCCTGGTGCATCCACCTGCTCCCTGAGGGGCTGATCTTTGTCCATGGGTAGGGAAGAAGAGCTGAGAGCAGGGGATGAAGCCCTGGCAGTGCCCAGGGCTCTCCTTCATTCTGTGAGTGCTGATTCCCCTCCAGGCCAGTGCTGGCCCAGCCCAGCTCAACGGGGGCCACTGCAGTTTGTGCTGCACCAGGAGACACTCCCCGGGTTTCTCCAGAGCAGCCTCCCCCTCCTGCAGCCCAGTGTTCCTCCTCCCAGCCCACTTGCTGCTAAATATAATCTCAGCCTGTCTACCTTTGTGCAGACAGAGAGGGCAGTCGTGCTTCCCCCAAATCCTGAGGTGGCATTCAGAACCCTCTCGGTTCCTGGAGGAGCCAGCTCTGAACACCTGCTGGCTCTCTGCTCCTCTGCAGGTCACAGGGTCACTTGGTTTGTGTCTGCTGGCAGGGAGCAAACGGGTAAAGTTCAATAAACAAGAGGCCTGGCTCACACTGGCTCATAAAAATAAAGTTTGGCCTTTGTATGTCAGATAGATCCTGTGGAAAATGGGTTTGGTATTGCATCCTCAAGTGAGATATTTGCCTGCTGCCATCTGCTCCCTCCTGCCTTCCAGGGGGAGTTCACCCACCAGCTCATCAGTGAGAGCAAAACGAGGCAAATCTGGCTGAATTCTTGTTTCCTCATGGCCACATCTCCAGCTGCTCCTACTGCACCTCCTCACCTGCCTGTCCCTCTGGCCTCGCCAGCCTCTGTTACACACCATGATCCCATGCCTTATCTGCCTAGAATGCATCTTTTTAACCACAGATTCTGCTCTGCTGTGGACGGGCAATTCCACAATGTTTGTCAGGCAGAATCTGCCTCACAGGGCCAGAGAATCCAGGACAGCAGATGCAGGAGCTGCCCCTGGGCACTACTACTGGTAATAGAGTGCACTCCTGGAGAGAATAGCAAAGAGTGAGGAAATGTAGACAAACCAGTGTAATTCCTCCTAGGATTTCAGCACAAGATGTTGCTTTTATTGGTGATTTTTGTGTGAATTACGAGTAGGAGAATGGAAGGACAGGACTCAGCACCCTGAGTGGAGAACATGGGCTGGAGTCTCCCGTGCTTTGGCAAACTGGAGCGTGTGCTGGGAGGGCAGAGCTGACACTGCCTGCTTACACAATGTGGGGACACTTGAGGGGACACCTCTGAGAACCTAAAGAGATGCTGTCTCACCTCTCAGCGTTTCCTCTGACCACCCACTCAGGCTCCCCGTGACCCGAATTTGTGCTGCTGCAGCATTCCCAGGGCAGCTCGGGACCTCGGTTGTTCCTCAGTGCTAGAAACGTCACTGCCTTTATTTTCAGACTCCTTGAAACAAACTTCCCTTTCCACAGTGCCATCGAAACAGTTTTCTGCCCCTTTCTTGCTGCTCAGCAGTTTGGGAATGTGCCGTTACACATTCAAATCATCTCCTGGGCTCAGGCCCCGGGATTGGGGCACTCCTGAGCTGTGGAGTAGCAGCACCAGAGTATGACAGTGAATCCAGCACCTGGGAAGAGCAGGGCTGATGACTCAAACGCTGCCTCTGCCAGCTCCTCGGGGCATGACTGGGGATGAATCACCCTGTTCCATGTGCCCTTACCCCATGCCAAGGGCAAGCATGAGGTTGTTTGGCTCAAAATAGGAAGGAGCTGCTCCACCCTGGTGATTCCTGGCAGGTGAGCTGCACCTTCCCATGTCAGGGACAGCATTCCCACAGCAAGGAAGGAGATGCCACGGGGCAGGAGGAGCCACGTTATTAATTATTGGAGGGTGCAAGTGACAGTGAGGAACAAAACATTCCCTAAGGTCTTCCTGCTTTGTTTAAAGGGGAAATACAAACCAGAGGTGCCAGTTTAGCTCCAGAGAGGAGAAGGGAGGCTCCAAAGGGGAACAGACCAGGTGCTCAGTACTGGGCAGAGTGGTGAGGGAGCCAGGGAGGAGAGAGCAGGGTAAGGAGGATTGTGAACATATTTACAGCCATCTGGCACCCGGAATTATCCCAACAACGAGGCTGCAGGAGCACTCCCTGAGATGTGGAAAGCGAGGGAAGGAGGAGCTGGTTTGGGCAGAGGATCCCGAGGGCTCCCAACGTATGTTTTTTGGAAATGTTTTGTATCACTTATAAGATTATTTATGTTACTGGAGGGTCAGGGAAATGAGACCAGAAGGAAATGGAAGGGCCACTCCTTCTGGAGCTTTCCTTCCAGGTTTCAGAAATCAAGTCATGGGAAAGAAAAGATGTATTGGGAAATCTTGGTTGCTTGGAAGGCAGCATCAGGGATCAGGAGTGAATCAGGAAGAGCTGGATTCCTCCTCATCTGTGCCACTGACAGGGTGTTGGTGTTGTCTGAAGCCTTGCAGTTTTTAGTGGGAAATCTGTAAATTATTTGGGAAAAAATCCCATGTTCTAGAACTCCACAGCAACCATGTTAACACAAGGTCATGGTACTTCCTCAGAAAGGAAGAAGGGAAGAACAGAACTGATGTTTCTGAGCCCCAGTGTTAGGCTTTTATTGAGCCACAGCTTCTCTGGGCAACCTGAGTGCCTCACCCCCCTCACAGGGCAGAACTCCTTCCCAAAATCCCATCTAAACGTCCTCCCTCCCCGTTTAAAGCCATTAAAGACTCAGCCCATCTGTTGAGAGTCCTTTAAATAATGATGTCTGGGTCATTCCAGACCTTTGCTCAGTGCCCAGCATCAGCCTGTGAGCCACGGATTCCTCTGGCTCTGAATGGTTCCCTCTGTCCTGCATGTATGGGCTCTTTATTCCTGCCACAGGCCCAGTCCTGTCGGCCCCAGGGCAGGGTTTGGAAGGAGAGATCACCATCGCAGTGCAGAACTCCCAAGCCAGTGGTGTCAGGGGGGTGCTGAGCTCTGCACTTTGAACTGTGGCTTGTCTGGCCTCTCCCAGACATCCCCCAAAGGCAAAAAGATTTCAAACCTCCCCGTCTTCCCTCTCAGCAGGGACTTGTTGCGTCAAAACAGAGCAACAAGTTGTTAAACACGTGACAAAATTGAGGAAGTGGAAGTGTCGCTGCAGTTTTGTGGTTTGAAAACATCAGAGATTTGCCATCCCAGAGCCAGGCTCAGGAAACACTTCCCACAGGTCCAGCTCCAGCTGCACCTTTCACCTTTCCCACACCAGGTGTCACTTCAAACCTCGATCCAGCCCCTCGGGGAGGGGAGTGTGGGGATGCTGAGCCTGATGAGGAACCCTCTGACAGCTCCAACTGGAATGAGGGAAGAGAAATCCAAGGCACTGTGCTGTGTGTCTCACCAGGGAATTCCCTCTTGAAGAGGCAGGAACACAGACAAACCTCCCCACGTGCCTATCCCAGGGATGTATTAGCACACAGCTCCACCTGACACACAAAACCCCTGAGGTTTTCCCTTTTCTCCTTTTTTGGGGAAGTGGCTCTGTTCTTGCCGAGCTTTAATTTGAAAACCCGGTTGGAACTCGTTAAGTCAATAATTATTCTCGTGAATGTGGGTCAAACTATTTTCTGTCTCTTCCTCTCCCGGGACTCGGAAGAGGATTGGATCCTCCAGCGCTTCCCATTTTACTTGGGAAGTCCAAACTGATTATCCCTTGGGAATAAAAGCTGACCAGGCACAGGGTCGTGGTGCCCACCAGAACCACGGGGTGTTCACCTCCAGCTGCTGACACAGGCGGCCAGGAAAGAGTGTCCCAGCTCCAATAACAGCAGAGTGCCTTGGGATCCCATGGAATCTGTTTGGAGGCTTTGCTGAACGTTTAATTCAGGTGGGATATCGGAGGGTCTGTAGCTTCCCACCTTCCACCCCCAGAAACAGATCCCACCTTCTCTTTTTAAGGCATTTGTCGTGTTGGAGATAAAAAAGCAGCAATTTCTGCCTTTTCCTCCGGTGGTAACTCCAAGAAGTCCTTCTGCACAGCAGGAGCTGATGGCTGTGCTGGAGAGCTGTGTTTATCCACCCCCTCCCCAGGCTGAGAACACTCTGCCATGAGTCACTGCATCCCTGCTCCTCTCAGGGGGCTGGGGGCTTTTTCCAAGGCTGCAAACTGCTGGAGAAACTGGACTTTATCCACCATAACTCTCTTCCTGTGACCTGCCTTGTCAGGTGCAATTCCAGCCTGCAGGAATAGCCCACTGCAGGTGGAACAACATGAACCTGTTTCTGGTGTGCTGAGCTCTGCCTCCCTCCAGCACTGTGAAAGTTGCCTCCGAGTAAGTGTAAATTCTATTTAAAGCCACCAAGGGCCTCTTAATCGGCACCTCCTGCTTTCCAGGGGCCTCTCAGCACTGCAGAGACGCTGCAGCTGCTCCCCCTGTCCAGCCCAGCGGGCCCAAAACCTGCACTGGGTGAAATTTAGGGCCACCGTGTGTCACATGGGGCTGACCCCAAATGTGCTCCCTGCCAGCTCAGGCTGAACTTGGCCCCCCTCGCCTTCCTGGGGTGGTTTTGTTGGGTTTTCAGCCCTCTTTTCCCAGGCTCTTGGGTGTGGTCGCCCCCTTGGTGTTCCATAGTCATGGAATCATGGAATGGGTTGGTTTGGGAGCGACCTTAGATCTCATCCAGTCCCACCCCATGCCACGGGCTGGGAAACATCCCACTGTCCCAGGTTGCTCCAGCTTGGCCTTGGACACTTCCAGGGATCCAGGGGCAGCCACAGCTCCTCTGGGCAACCCTGTGCCAGGGCCTGCCCACCCTCCCAGGGAAGAATTCCCTCCCAGGGAGAAATTCCCTCCCAAGTAAAGCATTCCTTCCTAAGGTATCTCAGAAAGACAGAGCACGGAAGGAGGGAGGGAAGGACAGTGCTTGACTAAAGCCTTTGAGGCGGAGAGGGAGAAAATAACCCAAAGAAGGCTCTGTGGCTGGCGGGGTGGGTGGGCTCCCGGTGCCGCACGCCGCCGGGATCCTCGCACCGCGGGCCTTATTTGGCCGGGCGCTGGAGCATCCCGAGGATTGGCTGTGCCGGGAGCAGGCGGGGGGCCCAGCCCAGCGCCAGCTGATGAGCGCAGCACACCCTCGCCCGCTCCCCGGCATGTGGCGAGCGAGCGGCAGCTATTTTTGCAGGAGACGCTTTGCCTGCATCTTAAGAATCCAGCCCCGATCCCGGCTCCCCCGGAGTGTAATGGGAAACCCCCCTTCCCAACCCCCTTAGCCTGTTCCGCACGGGTTTTCGAGGCAGAGCTGGGCACGACCCAGACTTCTTGGCCATTATGAGGCTTCAGGCTTCCCCGCCCTGCCAGGGTGCTCTGTATTCCTGTAATGATCCGGTGTTTTGTCTCCGGAGCCGACATAATTGCCACGCCGGACAATGCCGGCCCTTTCTGGGCATGGCAGACGGGCTGCAACGCTGCTGGCCCAGCACGGCCCCTTTGTGCAGTGTTATTCCCGCATGGATAGACCCCACTGGCCAGGGGGGGATGCACAAAGCCACGACTGTGCTGCCCCAGGGCTCCCTGCACCGTGCCAGCAGCAATGGGAACGCCACTGAGGGCAGGGGCCGGGCAGGGAAGGCAGCAGGGAAAGAGAGAGAAAAACCACGAGAAGGGGCAGAACCCCAAAACTTCCTTTCCGTGGAGCTTCAGGGACTCGCTGCTCCTGGAGAGGGCAGGGCAGGGTGGCTCAGTGTGCCTGGGGTGGCCACACCAGCACCAGGGACCTTTCAGCTCTTCCCCGGTTCCAGCATGACACGGAGCATGTTCTGGCTCTTCCAGAGGCCTCAGCTCAGAGCAGCAATTCCAAAACCCGAGGAGAGTTGCTGGGGAGGGAATCACAGAAACAGCACCTTGCTGGTGCTACCTGGGATGCAGGAGGGTCACAGGAGTTTGGGGACAAGTGACATCCCCTCGGAGCGGGCCAGGAGGGGGCCAAAGTCGGGGACAAGGCAAAAACTGCTGCAAGGGCCGGATCTGAAATCTGTCAGTAAAGAATCTTCAGGAAACTTGTGGCAGCAGCAATAACCCCTCAATAATTCTAATGGGGCAGTGGGAGAAGGACTAATTAAAACCAACCAGGAACCTCAGCAACATGACCCAACCTCCTTCAAGGGGGGTCAGCCAGGAAAGAAAAGAGACAACACCGACCACAACCAGGAAATAACTCTGTGGGTTTAATACTTTCGTCGACTCTTTGCACTGTAGGTAATGGAATTAGGTCTCCTTTTAAAAAACAAGGAACGGTTAGATATTCCCACGTGGGTGAACCTGTGAGACATCACCATGTCCTGCTCATAGGGGTGAAAGCTGAGCCAGCCCTTGAGCAGAGTTCTCAGTGACGGATCTGAGCTCTGCTCCAGGCTCAGCTTTCCTTCCAGCAGGGCTGATTCTGAGCTGGGGCTGCACAGGCAGTACCTGCTGCTGACTGTGACACCTGAGAGGGCAGGGCCAAACCCCCCAAACCTGCTGCTGTCTGACTGTGACACCTGGGAGGGCAGAGCCAAACCCCCCAAACCTGCTGCTGACCTGTGGTGTCCACCTGCTGCCCTCTCAGCTCAAAAAAAGGAAAAAAAAAGAGAGAACTGAGAATGCAAAAGTCCAAAGCCCCCCAACCACCTCTGTGGGCTGTTGGATCCAAGGCTTTGGCCCTCTGGTTGCACAGAAGGGAAGACACACCACTGCTGCTCCTGTCTCTCGGAGCCAAGGGGGGCTGTGAAGCATCCATGGCCTGCCAGGATCGGGGTGGACACGGATGGCATTCCTGCTGCCCTTCCAGAGGGCTCTGTGTGCACCCCAAAACAACAGCTGCCACCCCTGAGCTCTCCTAAGGACTCTGCCAGGACAGAGCCCACGAGCTGCACCCCGTGAGTGCCCATTTAACACCAGAGACCGGCCTGGACTTCCAGCTGCTTCATGTCCTGGATAGTGGGGACTTCCAGGCACGTTTTTGGACCTTTTTGTGCCATTTATTTCCAAGAGGACAGCGAGGGAACAGGATGAGTCTCCCGGTGAAGGAGCTGTAGTTTGGGACACGGCCCAGACACGGGAGCAGCAATGCCAGGGCTCATGCAGGGTGGGATTCTCCACCCCAGGGGCTGCTCCAGGCAGGCAGAGGCATTTCCTGGGAACCAGTGCCCGGAGGAACCCGGGGCCTGTGGTGCAAAGGGAGCTCTTACAAAGGAGGTATAAACTCTAATTGATTTATTGGAACACAGGGTTGATTCATCGGGGGGAGATGCGATGGAGGAAAGGAAGGGTCCAAGCTCTGAGAAGCAAATTTGGGTGAGAACAGGCACCTTTTCACTCTTTTCTGAACACTGTAAATAATAATAATTAAAAAAAAAAGACCAGACAGCCGCCCTCCCCGGTCCCTCCCTCCCATCCCAAGGCTTGCCTTCACATCATGCTCTTCCTGAACTGCGACTGTGAGCTCTGTTTGGGCTTCGAGTCTGACTGCTGCAGCTCAAACTGTTTGTACAGGTCCCTCAGCTCTTTGATCTCCTGCAGCACCCTCTTGGCTTGGCTCCAGGTGGAGGAAGCCTCCCCCAGCAGCCTCTCAGATTCCTGCAGGATCCTTTCAGAGTCCGACTTGGAAGATGATGAGGAAGAAGAGGTGGTGGTGGCGGTGCTGGTGGTGCTGGTGGTGTTGGAGTCCTTGGTCTTTCTTTTGCCTTCCCCGTAGCCCTTCACCTCTGTCAGCAGTTCCTGAGTTTTTTCCAGTTTCAGTGCAACCAGTTCCTGTATCCGGGACAGCTGCTCCGGCTCTGCCGAGGCAAACTGAGCCTCCAGCCCCCTCCTCAGCACGGCCCGGTGTGCCGAAGAGTCCCGCCGGGACAGGATTTCTTCCATGGAGGCACATTTATTCTTTTCGGAGTGCGACAGCTTTTTGGGCACCTGCGGCGTGTACATGGTCCCTTTGTCAAAGGAGTCATTGCGCGGCCCCGCCCTGTCCCACGAGGTCACCTCCTGCCGTGGGAGGCTCCCCGTCTGCCCTTTCTCCGGTGACCGGGCGTCCTCCGAGCCCGCCCGGCGCCGCCCGGCAGTGAGCTGTGCCACCGACTTGTCCAGGTCCACCCGGAAACTCTCCTCGCAGGTGCCGTGGTCCTCCGGAGAGGCGTCCTCCTCCTGGATCAGGTCGAGGGTCAGCATGCCGTCAGAGGTTGAGGTAGATGCCTGGAGGAGCACAGGGTGTTGGCGCTGGAAGGGCTGTGCCTGTCTCTGAGGGTGCACACGCCGTGGGTACACACCATGGAGAGGCAGCAGGGGTGATGATCCCTGTGCTGTGGGGCTGAGCTGCAGATCCACACACCCAAACCACCCTGGCCAAGCCCTCCCTGCTCCCCACTGAGCAGCCCCCCGGCCATTCCCAGCAGGAGCCTGAGGGAAAATGTGTCAGTGGTGGCAAACTGGGACTCTACCAGAGGGTTTGCTGGTCCACGAGAACCAGGGGAGGAGCTGATGACCCAGAGCTGCCCTCAGGGCAGCTTCTGACCTTATGGTCTCCTTGCTCTCACAAACAGAACCCCCCGGGGCTGGTTGTACCTACCACAGCCATCAGGTGTCCCCGCGTGGGAGGGCGCCGGGAGTGCTGGATCTTGGCCCTGTCGCGCGTCGGGTGGGCAAGGAAGCTGTCCTCTTCCACAGTGACCTGCAGGGTGGCACGGGCAGGGTGAGCCTTCCTGGCTGTGCCAGGGCCAGGCTGGGCTCCAGGGTGGGCCAGGCAGGGGACAGAGCCTGTGATGGGTGCTGGGAGGGTCAAACCATCCCAGACCCCCAGAGAGCCCACTCTGGATGCCAGTGGCTGTGTTTGGGTGCAGCCCATTAAATCCCAGCAGCTCTGCTCCCCTTTTGCACTGGGAATGGAAAGGGTTGGAGATGCTGCTGCTCCCAACAGAGCAGTCTCCAACCTCCCCCCAGGATGAAGGCTGAGACAGGGCAGGCAGGGCCCAGCCCTGAGTCCCTCTCACCTCGTCCAAGATGCGGTTTTTGGCGCGTGTGATCGCAGAGTTGAGGGCGTTAATCCAGGACTCCTTCTCTTCTGGACTCACAGCCAGGAAGATCAGATTTGGTGCCTGTAAAAGAGGGAATTCAGGTCACTGCCAGTGACTGAACTCACCCAGAGATGCTTTCACACGGGCGTTGCTCAGAGAGAGCCCCACAGCCTCTATGGAAAAGGCAAAGGGGACCTGAGCCTCCAGCCCTGCAATCGGTGCTGCTCCACCACTCACAGCATCCCCCAGGGCCATCCACATCCCTGCCTGCATCCCCCAGGGCCATCCACATCCCTGCCTGCATCCCCCAGGGCCATCCACATCCCTCCTGCCCCTGGAGCCGATGGCTCTTGGGCTATCTGTGTCCAGGCAAGCCCCACATACTGTGTTTCCAGGCTCCCTGGAGTGGGCGAGGGTAAATTTGCTGTGGTTCTTTTTGCTTCTACTTTTGGATTTCCTGAGCTCTTCACATTTCTCATAGTCACTCAGGTCAAACGTTTCCTGTATGTTTTTTTCATCTTTTACCTGCAAAACAGCAACAAAATTAGAGCCTTGCAGATGTCAGACAGAGAGGCTGCTGCTCCTGCCAGCAGGATTTCAACATGACTCGTCTCCTTTGGAATGAGGGGTCATATTCAGAAGGATGGCATGAAATTCACACTTTCCCAGGTTAATTCCTGCCTCTTCCACGCCCAGAGGTACTAGGACCAGGGTGAACAGTCAGACAGGGTGATCAGACAGAGCATTCATGTCTGTGGACCCTCGAAAGGAGCAGGATTTACTCTGGCTGTGAGGAGAGGGTCCTGTGTGCCAGGAGGGTGTGGAGGCAAGAGGTGCTGTGGGAGGTGGACTCTCCTCTCTGCTTCAAAGGGACAATCATTCTCTGCAGACACAGCAGAACAAGAGTTGGAGGGATAAGGATTAGCACTTCCTATTTTTACTCCGTGCTGGCAGCTGACTCTGGGGGTGGGTCCCACAGTGCTGACACCACGCTGAGCCCTGGCCCTGGGGAGGGGGCTGTGGCAGAACCCCCCGGCCAGGGCAGGGGCTGCCAGGCCCTCAGAGACCCTCAGCACCCAGGGGAAGGGCTCAAGAAGGAACAGAATGCTGGGGCTCGGCCCTCACTGACACAACCACTTCTTGGTGTCCTTTAGAGTCCTCGAGGCACCACTGTACAAGACCTCCCATTTTCAGCTCTGCCCTTCCATGGCAAACAGGTGGAATTAGGGGACTGGGGTGGGAGAGAGCTCGGGCTCGCGTGTCCCTCACAGCCAGCACTGCAGCAGCTCAAATCCACATCCATCTGCTTAATCCGACTCCAGCCGGGCAGCCCAGGCTGGGGCGGTGGCCGAGGGTGTGTAACTCAGGTGCCAGGAAGGCAGATGGTGCTGAGGTCTGAGCCCTTGGGTTTCCTGAAAGGACTCCACCCCATTTCATACATTTCCTGCCCAGTTTTGGGAAGGACTGAAGGAATTCCCCATGTTTTTCCCATAGAGTTTAGTCAAAGAGGGTGACTAAACCAGCTTCCTAAGCAGGGACACGGACGAACTGACCATCTGGCCCTGCCTAATGACGGCAGCTCCCCTCTGTCCTTCCTCCTGCTCCCGAGTGTGTCCCCAGGATCCAGGGGACACCGACACTGCCATTCCCTTCGCCCCGGCGCTGGTTCCTGCCCCTGTGTCTGGGTGTGAGAACAGATAATGATGTCTGGCTGCACATCCTCCCCGCGCACTGCTAATCGGCTCTGATCTCTTCCCACTGCCATCCTACAATCCACCTCTTTCCAAGAACCTCGGCTGAATCCCGCCTGACTCATTTGCATCGGGAAAAGCCGATCCGCTGCGAGCCCCCAGCTGTGCCCCGCGGCTGAGAGCGGAGCACTCACTCCAGATGTTCGCTCATGTAGGTCACTGGGGCTTCCCCAGCCCTCCCCTCCCTCCTCAGGGCTCTGCCGGGGGCTCCTGGAGCTGGGGTTTAACATCCTGCCCCCAGGGACATCCCGTGAGGCTGCAGGACGGGGCAGGTGTCTGGTTCAAACACACCCTGCAGGTGCAGCTCGTCCTTTAAAGGTCCTGGAATGGCAAGTGCCAGGGCTCTGACACTGCTTAGACTCAGGGAAGGGATCCTGCTCCCACCAAGGGGGGTGTGACCATTAAAAACCACTTAAACTGGGAATAAGAAACACCCATAGTGGGGTTCTTGGGGGGAGAGGGTCAGCAGCGATTCTGGGAGGTGTGGGAAGGACAGTGGGTGTCTCACAGGGGGCATGGCCAGCTGATCCCCCTGCCAGGCTGAGGTAACAGAGCACCCAGTGTGCAGAGAGGGAAGGTGAAAGGCAACTCCAGAGGCACCACCAGCGCTTTTGTCCTCTGTGGGAGGCTCCTGAGGCCAGAAGGAGAGGGGTGGTGGCATCGGGGGCAGCTCAGAGGCAGGGCTGAGGTGGACCCATCCCATCCCACCTGGCTGGCTGCTGGCTTAGCTGTCCTGTTGTACGTGCTTGAGGCACGGAGAAGGAACCTGAGGTGTCCCCCTACAGCCGGGAACACCAGACCCTGCAGACACGAGAGCCCCGGGCAGCTGCCCTGGCTCGGGGTGTCCCTGCCCTGCCACCCCCTGCTAATCCGGGGGCACAGCGGGTGCGAGCTGAGCCTGCTGACACTGCCGGGATCGGGGAGAGGAGCTGCATTCCTCGCACTCCTCGCACTCCTTCCCCCGCAGCTGCTGCCCCGGCGGCACTCCCTGTGGCCCTGGGGCTCTGCAGGCACGGAGCACCCAAGCTATTCCTGCCTCCAAGGGGCTGTTCTCCCACAGGAATGCCCCTTGCTGCACGGGAGGGTCCGTGACTGGGTTAATTAACTGCCCTTGGGTGCTGGAGGTCTCTGACACGGGTTAATTAACTGCCCTTGGGTAGTTAATTAACTCTCCTCTCGCTGATGAGAGTTCAGATTTCCTCCCTCCCCAAGCCGTCACCTGCAGCGACTCTGAACCTGCAGGACCCCGGGGCAGGGCTGTGTTTTGGGGCCAAGCCAGGCGTGGAGGGGAAGGGCAGGTGCTCAGTCACTTCGGGCTGGGATTTTTGGGTGCAGATTTGCCTGAGCAGTTCCCGGCCGGGATGGGACACGGAGAAATGCGGAAGGCGCAGAGAATCACAAGACACCCCGTGCAACGCACCCACGGGACACTCGGGGTGTAACCAGAAACCTCCAGGCTCGCAGTGCAGCCAAACACCCAAACATGGGCACTTTGGGGCCGCCGAGTTCCCCTCGCAGGCTGCCACCAAAGTTTCACTTCCTCCGGCTGAGCCCCTCCGGAGCAGCCCTACCCCAGCAGGGGATGGGCATCCCTGCGGACCTGGCCGAGACTGGGCTCTTCTTTGGGATTCCTCCCCAAAACCCCATCACGCCGCGAGTGGCACTGCTCACCCAGGGCAAACACACCACAGAACCCCGTGTGCCAACACCCCCCAAGCCTCGCCAGCAGCACGAGTGGCTCGGAGCGACAGCTCCTCGAGTGCTCTTGTGCTAATTGAGCCGCTGCCTTTGGTAGCAAACAAGGAAAGGCTCGAGAGAAGCGTTTCCTCGTCCCCCCCGTCACCCAGCGCCGTCTGGCAGCCCCGGCTTCCTGCGAGGAAGCGCCGAGCCCGGCTGTGCTCGGCCCCGCCGCTGCTCCCGGCTCGGGCAGGGACAAAGCGGGGCCAGGAACGGCGAACAATTCCCAGAAATGTGCCAGGGGGAGGCACCGGCCGGAGCAGGGCGAGGGGGAAGGATGCAAAAGGATGTTGAGAAGGTGGTGGTTGTGCTCGGCAGGGCTCGGCTCAGCACAGAGCTGGGTTTGGCCGGCGACCAAACGCTGAGTAACGAAGGGGTTTGGTGGGAGTTCACGGAGTTCGGGGGGTGAGCACGGCTGGAGCCTCAGCTCCCGTTTGGAGAGGGGTCAGACAAGTCCTGCAGCTTCCAAAGGGCAGCGCTCAAACATCCTGCTGGCGTTCTCCATCAGCTGGGCTGAAAACCACAATGTCTCCTTTACACACTTGGCTCTGCCAGGGAGAAAACCAGGCTCCCATCAGGTATTCCCAAATTCTCCTGGCAGAACTAAATAGATCAGGGCTGGTCCCTGACCTGCAAGCCCAGGTCATAGGCAGGCAGCTGGAAAAGCACAGATTCCCAGGAGGAATCGGTGTGGATATTGATGGGATTTTGTTGTTAGGCTGAATTTTGGAGACCTCCCCATCCCAGACCTGAAGGAGTTCTGCTCCACACTCTCTTCCTGCAGCATCATCACTTGCCCCGAGCTGACATCCTTCCCGAGGGATCCCAGCATGGGACAGACAGTTCCTCTTCCCAAGCACCTTGGGGAGATGGGATTCACTGCCCTGCTTCCCAGATGGGGAAACTCAGGCAGAAGTAAAGAAATGTCTTTTAAATTCATTTAATGAGTGTGTGGCAGAGCCAAGGAGCTTCCTGCAGTCCTGGGATTTAACCCTGGCAGGAGAAGCATCCAGGAGTCCTGGGATTAACTCTTTTAGGGCTGAGGAGCATCCAGGAGTCCTGGGATTTAACCCTGGCAGGGCTGAGGAGCAACCAGGAGTCCTGGGATTTAACCCCTCCTGCTCTGAGCTGGTGGGGAGGGCTGGGAGTGTGGCTTCACCTTCAGAAGCACCTGCCACTGCTCAGGAGCAGCCTCTGAGCCTGAGAGGAGCTGACAGGAAACACCAGAGCTCGTGAGCTCCATCCACCAGATCCACATCCCTCCAGTGGCTTTGGTGGAGCAAAAATCATTTCTAACAGAGGAGGACTTTGATCTGTGGCAGAAACAGGCAGTGGAGGCTCCTCGCCCTTTGCTGCAGAATCGGGTGAGATTCAGCCTGGCCCGGGGCTGTTTCCACTCGAGTTTCCCGTTCATTGCCCAGCACGGGGGGGCCTGGCTTGGCCAGGGACTAAGTGATGATTCTGTGCTCAGCACCAAACCCTGTGCCACCTGTTCTGACACCCTGGGATGTCCTGGCAGTGCCCTCAGCTCACACAAGCCCCAGGAACCCCTACAATGAGACCCCCGGCATGCCAGACCCCCTGACAAGGGTGTGTTCCTCTGCACCACAGGCAAAGAGCCACCCCAGCTCAATCCACAGCCAGATGTCACCTCTGTGACCACTACAGAGCCACCCCAGCTCAATCCACAGC
>JAWWMO010000074.1:3040090-3058033 GCA_035047845.1 Dendrocincla fuliginosa | reverse complement strand
GCTCAATCCACAGCCAGATGTCACCTCTGTGACCACTACAGAGCCACCCCAGCTCAATCCACAGCCAGATGTCACCTCTGTGACCAGCACAGAGCCACCCCAGCTCAATCCACAGCCAGATGTCACCCCTGTGACCAGCACAGAGCCAATCCAGCTCAATCCACAGCCAGATATCACCCCTGTGACCACCACAGAGCCACCTTAGTGCACATCAGCACCAGATGTCTCCTCTGTGACCAGCACAGAGCCACCCCAGCTCAATCCACAGCCAGATGTCACCTCTGTGACCACTACAGAGCCACCCCAGCTCAATCCACAGCCAGATGTCACCTCTGTGACCAGCACAGAGCCACCCCAGCTCAATCCACAGCCAGATGTCACCTCTGTGACCAGCACAGAGTCACCTCAGTGCACATCAGCACCAGATGTCTCCTCTGTGACCACGTCTCTGCCCGACCACAGATTCTTCCATATAAAGACACAGCAACTGCTGCTGTGTGTTATTTATGGTCCCTCACACACACGTGGAGCCCCAGAGCTGCCTCAGGCCCAGGAGGGAGGTTTTCCCCTTAAGAAACACAAACACAAGAGCTTCTTGCTCAGAACAGGCCCCACATGGCCCCTCCAAGCCTTGTCCCTCTCCTGGGCTCCCAGCACACCTGGATTCGAGCTGGGTGTGCTCAGGACAGACAGACCTTCTCCCCTCACCTCTTCCCTCTGTTGATTCCTGTTTCAACACCTCTCTTGGCTAGTCCAGCCTGTTCCCATCCCAGCACTCCGACAGTGCTGGCCTGCACTTCTGCTGGGAAGTTTGGGAGGGCCACAAACCAGGGGGATTTGTGCCTCTGGCTCTGTGCTTGTCCCAGCCATCCAACCTTCCCGATCCATAAATGCATCTATGGATCCATCACGGGGTTTGGCTCTCCCTACCCCCAGTGCTGTCCACAGTCTCCAATCCTTCTCTCACCACCTCCCTTCACCTGAGCATTCCCAAGGGACCGACCCCACACCCTGCACACAACACCCATTCCCCACTCCCGTGTCTGGCTCTGGAGCAGCCAGGAGGTCGATGGGATGAGTTCTGGAATGCTCAGCATGACCTGGGTGTTCAGTCCACTTTCTAGGCCATTTCTGTGTTCTAACAACCCTGATCCCTCCGTGTGTGCCGTGCCCACAACTCAACCAGCCTTCAGTCAAACCACCCCTTCCACTTCCAGCCCCTGAGCTGGCAGAGCTGGCCAGGCAGCTGAGCATCCAACCAGTCTATCTGTCAGGGAATGACCTCCATGAGGGTGGAAACCCAGCCAGACCACGGATTTTACCCCAAATTCCCTGAGCCAGAGCAGCCCCTGTACCTGCTGTGGGCACCAGTGCAGTGCTGGGATACCAGAGGGGACCTGAGCGAGGAGAGCTCTGGCCTGGGGAGCAATCCCTGATGGATTTGGAGGAGAACTCTGGCCTGGGGAGCTCTCTCTGATGGATTTGGAGGGCTCTGGCCTGGGGAGCTCTCCCTGATGGGTTTGTGGAGACAAAAAACACGGAGGGGGGTGCCGTGCAAGGCCAGCCTGACAGTCACAGCCGATTAGCTCCGATGTCAACACTCCGTTAAACCCCAAACCCCGGCGAGGGGACGAGGGGGAGCGGAGGGGGCTCCTGGCACAGCACGGTGACATTTCCCCGCTGTCCTCTTGGCACGGGGCGGGGGGAAAACACAGGAGATCGACCCGCAAATGGCTCGATTCCAGTCGGGAGGGCAGAGTTATTTCCAAATGGGCAGCGAGCAGCTGGGAACGAGGCAGCGCCGTGCTCGGCGAGGGAGGACGGGCACAGAAGGGAGCCGGCATTGCTGTCGCCGCGGCAAGGAAGAGGGATGAGGGTTTAACTCTCCAAGTGAATCCCTTCGCTGGGGAAAATGTCTCCCAGCAGGGCTGTCTGGGAGAGTCGGAGCCGACCCCGACCCGTCCGGCGCCAGCCCGGGGGGAAGAGAAGCCCCCCGAGGACCCTCCTGGTCCTGGGAAAGGGCCGGGGCTGCTCCTTTTCATATGCAAAGGAAGGAAAGAGGGGGATGGGAGAGGAAACCGAACCCGATCCTACCTCCTTCTCCGAGATGTAAAGCTGATCTCCCTTCAGAACCACATAACGGTTTTTCCAGATTTCCCTAAAAATGCCTTTCCCGCAGAATTTCCGCACCCAGCCGACCTTCTCCGGCTGCGCAGGTTGCTGGTTTCCATCCTGGTGCCCCTAACACAAAGGGAAGAGGGAAGGAAATGGGGGGGGACGGGATTATTCTCGGTTTTACACGGCCCTTCTCCTTCCCTCCTTGCCCAACTTTCGGCTCCCCCTCCCTCCGGCCCCTCTCTCCGCCGGCGCCGGGACCCGAGTCCTTCCCCGGGGTCGCTGCCCGGGGGTTTCGGTGCCGCAGCAGCACCGGGAGCACCGGGCAGGGTCCCCTCCGCGGTTATATAAGGCAGGCCGGTGTCTCCATCGCCTCATCCAGCGGGCATTTACCCACGGAAAGGGGAACGGGAGGGGGCTGGGCGGAATTTAAACAAGGGTTTAATTTTTGGGGTTTATTTTGTTTTACTGCGGCGAAAATCGCGATTTTGGAGCTTTTCAGAAGCAGTTCAGCCGAGAGGTGAAACCTACGGGTGGTTCCTCTGTGGGATTCCTGCCTGGGCAGCGATGGGGTCGCAGAGCCACGGATTGCTGGTGCCTCTGGATTTTATGGTTTCCTTGTGTTCCAGGATGAGAACTGCCTGCCCACATCCCCCCGTGTCCGTGACGGGCGCGGGGATGCGGGAGCAGGGCCGGCCCGGCGATTCTCATCTCTTTGGCTCTGCCTTTGGGGGGATCTGGCCCTATTCTGGGGAGGGGGGAACCGAGGCCAAGCGAACCCTGGGGAGACACAACCCCCCCCTCCCCAAAACATCCGGGAGCCTCCCTCCCTCCCTCCCCCCCTCCCCACGCCGTGCCCCGCAGAAGAACCGATTCCACTCACCCTTTTTGCGGAATTATTCTTTTTCATCGTTCCTCGGTGCGCTGCGAGGAGGGTTTATTTTTTTTTTTTTTTGGGGGGGGGGTCGCAGAGGGGGAAACACCCCCCGAGGAGGGGGGCGATGCCCGCGGGGGTCGCTCAGGGCCCTGTCCCGTCAGAGGGGCAGCCCCGGCGCGTCCCCCATCCCGCGGCTCGGGGGGCTGCGCTGGGCTGTGCCGGGCTCCCGAGCTCCATCTATAGCCGCGGCGCCCGTGACGTCGGGGTTCACGGCACAGGGCGAATCGCAGCCCACGAGAGGGGTTTTGCTGCTTCTCCTTTGTCTCTGACTCGCTGCGGGACGGAGGGTTTGGGAGGAGGGGGCAGCGCAGGGAGAAGGGCCCCCCTTCCCCTCCCCAGTTCGTCTCTCTCAGCCGGAGAGTTGCTGGGAGAGGGGTGGCACCCCCGGAGGGGTTTTCTGCCCCAAAAAGGTGTTTAGAAGTGTCAGCAAAGCCCTCTGGAGAGGGGAGTGGGGAGATGACCTGGGAGGGGGGTGAGGGAAGGGGTCGCTTCCAGCACTGAGGGTCTGACAGCCAGGACTCAGGGGGATTTAGAGTGTAGCTCCCAAAAGTGAAGAGACACTCAGCTTCCTAAAAAAATACTCTCTTGGCTTATTTTGTCTGTCTCCTGCATGTCCTGCAAGTCCAGGACTTGTCAGAGTGTGGGACTGAGGTCATGGATAGGATTTAAGGATCAGAGATGGGTGAGGAAGAGGGAGAAGCAGAGAAGGAGAAAAGGGATTGATCCATCATCTCCCAGTGGATCAGTTTTAAAATGACACCATCCATCCCATCCCTGGACAACACCCCCCACCCCAATTTCAAGGTGTAGTTTCACCCCAGTACTCTGGAATTAATATGTGCTTGGATTACTGAGCGTTTTCAGAGCTTTTGTGAGTTCTGAGCATCAGCATTCCCGTGTGCTCCCTGTTTGTGAGCTGTGGGATGCACTGAGTACCTGGGAATACCTGGGAATACCTGGGACAGGGACACGAGGCACTGTGCACCCCATTCAGTGGCTGCTTTCTCCTCCTGAACTCCGTGGGGCCCAGGACTGGGATTTGCCCTCTCTGTGCCTCAGTTTCCCCTTTTCCCCCTCGTGGGCAGAGCTGGGGCCGGGCAGGGCCGATGGCAGAGGGGCAGATGAGCTGCCTGCAGCCCCCAGCGTGGGTTGCTGGGACACCACAGAACCTGCCAGTTTATTTAATGACATTTCGCCTCCCGACTGGCCTCGTCCTTCCTCACGTCCTGTTTTCGGTGGCCTGTGGAGCGCCGGCGCGTGGCCAATGCCAGATGGCCCCGTGCTGGTGGCAGGGGGACAGCTCTGTGATGCCCTTCGGATCCAGCGCCCACTCTCTTCCTAAATGCCCCCCGGTGCCAGGGCAGTCGCCCTGCAAGCACAGCAGGTAAGGCACCTGCACACGGGAGCCCGTCCCTGGGAGCAGGAATTGAGCTCCAGCTGGGCTCCTCGGGCTGTTCTGACAGTGCCACAGTGAGTCACGTTTGTGAAGGATGTGACCAGTGATTCAGAGCTGGAAACATCAACAGTTTACATGGGAGGAAGGAGATAAGAGGGAACCCGGCTCCCATTTCCGTACTGGGAACGGGCAGTCGTGCTCCCAGCCATGGGTGCTGCTCCCACTGGGATCACTGGGCAGGGATAGGGTGGGGGGACCTCCCTGGGCCAGGGTCACACTGCTGGGGCAGGTGACTTGGTCTGTGTAGCTCCCCATCCCTCTCCTTGCCCCTGTCCCCATGCCCAGCCCTGTTCCCATCCCTATCCTTGTCCCTGTCCCCATCCCTATCCTTGTCCCTGTCCCCATGGCCATCCCTGTCCCCATCCCCATCCCATCCCTGTCCTTGTCCCTGTCCCCATTCCCATCCCTGTCCTTCTCCCTGTCCCCATGGCCATCTCTGCCCCTGTCCCCATCCCCATCCCAGCCCTGTCCCCATCCCCATCCCCTGGGCAGCACAAAAAGCCCCTCTGAGGAGTGTTTGTGTCTCTCCCACCCTCTCAGGGCCCCTTTGCTCCCCCAGTCCCGATTCTGCTGCTGCTCCCTGTGCTGATCCGTATAGACAGTTGCCAAAATCTCACCTTCCTGCAGAGCAGATCAGCAAACTCTTGGTTTATTGACGTCTTTAACACCCCCCACACAGCATTTTGCCTCTGGATATCAAGTGTGAAGCTGCTGCCTGGAAGATGAGCCGGGTTTAATTAGGGCACGTGCTTTTCCCTGTCTCGGAGGATGATCACAGCATTGTCTGGGAAAGGGGCTGCTGGAGGAGGGATTTATCCCTCTGCAGTGGATGGGCCAGGGGGCTCCTCGGGGCACTCAGCTCCTCTGTTGGGGTCTCAGGCTGGCAGAGACCTCTTGCACCAACCCAGCTGCGTCCAGCATTGTCCCAGTGTGGATTTACCCAGTACAAACCAGTGCTAACCCAGTGTCCTGACTGGGTGATGGATGTTTTCAGGGACTCCTTTCTCTGGGGTTTCACATTCCCCACCTCCCCTCTGGTGACCCCCAGCCTGGCTGGTCCAGGAACAGCTGCCCCCAGGTAGCAGGACCAGCCCCTGCTGCCTCTGCAGCTGATCTGGGTCATAGCCAGGTTTGGACATTGGGTTTGTGTGGGGTTTTCCCTTAAATGGAATCCCTCATCTCCGTGTTCCAACCACCACATTTCCCCCTTCCCTCCCAGAGGTCCAGAACCATGGAATGGTTTGGGTTGGAGGGGCCTTAAAGCCCACCCAGCCCCACCCCCCCCCAGCCCAGGCTGTGTTTCCTGCCCCCCAAAAGCTGCCCAGGACCCCCCCCGGGGCCGGGTCCCCTCCCCCCTAAAGGGCTTTGCTCTCTCCCACATCAACAGGACTTAGCTGTGATGCCAAGATAATTCCCAGAGATTTAGGAGCTCGTTTCATTTGATCTGGCTTGTTAATTCCCAATCGAGTGCCGATTAGAGGCCACGGGGCAGAGCTGGAAATGCACCCACAGGTTCCTCAGCAAGACCCTGGTGTGGTCCTTGAGGGGAGCAGAAGCTCCTGAGGAGGCTCAGGCTGTGACTGCACCTCGTGGCACTGGGAAAATGGGAATCATCTAACAGACAGATTGGGCCAAAATGGGGGATTTAATAGGATTCAACATATACAGACAACAGAGCAGAGCAAAGGGCTCCTGTGCCCACCAGCTGCACCCCCAGAGCTGCTCCCCTGGCCTGGGGCAGGACCCTTGGGACCCTCAGGGGACCCATCCCTTGTGTCCCCACGGAGAGCTGGGAGCTGCAGGGATTCAAGAGCTTGCCCAGGCTCCCCTCAGGTGCCAATCCCAGCACTGGAGCTGTTGGTGAGGGCACAACGAGGAGCTGCAGGGCAGGGGCATGTCCTGGTCCTCGGGGCCACCGAGGGGACGCTCCGGCCACAGGGCAGGAACATCCAGCTCTGCATGGGCAGAAAAGGACTCATCCCTTCAGGATTCGTTCCTTCAGGATTCGTCCCTTCAGGATTCGTCCCTTCATCCCTTCAGGACTCATCCCTTCATCCCTTCAGGATTCACCGTCGGCTGCTGGACCTCGGTGGGACTTGGGAGCTCTCGGTGCCCCGGCCACGGAACCCTGAGGCTGTGACCTCCTCCAGGAAGCTGCAGGGAAAGGCTCAGGTTAGTGGGACACGGGCCAGTTTCCTCCTCTCTGGGCCTGGCCTCGAGCCTTTGGACACCACCTGAACCTGCTCCTCAGCCTCAGAGCTGAGACACGGCCCCAGTGGCAGCGGGGTGGTGGCACAGAGGGCTGGAGTCGTGGAATTGTTGAGGGTGGAAAAGCCCTCGGAGCCCGTCGAGCTCAGCTGTCAACCCAGCACTGCCAAGGCCGTGTCCCCAAGTGCCACATCCATGTGGATTTGAATGATGCCAGGGGTGGTGACCCCTGGACAGCCCTTTCCATGAAGGAATCCTCCCCAATACCCAACCTAAACCTCCCCTGGTGCAGTTTGGGGCCATTTCCTCTGGTCCTGTCACTTCTCCACTGACAAAGGGGGGACCTGCCCACAACACTGGGATCCAACAACAGGTCACCCCTGCCTGACCCTCTCCGGTGGCTGTCCCAGGACAGCTGAAGGCAGGAGACACGAATCCAAGAGCAAACAAGCAGCTCCCAAAACCAGGAATGCTCCCAGCCAGGAAGATGCTGCTGGAGGAGGATGGTTCCTCTGGCAATGAGACACCACAGCCGTTCCCAGGCTGACTCATCCCCTCAATGTGCTGATCAGGTGATCTCAACAGTAATGCTTAAAAAAAAAACCCAAAAAGGATAAAGAAACACAAACCAGGATATGCCACAAATCCTACAGAAACGGGATTCCCCTAAACTGGGTCTGGAGCAGCTCCTCCTGCTCAGGTGGAGAATCCTGAGGGGTTTGAAAGACCCTAAAATCTCAAGCAGAGCCCAGCTCTGAGCACTGGGGGACACGGCTGGGTGTGGAGGGGCACAGACAGGACACGGCCCGTGCTGTGACACAGGCTCTGTCACCTGGCTCCACCTGGCTTTGTGTTCCAGCCTGGGTTATTTTTAGGCACTGGAGCCAGGCAGAACTGAGCTGTGGCACCGAATGACTTGCTGGTGTTTTTTGGGCCCTCCTGGTTCTGTGCTGCCCAGGGCAGGCTGTGCCCGTGACCACTGACCCCTCAGGGTGCCCTCTGGCCTCTCCAAGCACCTTCCAGGTCTGGAGTGTCCCAAAGCAGGAGCCAAACTCCCCCCTGTCCCAGGAGGAGGAGCTGCACCACAGCCCAAATCGCCCGTGCTGGGGTTGTCATTCCCAAAACCCTGCGGGGATCCTGCAGGAGCAGGGGAGTACCCAGCACAGGAACCTGCAGGTTCCCCCACGGCTTCTCCACCTGACCAGGGCCTGAAGGTCAAACCCCCAGGAGAAATGATCCGATTCCCAGCCCCACTCGGACCCCTCTGGAGCGCGGAGGGTCCCCAGGAAGGTCCCCAGGAGGGTCCCCAGGAGGGTCCCCAGGAGGGTCCCCAGGAGGGTCCCCAGGAGGCTCCGGTGCCGCCGCCTTGCTCAGCCTAACTGGGTAACTGGGTCAGGCTCCACATCCCGGGATTAATCCCAGCAGGTTTGTGCTCAACCTGCCCGGGGTGAGTCAGCCCCGGGGCCAGATGTTCCTCCTGCTCCTGGCCAGCCCTTTTTAGCCGATTATTGATCCTCTGTAACCCTCCCTCCCCCAAACCCCGCGGAGCCGCTCTGGAATCCCCAGGAGCAGGGCGGATCCCCAGGAGCAGAGCTGGATTCTCCAGCCCCTGGGCCCACAGATGTTGGAGCCAGTTCCAGGGGGGCTGCAGGGACAATGGAGCCTGGGATTAGGTGCTTACACGGCTGCTCGGCGCATTAACACCCAAATCCCCTTGTTTCTGGTGACATATCCGCCCTAATCCCGCAGGAATCAGGAAGGCCGTGGATTACAGAGGGGTTGGGACACACTCAAATCTGGGTTCCCTCCCATCAGACACCTCAGGGATGTGCTGAGATTTCCCTGATCCTTGAGCACTGGGCTGGGATCGTGGAGAACAATGGACAGGGGACGTTTTTGTTGTCCTTCCATCCTTAGGGAAACCTCATCCAGGAGAAAATGGATCACGGGGAGGGAATTCCTGCTCCCCTGCCTGGCCACAGCAGCGAGCTGTGCCGATGGGAAACAACCCCCAGCGTGGCCTCAATTCTCCCCTGCACCCCAAGGTGAGCAATTTGGGTTCAGGAAGTTCTTTGTGTTTATAAACCAGCCGTTTCCCACCAGGAATTCCATACCAGCAGGGATCTTTGCCCACCTCCAGCAAGGCAGGTTCAAGTCAGTGCTGAATTCCCCTGTGCTGCTCTGGCTTCCCAGAGTGTGTGAGGGATTACCAGCAGGAAAAACCCCATGGAAAACTCTATTCCCTGCCCTTGAACTCAGGGAAAGGAAGTTTAAAGCTCCAGCCTGGTGATGTGTCCTTGAGCCACCACGAGCAGAGCTGGGCCCGGAGCACTGACCCCCATCTCCACGTGCCTGGTGGGGATCCCTCCTCCATCCCAAATTCCTGCTGTGCCAGGAGGAGCCCTCCCACATCCCAAATTCCTGCTGTGCCAGGAGGATCCCTCCCATCCCAAATTCCTGCTGTGCCAGCAGGATCCCTCCTCCATCCCAAATTCCCACTGTGCCAGGAGGATCCCTCCCATCCCAAATCCCTGCTGTGCCAGGAGGATCCCTCCTCCATCCCAAATTCCCCCTGTGCCAGGAGGGTCCCTCCCATCCCAAATTCCCCCTGTGCCAGGAGGATCCCTCCCATCCCAAATTCCCCCTGTGCCAGGAGGATCCCTCCCATCCCAAATCCCTGCTGTGCCAGGAGGGTCCCTCCCATCCCAAATCCCTGCTGTGCCAGGAGGGTCCCAGGGGGGACAGGCGGACTGTACCTGCGGGTGTTGTGGATGGTGGTGCCGCCCAGGACGATGCGGACGCCGGGGTTGGAGCGGTTCAGGTTGTACACGGTCAGCGCCTCCTCGTAGGTGGCCCCTCCGATGAGGAACACGATGATGTCCTGGGGCCTGGGGTAAGGGCACAGATCACGGAATGCTTTGGGCTGGAGGGACCTGAAAGCTCGTGGCGTTCATGGGATGCTTTCACACCACACCAGGTGGAGTCGAGCCGCGCCCAGCCTGGCCTGGAGCACTTCCTGCGATGGGGCAGCCCGGATCAGACACACCCAAGGATAAATCCTGCCCTGGAGGCAGCAATCCGTGATCCTGACCCCCTCTCACCCCTGGGAGGTTTAGGGTTAGGGTTAGTGGGATCTGCCAGGCTCAGAGCTGCCCCATGAAATCCCCCCAAAACCTCGTTGTCTCCCCTGACCTCTCACCCCCAGCTCCCTGCAGATCCACATGCCCATGTTTAATGCATGGTTCAGGCTCGGCTGCAGCTGGGAAATCACAATCGATTGCAGAGTCAGGCGAGGACACGGCGCTGCCTCGGAGCTCCCCGGCTCGGGGTGGAGGGCACGGGGCAGCTCCTTTGGGGCTGATCAGGAGCCACCAGCACTTGTGCCTCAGCTCCCCAGGGGCACCAGGGGGAGGGCAGGCTCTGCCCAACCGGCCCCACGTACCTGTCCCGGAGCGTGTTGGGGCCCAGGTAGGGATACTGGCTGTCCTTGAGCTTCCCTTTGATGAGCTGGTCCAGCGTTTCCTGGAGCAGGGGCTGGTGCTGTGTGTACACATTCTCAATGCCCTGTGGAGAGAGAGAAGCTCTTTGGGAACTGGGAAAGCAAGGAGGGATCACCAGAGGCACCGCATCACCTGCTGGCACAGCAAGTGTTCCCCTGCATTTGGGATTTGAGGCTCTTCAGCAACTCCCTCCCACTGTCCACAGTGGAATCCTGAAGCCACTGCCCTCCCTGTGAAATCCCAGCCCCAAGCCAGCAGCCCGACCTTCCTGCCAGCTCCTGCTCCAGTTTTGGCTCAAATCACCCCCCTGAGACAGCGTGGTACCTTCAGGCCTTTGAGGAACTGCTTGGTGATGGCCACGGCGTCCTTGGGGCCAAAGAGGTCACTGCCCCGGACCCGCTTCCCTCCGTACTCCACCACGGCCGACACCAGCTGTGCAGGAGAGGGCAGGAACCATCAGCCTGGGAGCTCCAAACGGAGCTCAGGGACGAGGACCCAGCGAGCTGATCCCGGTGGAACTGCACCCCCAGATCCCCCCGCCTGCCCCGACCCTCCTGCACGAGGAGAGGCCTCGTCTGCACCACCCACAGCAGCAGCAGCTCCTCCAGCGAGGTGACATCATCCTGCTCCTCCACCTCCTCCCCAGCTGCTCCTGGCACTGCCACCCGCTCCCTTCCCACAGCTCCTCTCCAGCCCCATCCTGTGCAGGAGATGGATGGGGAGAGGGGGCGAGGCAGAGGAGGAGAGAAGCAGCCCAGCCCAGGCCCGTGTATGGGCCACACTCCCCTCCCAGCAGAGTCCTGCCAGCCCTGCTTTGTTCAGTCCTTCATAATCCCACAGAACAGTTGAGGGTGAGAAGGGGCCTCTGGAGACCACCCAGTGCAACCCCCCGTAACCCCAGTGCAGGAAATGGAATTGCTCGTTTAAAAAGCCTTTTAAAGCCACTCCTGCAGGTCCCAGCCGAGCTCAGGGCTCGGTGCAACAACCCTGCCCGGGGCTGACCCACAGCGGGCCCGTTAACAACCCACCAAGAGCAGCGATTCCCTCCACGCCCCCACCCCAGAGTTACCCACCCCCATCCCCACCCTGGATTTACCCCCCATGCCCTTACCCCAGATTTATCCCTCATGCCCCCACCTTGAATTTACCCCGTGTCCCCACCCCGGATTTACCCCCTATAACCCCACTGCAGATTTACCTCCTGTGCCCCCAACCCCAGGGTTACCTCCTGTGCCCTTACCCCAGATTTACCCACTATACCCCCACCCCAGATTTACCCCCGGTGCCCTCACCCTGGATTTGCCCCCCATACCCCCATCCCGGGGTTACCCCCCGTACCCCCACCCCGGATTTTCCCCCCATACCCCAGCCCGGGGTTACCTTGCGGTACCTGTCGGTGCCGCCCCGGGCCCGCAGCTCCTCGAGGAGGGCGCCGAGCCCGCTGCTGGCGTGGCGCTCGTAGCGCAGCGCGTAGAGCATCACCAGCCGCGCCGCGTCCAGCTCGGCCACCCGCGGGCTCTGCAGCACCCGCCGCACGCTCTGCGGGCACGGCACGGTCAGGGGGCTGCTGACCCCACGGGTGGCACTGGTGGCACTGAATGGGGACGTTAACTGGGCTGGTGGCACTGCATGGGGGATGCCAATCGCACTGGTGTCACTGGTGTTACTGGTGGCACTGCATGGGGGATGTGGGGGATGCTAACCAGGCTGGTGTCACTGCCTGGGGGACACTAATTGGACTGGTGGCACTGGTGTCACTGCATGGGGAATGCAAATCAGACTGTTGTCACTGCATGGGGGATGCTAACTCAACTGCTGGCACTGGTGTTACTGGTGGCACTGCATGGGGGACACTAATCGGACTGGTAGCACTGGTGTCACTGCATGGGGGATGCGAATCAGACTGGTGTCACTGACATTGCTGCATGGGGGATGCTAACCCGACTGGTGGCACTGGTGGCACTGCCCGGGGTACACTAATTGGACTGGTGGCACTGGTGTCACTGCATGGGGGATGCGAATCAGACTGGTGGCACTGGTGGCACTGCCCGGGGTACACTAATTGGACTGGTAGCACTGGTGTCACTGCATGGGGGACACTAATTGGACTGGTGGCACTGCACGGGGCCTGCTAACCAGACTGGTGTTACTGGTGTCACTGCATGGGGGACACTAACCAGACTGGTGTCACTGGCTTAGGGACATGGAATCAGACTGGTACCACTGCCTGAGGGACATTAACCAGACTGGCATCACTGGTGTCCCTGCAGGAGGGGAAGGCCAGCAGGCACTTCAGACACCTCCAGGGCTCTGCTCAGCCCTTTCTGACTCAAGCAGAGCCACAACTGGCCCAGAGGTTCCACCATGACATTGGCTCAAAAACCCCCTCCATTTCCTTTTTGGAATATGCAAGGCAGAAGCATCACAGTCTCAGCAAACCTTTGGCTGTGAGATGGGGAGGAGCAAATTGCACATTTGGAAGCAAAGGAGGGAAGGAATGAAAGCAAAGAAAGGGAGATCCCGGGGAGGGGAGAGCAGGGATCTCAGTTATCACTCCTGATCTGCTACTGGATTCACCACCCTGGCTCAGCTGTTTGCTGGGATCTGTTTGAATAATGCTCACTAGTTCCAAAGCCACAGGATAAACCCCTGGCTGTAAGGAGGATCAGCAGGAACTTCAGCACTTGAGTTGAGGGATTCACCTGAGAGGGAGGGAGGGAGCCCCGGGGAGGTTCCTGTGCTGGCAGTGCCAGGACCAGCGGGAAGCAGGAGAACAGAACAGCCTTTGTGCATGGGAGGAGCTGGGATTCCAACCCTGCCTTCAGCTCCTGCACTGTGTCAGGGTTAATGAGAGCCCAGGGGAGGAACAACCCAAATGTGCCGGGCTGGGGGGCCTGGGGCCACCAGAGCCCGAACAATCCTTGAAGTGACATCAGGGGAGAACAATTCCCCCCTTATTCCAGGCTCTGGCTGGTTGCTCCTTGTCCCGTGGCCTTGCCCCTCTCGCTGCCATGGGGAGCCCCAGCAGGGACAGCCCGGGGCAGGGTGGCTGCAGGGACAAAGATCCCCCTTCCACGGCTTTCCATTCATCTCTGAGCTGCTGCAAGTTTTCCAGCGGCCTCAGTTGCTGGAAGCACAACAGGGCCCTTCAGGCACGGGGCTGGAAGGGAACTGAGGCAGCTTCTCTGCTCTGAAAGCTGCAGAGACACTGTTTGTGTGGGCCAGGGCCAAGGTGAGCCCGGGAATCCTGGGATTCACCTGCCAGGGCAGGGCTGACCTGCCAGCAGCTGGCACTGCCACATCCTCCCTGAGCCCTGGAGCTGGTGAGGCACAAGGGAAGAGTGTTGGATTGTGGGATCTATGGACAGGACTGGCAGAGATGCTTCTCAAGCCAGTTATTAATGATGATTCAGCAGAGAAAGGAGGAGCAATTCCACACCCAGGTACCCGGACCCAGAACTCCCACTGCCTCCCAGCATCAAACCCCCACCCCCAGGGGAGCGCTGGGATCAAATCCCCAGCCCCGGGGGAGCGCTGGGATCAAACCCCCAGCCCCGGGGGAGCGCTGGGATCAAACCCCCAGCCCCGGGGGAGCGCTGGGATCAAACCCCCAGCCCCAGGCCTGGGATGGAGCACCTGCAGGGCGCTGGAATGGTCGTTCTGGCAGGCCAGCTCCTGCTCCACCTCCGACACCTCCAGCAGGTTCCGCTCGGCCACGAGCCGGGAGAGCTCCCCCACCACCGTCACGTGCTTGGACACCGTCCCAGACATCTTCTTGAACTGAGGGTAGTTCTCCACAAAGGCCTGCAAGGGGCAAACCGAGGCAGTGGGTGCTTCCAGGGAAAAGCAGGAGACACAGGATCCCAGCCCTAAATGGCAGGGATTCACAGGGATTCCTCCCCTGTGTGGAGGATTGGGCACCTTCATCCCAGGAGCCCACGGGATTTCACCCATTCCCAGGAGATTTCTGGGAGGGGATGCACTTTTTATTTACTCCTGAAGTTCAGGTCTACAGAAAGCACCTCCAAAGACACCTCCAGATTCTTTACACCCCAAGCAGTGGCCCATGATCCAGGGCCTAGCTGGGATGGGCTTTGTCCATACCTTCATGTCTGCAATGGACTCCAGCTTCTGCTGCTCCTTGGGCTTCCTCCTCTGGAAATCCTCCATCAGGTTCTTGATGTTGGTGCCAATCTCGGCAAAGTTCAGGTACATGTTCTGCAGCACAGGGAGGGAGGCTGGAGAACAGACTCCCCTGTGCCCCCCACGCCCCCCAGCCCTGCACTTGGGTTTGAAACACGACTACAAAAGTGACACTTTATCTCCTGCCAGGTGTCACTCGCTGGTGCAGTTCAGTGACCTTCACCACTGGCACATCCCCACCCCGATGCTCCAAGTTCCTTCCCCGTGCCAAAACACCAACAGGACACGACCCCACCCCGTTCAGCTGCTCGTGGAGACCCCCCAGGACACCCACATTGGCGTAGAACTCGTCGTTCTCAGCCGACAGGACGACCTCCCGCAGGTCCTTGCTGATCCCCGGCACGCGGGACAGGTCGATGCGGTTGTTGTTGATGCCCAGCAGCTCGTGGACCATGGCCTGGTACGTCCACTGCCAGGGGACAGAGGGAGGCAGAGGGGTGACCTTGGTGAGGCACAGCACTGGGGAATCAATGGATTTCAGCTGAGCCCTGACCAAAGCTGTTCCAGCTCCCCCAGGACACACAGCACAGCCCGGGTGTGCGTCCCTCCAGCAGCTGGACACCACTGAGCAACCAGCAGAGGGATCTCCCAGGGCACGGGGGGTCTGCAGGGCTCCCATCCCTGCCCCAGCCTGGCACACCTGGCCGTGGCTCACCTGGTTGAGGAGAGGGGTGATGGCATCGTCGGAGCGGTCGAGGATGAGGAGCAGGGGAGGGACCTCGGTGCGGCGGAAATCGAACAGCTCGTACTCCTTTGTGATCACTTGCTGTGGAGAAAGGGGACAAAAACCCCGCTTGGACACCCGGGAAACTCTCCCTCTCTGTGTGGAGAGGGGTACAGAGGGAAAGGGGTGCTCCTGTGGGGAGGAGCTGAGGTCCTGGGAATGCAGCTCTCCAGAGGCTGCTTTGGGAGAGAGAGGGACGTGAAGGAAATGATGGAATTTACGAGAACTGACTGAAACTGGGCTGAAAACCCAAACTAACCAAGACTGAATTCCCCTCCAAGGGATGTGCCCTGGGCTCCCCTCACCTTCACACACTCGGCCAAGCGCTTTGCTGGCTCCGAGGAGAGCTGGTACCGGATCATGGGGCACTTCTTCAGGGACAGCAGCAGGGCAGTGAGGCCCTGGGTTGTCCTGGCCAGCTGAGCCTGGTCCCAGCTGCGGCCCTGGAAGGAAAGGCTGCGCCTTGCACGGATGCACATCCTTGTCCCCAAGTCCTCAAGTCTCACAGGAAACCCCAGCTGGGCCAGAGGAGCAGGTACCCCCAGGGCCAAGTGTTCCTCCCCCCTCCTGGCCCCTCTGGCAGCCCCCCCATGGCCCCAGTTTGGGTTCCTACCCGGCAGCAGCCCAGGAGGTTGAGGGAGAAGACGTGTGGGTTCACTGCGATGTAATCACCGTAGAACTCCTGGAGGGGGGAGCAGGACAGTCCCCAGTGTGTCACCAGCCAGAGCCCTGTGCCAGCACTGCCACCAACGCCCCTGCCCAGACCAACCCTCCTTCCTGCACCCCAAACCCCTCTGACCCCCCCAGTCCTGATGCCACCCCCCCTCCCATCCGTCCTGGGCCTTGTTCCCGTGCACTCCACAAACATGGAATCAGGAATCACTGAGGCTGGAAAAGCCCTTTCAGACCATCAAACCCAACCATCCCCCCAGCACTGCCAAGGCCCCCACTGACCCATGTCCCCAAGTGTCCCATCCACATGGATTTAGACAATTCCAGGGACAGTGACTGCCCTTGTGAGACACCAGCAGTGGCTCCAAAATGAGGCCATGAAGAAGTGGGGGCCATTTCTGCCTTTTACCTCTTAATCCCACATTTCTGTCCATCCTTCCTCCCACCCAGGCAGGTCAGGAGGAACAACCCCGCTGCCCCCACAGCCTCTGTGAGCCTGGACCTTCCCTTTGCTTTTGGGTCCACCTAAAATACCCCAACTTCACCTGGACTTCAGCCACGACCTCCTGCTCGTCGGCCTCTGCCAAGGCCTTCACGTCGCTCTTGCTGATCACGTTGCTGAAATCTGGGAGGGAACAGCAAAGGGACAGAGGGGGTTTGGGCAGATCCCATGGGACAGCACGGCTGGAGCCCCTCCAGAGCAGGAGCAGATCCCACAGGGACCCTCTGGCCCTGCACCTGCAGGGGTTGGAACCCTGAGCCCCCTGCCAGGGATGCTCCCAGCCCATCCCCTCTGGCTCCCGGCCCCGCCGCGTCCTGCGGAGCCGCAATGACATCTAGAGGCCACTGCACCCAATTCCCGGGATCCCACCCGTGGATTCCCGGGCTGGGCCTCAACCCCAAACCAGCCCGAGCCGTTCTGCTTCATTCCCAAACCCACAGAACGTTCCGTGGTGTGAGCAGAACACGTGGGAAGCACCTGCCTGATACACCCAGCATGGGAACGGTGTGATCCACACTGGGATTTGGGGGCTGTGCCCCATCCACGCCGGGATTTGGGGGGGCTGTGCCCCATCCACGCCGGGATTTGGGGGGGCTCTGCCCCATCCACGCCGGGATTTGGGGGGGCTCTGCCCCATCCACGCCGGGATTTGGGAGGGGCTGTGCCCCATCCACGCCGGGATTTGGGGGAGCTGTGCCCCATCCACGCCGGGATTTGGGGGAGCTGTGCCCCATCCACGCCGGGATTTGGGAGGGGCTGTGCCCCACACTGGCTGGGATGTGGGGTCTGTGCCCTGTCCCATGCCTGTGGGATGGGGGGTCTGTCCCAGATCAGGAACCCCCAGATGTTTCACACTCACAGATGAAGTAGACACTGTACTTGGGCCTCCGCAGCTCCTGCACCAGGAGCTCCACGTTCTCCTGCACGGAAACAGGAACACAGCACCATGGACCTGTCGAGGCTGGAAAAGCCTCTGAGGAGACCCCCGAGTCCCTGCAGCACGACCACCACCGCCCCGTGTCCCCAGATGTCCCCAAATGCCACACCCACGCATTTTTAACCCCTTCAGCGACCTGTGTGTGTGGGGACTCCACCCCTGCGAGTGCCAGGGCCGCAGACCCCTCCCCAGAACACCCAACCCCGCCCTCCCCGGCGGGCTCCGGGGGGCGCAGGGCCCGGCCCCCACCTTGGTGGGCCTCAGGAAGCAGATGGCCTTGAGGTGCTTCATGGGCTCCCTGCTGGGCGAGTCGAGGCGCTCGAAGAGGTAAACCTCCCTCTGCAGGATCTCGGACTGGGTGTACACCACGCTCACGGCGCCGGTCTGGGGGCGGCAGGGGGTCAGTCCGGCCCCTCCGCGACCCCCCCGCGCCCCCTCCCGACCCCCGGCCCGCTCACCGTCTCCCGGTCCATCAGCAGCACCTTCATGCCGGGCCCGCTGTCCTCGATCATTTTGGACACGTACTGCCGCACCGCCAGCACCGCGTTCATCGCGCCGGGCCCGCTGCGCTGTCCCCTCCGCCGCGACCCCCGCCCGGCTGCGCCGCGACCCCCGCCCCTGTCCCCCTCACCTGCCCCTGTCCCCTCACCTGACCCTGTCCCCTCACCTGCCCCTGTCCCTCTCACCTG
>JAWWMO010000074.1:3010701-3021594 GCA_035047845.1 Dendrocincla fuliginosa | reverse complement strand
GGACACAGGGAATGGATTCCCACTGCCAGAGGGCAGGGATGGATGGGATATTGGGAAGGAATTCTTGGCTGGGAGGGTGGGCAGGCCCTGGCATGGGTTGGGCAGAGAAGCTGTGGCTGCCTCTGGATCCCTGGAGGTGTCCAAGACCAGGTTGGAGCCACCTGGGATCGTGGGAGGTGTCCCTGCCCATGGCAGGGGTGACACTGGGTGGGCTTTAAGGTCCCTTCCCACCCACACCATTCCACGATGCTCTGACAATCCCATGATGCCAAGCCCTGGGATTTGCTGTTCCCATCCCCTTGGGGGGCCCTCAGGGTTGGGATATTTGTCCCTGTGGGCTGTAAACGTGGTGTTTCCACCCTGGGACAGCCGTGATCCCCCTGACGGACTCGGAGCACAAACTGCTCCCCGTGCACTTTGCTGTGGACCCCGGGAAGGAGTGGCAGTGGGGCAAGGATGACAGTGACAACGTCAAGCTGGCCAGGTTGGTGACCCATGGGGGGGATCCAGGGGGGGATGCAGGGTGGGGATCCAAGGGGGATCCATGAGATCTACAGAGCAGAGAGGTCAGGGCTGAGCTCAGTCCTGCCCCCAGCTGGGATTTCCTGTGCTGGGGGATGGAGCAGCTTTTCCTTCCCTCTCCTTTGCTTTGGTGTGTTTGGGGTGGGGCTGGGACATCTCCTGAGCTTCATTCCCACACAGCAAAGAGAGAGATGGTGCTCCAGGTCCTGGAGCTGCAGGCTCAGGCACAGCAGCAGGGGAGGGTCTGCCATCATATTTCCCAAAAAAAGGTGTATTTTTCCACTCCCTGTGGCCCTGGAGCAGGGGGGGTGGTGACCACCAGACCCTGCCTGGCTGGGGTTGGACTTTGCTCAGGTCTCCTCCTGGTTTGGCCCTGAGGCAGAAACAACTCGATTCCAACACTCTGGAATCCAGGTTTTCCCCGGGCACTTTGGAAAGCTGTGAAAACACAGGGAATAACCTGAACCTGGGGAGTGGAAAGTGGGCCCTGACTTGTGTTTGCCCCCTCGTTGTGCCCCCAGCGTGACGCTGTCGCTGGAGGCCAAGCTGCACCTGCTGCACAGCTACATGACCGTGCGCTGGATCACCCTGCCCTGTGACACCCAGGTAAAGGCACGGCGGCATCTCCCTTACCTGTGAATTATTTAGCCCTCCTCTCTGCAGGCCAGCAGGTGTGGGGCCTCACCTGGGGGGGCTCTGTGTCACCTGGGGGGGCTCTGTGTCACCTGGGGGGGCTCTGTGTCACCCGGGGGGGCTCTGCCTGCAGGAGCTGCAGCTGACTTTGCTCTGACTCGCCTTGCTGGGCGTGCATCTCTTTCCAAACAGGAGTTGTTGGTTCACAGCCACCTCGAAGCTGGGACAAATTACCTCCCCCCTCTTCCCCTGGCTTTGCCCCTGAAACCTCGAGCCAGTGGAGGAGTTACAGAGTCACAGGGTAGAGCCCCAGAGCCCTAAAATCCTGGAATATCCCAGGTTGGATATCCCAGGACGGCGCTGGCGATGCGTCGCTCCGAGTGTTGCCCACACATCATCCAACCAACACCCCCTTCTTTGCTTCCCCTCCTGCCCAAAAACCCCTTTCCCTGAGGAATTCCCAGGCTTTGACATTTGCCTTTCCTTCCTCCCCAGGCTCCCCTGGCTCAGCCAGAATCCCCCACGGCCTCTGCGGGCGACGACGCTCGTTCCGCGGCCGAGTCGGGCGAGTCGGACAAGGAGTCGGTGTGCAGCAGCTCTGCCAGCAACGGGGGCACCAGGGCGGGCAGGGACAGGGACAAGCCAAAGAAGGAGCGGGACAAGGACAAGGAGAAGGAGAAGAAACGGGCCGACTCGGTGGCCAACAAGCTGGGCAGCTTCGGGAAGACTCTGGGCAGCAAGCTAAAAAAGAACATGGGGGGCTTGATGCACAGCAAGGGCGTGAAGGGCGGCGTGAGCAACGGGCAGGGGGACACCCTGGAGAAGAAGAAGAAAGGCTCCCTGAAGGCACGGAAGGGCAGCAAGGAGGAATGTGCCCCGGGAGATGCGGCTCCCGCAGAGAAGCCCTGCCCAGGAAAGGCGGCCCCGGAGAAGCCGCCGGACCCCTCCAAGTACAGCAGCGACGTGCGGCTCAGCCTGAGCATCCTGCGCGCCGCCATGCAGGGCGAGCGCAAGTTCATCTTCGCCGGCCTGCTCAAGACCAGCACCCGGCACCAGTTCCAGGAGGAGATGATCCAGAGGTACCTGCTGGACGCCGAGGAGCGCTTCCTGGCCGAGCAGAGGCAGAAGGAGGCGGAGAAGAAGGCGCTGGTGCCGCCCAAGAGGCCGGAGGGCGAGGAGCCGGCGCCGGCGGGCCCCGCGTTCCCGCAGCCGCCCCCCGCGTACCCCGCACAGCAGCCCCTCCCGGAGCCGGCGCTGGGGGCGAAAATAGCCGCCTTCCCCACGGGCTACTCCGGCGTCTTCACCTTCCCCAGGCCCTCCGCGGGCAGCGCCGAGGGGCTGCACCCCCCGAGCTGCGCCGAGGGCCGGCGGCAGCTGGCGGGGGGACCCTGCGGGACCCTCCCTCCTTACGCCACCCTGCCCCGCCACCACCAGGCGCGGCCCGGCCCCGGCAGTGCCCACCCGGGCAGGTTCTCCCCCACGGACATGGCCACGCAGCCCCCTTTCCCCGGCGAGGGCGAGGGCTCGGGCTGCCCCGGCCCGCACAGCGACGGGGGCCGGGAATTGCCGGAGCAGGACAAGGTGGGAGCGGCGGAGAAGCCGAGAGGCCGCGCCCCGTGCGGCGTGCAGCAGCCCAAGTGCAAACAGCCCAACTGCAGCTTCTACGGGCACCCGGAGACTGGGAATTTCTGCTCCTGCTGCTACAAGGAGGAGCTGCGGCGCCGGGAGCGGGAGGCGCTGCTGGTGCACAGGTTCTGACGGCCCCTCCCTGCCCACCCCGCGCCCCGCCGGGCCACACGGGGGGGCCAGGACAGAGATCCGGGCTGGTTTGCTGCCCTCTCCTTGCCCTGCGGGGTGGGGGAGCCGGGCAGGCTGGGAATGGCGTCGGGATGGAGGGGATGCAGGAGGGAGAGGGGAGGTGGGGGGGAAGCAGCCCCCGCTTTCCTGGAGCCCCCTGTGTGGGAGGAAGAGGAGGAGGAGGATGAGGAGGAGGATTCCCAGGGGTGGCTGGGCCGGCGGGGCGGGGGCTGCTCGGGTCGGGGCGCAGGGTTGAGGGGGGCAGAATTCCTCAAGAACTCAATAAACCAGACCAAAGCTTTGGGAGCGGGGTGGGAGCAGCCCCCGCCGGGCCCCGCCCGGCTCGCAGCGGGAACGCCCCGCTTGGAGCGCCGCAAACCTTTTAATGGAGTTTTTTAACACTGGTTTTATTCTGTATTTCTTCTTGCTGGTACTGAGCGACGGGAGGAGTTGGATTGGGGGGGGGGCTCGGGTTGGACGCCCCCCTGCCCCGCCCCGGGATGACCGCAGGACTGGGAGGGTGGGCACGGGCTCTGCCCCCGCCCCTGCCAGGCTCAACTCTGGTTTTAAAATGCTCTTTTTTAAACTCTTTTTCTGGGCGGGGGGCTCGGGGGGGTTGGAGCTTTGGCTTCCCTGCGTGGAACCCCCAGCCAAGACCCCGGGGCAGCATCTCCTGCCCGGCATTCCCAAGGGGCGTGGGGCAAATCCCCCCCTCCAGAGACCCCCCCTGGGGGCAGGAGGGGGGACACAGAGCCCCCCCAGCTCCAGGGGGGTCGCCTAACTCCGTACTTGAGCACAGCTACTCCGTACTACCTCTGATCCTGATTAACTCGGCTCCTTGTGCTGAGCCACCCACTGACCTTTAGGCTGCGGAATTAATCCATATTTTTGATAACAGGGCTAAAAAAGCAGAACAATAAGGTAAAATCCTCCCGTGACTAATGTCCCACGGCATTCCTGACCCCCCCTCTCTCTCTCCCGAGCTCCCAGGGTGGGATTCACTTTAGCACTGCGATGTTTGCACAGAATTCCCTGGGGGTTTTTTTGGTCACTGCAGCTCCCGAGCCGGGCCCGGCCCTGCAGCGTTTCCCATCACCTGGAAATAAAACAGGAGTCACATCCATCAGCCCCAGCTTTCCAACATCCCCTCGGTTTTGTTTTGGGGTTTGTTTGCCAGGAGGCACCAAACTATGCAACCCCCTCCCGAGCTGCTCCTGCTTTCGGGGCCCTTCCAGGGAAGGAGGGATGAGGGACGGGACGGGATGGAGGAGCTGCAAAGGGTGCTGAGCTCGGGGGATCACCCGACGCCTTATGCTCGGCCCCACAGAGCTTGACTTAGACCTAAACCCCCCCAAATTAAGGCCTTTCCTACACCTAAACCCCCCAAATTAAGCCCTGTCCTAGTGGCATCCCAACTGAGTCCAGCCATCGATGCTTATTCATAGATTTTCCAATCCGAGTTTCAGACGCCCCAGGGATGGGTTTGACTCCGGTTTAAGTCCTTTTTCCCTGGGTTTGGGAAATCCTGATGGCTCCTCTGCCCTCGGGACAAACCCCAGAGGGCTCATTTTCCCCTCCAGCCGCGGGAATTCCGATGGATTTTGCCCCAGGGCAGAGATGTTGGTGCAGCTGGAGCGCCTCAGGCTCTGCCCCCTCTTCTCTGCCCCCACTTCACCCCGGATTTTAAGCTGAAACGCTTTAAAACCCAACCCAAACTTCACTAGTTGTGGGCACTCGGTTTAAGTTCCAGTTTCCCTTGTTCGTTTTCCCCAAAATCAGGTTTTATTTTGGGGTTGGGATTATCCCCCAGCTGCGCCGGGAGCTCCGGGAGCAGGGGCGCCCCACGGCGAAGGCGGGACGTGGGTTTGGGGGGAATTCCCCTGAGGTTTGGTCAAATCCATCCCAAAGGAGGCTGGTTTTGGGTAGGGGGGGTGGGAAGCGCCCGGACCCGCTCGCTGGTTTGTTGGGTTTGGGGGGAGGGAGAGGGGAAAGGAGAAAACCTGGAGGGAAAAGCCCCAAACCCGCCCCGGGGAGGGAATTCCTTCCCCCGGGCTGGGGACGGGGAGGCTGCAACGTGACCCCAGGGTCGATCTAAGTGCACTTACTGGTGTGGTTGGAATTCAAATCGCTGCCCTCGGATCCTGGGGGAGGAAAACTTTGTCTTTCAGGGTGTGTGAAACCTGTGGCTGGGATTTGATTTGATTTGATTTCATTAAATGAGATTCCCCTCGGCCGCCCCTCGCCCGGGGGGGCCGGGGCAGCTTTGGGTCTCACTAACGAGTGACCTGAGTTAATTCTGCAGTGGTTTATTCACACACACACACGAAGAGAAAACACCCCGACCTTTTTTATTATTATTATTATTAATTCCGTCTGAATTGGTGGTGTTTGGCCTCCTGGTGAGCAGGGCTGGGGCGGCGCGCTCGGGCTGTACCCGCAGCCCCAGTTGTGCTGCCACAGCCTCACTGACAATAAAAACCTTCAGCTGATGCACCGGGCAGTGCCAGAGCTCCTTCCTCCCCAGCTCCCTCCCGGGGTCCCCAGTTCCCTCCTGGGGTCCCCAGTTCCCTCCTGGAGCCCCCAGTTCCCTCCTGGGGTCCCCAGTTCCCTCCTGGGGTCCCCAGTTCCCTCCTGGAGCCCCCAGTTCCCTCCTGGGGTCCCCAGTTCCCTCCTGGGGCTTCTCCTCATCCCCGGGCACTGCCAGAGCTCCTTCCTCCCCTCTCCCCTCCCGGGGTCCCCAATCCCCTCCTGCTCCTCATCCCCTTCTCCATCCAATTATTGGGATTTGGGTTTTTTTTCTCCACGGAGTGTCCTCTCTCCTGGGGACTGGGTCGGTTTCCCTTCTGTTCCATTCAACCTGTGATTCCGTTTCTGTCCCCTCCCTCCCATTTCTGTCCGTCCTCCCTGACCCTGGAGCCTTTTTCCCAAGTGCATCCCGAGGCCAACCCCGAGGGATGCTCCGGTTTGGTGCCTCAGGTGCCTCGGGATAAAATCCAGGGATAAACTCCAGCTGCTTCCCCGCACAGACCGTCCAAATACGGAAGCTTTAAACGGGTTCAGGAAGAGGAGAACGGGCTGTGGGGCGGTTGGAGATGGATCAGGGCGGGTGGGACCCCGCGGGGTTTCAGTGCATTGGGGTTTTCTCCCCCAGCTCCTGGGGTTCCCCCTCCCTCCCTCCCGCTGTCCCCAGTGCCACGTCTGTGCCGGACCATTTTCCTCCAGGATTTTTCCTCCTGGAGCGGCCTGAGCTGACCCCGCTTTGGGCTCGGAGCCCTCAGGAAATTCCTCTCCTGTGCCGGGTGCCGGAGCCAAAATCCCATCCCATCCCCCAAGATCCTCCGCCAGGTGAATCCTCCTGCGGGGGGAATATTTGGGGACCTGCAGCCCCCAAAGCTGGGGCTGCCCCAAAAAACTCTGGGGTGGGGGGGGGAAACACAGCAAAAAACAACCCTCAGAGCTCCGAAATGTGCTCCAGGTGGGTTCGTGTCAGGATTTAAATCCCGCCGTGCCGGCGCTGCTGCCTCGGCTCCCTCAGGGGTGACAGCGGTGTCCCCAGGGCCACCCCCCACCCCCGGCCGGCCGCGGGGTCGGGGTCCCGGGGGTCGGCGGGGCGGGACCCGGCCGGGCTTGGCTCGGGAGCGGCTGTTCCTCCGGGAGGAGAAGGCTCCGTGCCCCGGCCGTGACTCACCGAGCGCGTCCCGCCCGCCCCGGGAGAGGCCCCGGGGCCCCCTCCAGGTCGCTACGGGGACGGGACGGGGTTTGGGGGTCCCCCTGCCCCGGGCAGCGCTTATGGGGGGCTTGGGGGACCCCAGGACCGCCCGGGCCTGGCGGGGTCCCCGGGGTGTCCCCGCTGCCCCCCGCCCGCGGAGCTCCCGGTGCCGGGCTCTGCCACCGGGATCCCGGGGGTCGGGATGTCGGGATGTGGAACACCGGCCCCGGCGGGGCGGGATGGAGGGGTGGGATGCCCGGGGTTGGGGGCGGGATGGAGGGGTGGGACGGAGGGGTGGGATGCCCGGGGAGGGGTGGGATGGAGGGTGGGATGCCCGGGGAAGGGTGGGATGCCCGGGGAAGGGTGGGATGCCCAGGAGGGGCGGGATGCCGGGGCAGGGATGCCAGCGGAGGGCGGGATGCCGGGGCAAGGGGCGGGATGCCGGGGCCGGGCCGGGCGCTCGGGGCTCCTTCCCGGGCCGCTCCGGCCCCGCCGCTCCGGGCCCGCCCGGCCAAAGCCCCTGCGCCAAGAGCGGGGCCCCGGGCGGGCGCCGCCCGACCTTCCCCGGGCTCCCAGGTAGGGCCGGGCCGGGGGTCCCGGGGGGGGCCGGGGGTCGCGGGGGCGCTCGGGGGGGCTCGGGGCCCCTCGGAGCCCCGGACCCAGTGCCGGTCCCCGCAGGGGAGCGGGTGCTGGAGGAGGCGGCGGGCGCCCGGCAGCGCTGCGGGGACGGCGGCGGCTCCGTCCCGGGGACGCTGCTCTGCACGAACCGCCGCCTCGCCTTCCTGCCCGGCCAGGTGCGCCGGGATCACCGGGAACTCCGCGAATAACGGGGGGGAATAACGGGGACGGGACCGCGGGGCCCCGCGCAGCCCGCCCCCGACCGGGAGGGACCCCGGCCCGACCCCATCCCGACCCCATCCCATCGCATCCCGACCCCATCCCCACCCCACCCCTGACTCTCACCCCAGCTCCATCCCCGTTTCACTCCAACCCCATCCCCGCCCCGTCCCCTCCCCATCCCAGCCCCATCCCCGCCCCATCCCAACCCCATCCCAGCCCACCCTGACTGGCCGACTGCGGACCCGCCGTGTTCCCCCTGGGAGCTCCTTTCACGACGCGATGGGGGACAAGGGACAATGAACAAGGGACAAGGGACAGCCCGTAGGGCCCAGATCCGTCCCCACCACCCTCCTTGGGACGGGGGGACACTCCAGGGCAGCTCCCAGCTCTCCCTGCTGTCCCCCAGGGCCCCGGCTCCCACGGCCTCCTCCGCTCCGAGCATGAGGTGGCCCTGCCCTGCATCCGCAAGCTGGTGGCAGGTAAGGGGACACCGCGGGGCGCGGGTGGTGAGCTGGGCAGGGCTGGGGGCTGTGGGTGAGCTGGGCAGGGCTGGGGGCTGTGGGTGAGCTGGGCAGGGCTGGGGGCTGTGTGATGAATTGGGCAGGGCTGGGGTCTGTGTGGAGGGCTGGGCAGGGCTGGGGGCTCACCCCTGGGATGATTTGGGCAGGTCTGGGATCTCAATCCCTGGGATGATTTGGGCAGGTCTCAGTCCCTGAGATGATTTGGGCAGGTCTCAGTCCCTGGGATGATTTGGGCAGGTCTCAGTCCCTGGGATGATTTGGGCAGTCTCAGCCCTCGGCCCTGACCCCCTCCCCGCCGTTCTCCCCCAGCCAGCAGCTTCTCCAAGCCCAAGGTGCTCACGGCCACCTCCACGCTCAAGTTCATCCCCGAGGAGCTCGCCGTGTTCTGCCGCGATTTCCGCCTGCTCCGCTTCCACTTTCCCGAGCACGGGCTGGCCCCGCAGGCGTTCCGGGTGAGGGCAGCGGTGTCGGCCCCTCGCCGTGGGCTCCGGGGGGCTCGGGGGGCTCACCCCCCACCCTGGCTGTGCCCTCAGGTGGCCAATGCCATCGCCCGGGCACGGGAGGCGGCGGCTCTCGAGGGATGCGATGGGTGGTCCTGCCCCGCCGAGACCCCCGAGGAGGAGGATGAGGAGGAGGATGAGGATGATGAGGAAGGCTTGGGCGCCACGCTGCTCTTCGAGAGCCTGCGGGACTGGGAGAAGGAGCTGGAGCGCCTCGGGGCCGCGGGCTGGAGGGTGAGCGCCGTCAATGAGCGCTTCGACATGGCCCCCAGGTAGAGCCCCCTCCCCGGGACCCCCAACACCCCGGCCCGGCTGGGGGGGCACAGCACGGCCCTCCCGCTCCCCTCCGGAGCGCGTGGTTTGGGGAAACCCCCCCCGAGCCACCGGGAACGGCCCCCGGGGGTTGGGGGACCCCAGCCCGTGCCCCCCTCCGTGCCCGCAGCCTCCCCCGGTACCTGTGGGTGCCCAGCGGGCTCCTGGACCACGACCTCAAGAGAACCTTCGCCCACTTCCAGGAGCGCCGGGTGGCTGTGAGTGCTCGATGGGGCCGGGGGGTGATGGTGGGGTGATTTGGGGGGGATTTTGGGGTGGGGGGATCACCCGGTTTGTCCCGCAGCGCCTGTGCTGGCACCACCCGGGCGGGGGGCACCTCCTGAGAGCCGCCGCCTTCCACCCGGCCTCGGAGCCGGGCAGCGAGGATGTCAGGTGGGTTTTGGGGGTCCCGAGGGGGCGGCTGGGGGTGTCCCCCTCGGCCTGGCCCCACCCGGGGGTCCCTGTGCCCCCCCAGGTGCCTGGAGATGCTGCTTTTGGGGGGCCGCGGGCCCTGCGTGCTGAGCGACACGGCCGAGCTGCCCTCGCTCGCCGACATCCAGCTCGCCCACCTCAAGCTGCGGGCGCTCTGCGTGCCCGGTGAGAGACCCCCGGGGACCCCCAAACCCACCGGGAGGGGAGGGGAGGGAGGGACCTTCCCCCTGCTGACCCCCCGTCCCGTGGGATGCAGGAGCGGCCGCGGAGGAGAAGTGGCTGTCGGCGCTGGAGGGGACGCGCTGGTTGGACCACGTGCGGTGAGAGGGGGGCAAGGGGGGCTCTTGGGGGTCCAGGGGGGTATTTCGGGGTGTAGGGGGGGCAATTCACCCTAAAATCCCCCTCCCCGCAGCGGGATGTCCCCTTCCCCACAATGGGATGTCCCTGTCCCCTCCCTCGGGTCAGTGGGTTTGTGAGCCCCCCAGGCTGGGCTGCAGCCCCCCCAAAGGCGGCCGTGGCATTTTGGGCTCCCCCTTTCGCCCCCCCAGCACCTGCCTGAGGAAAGCCGCGGAGGTGGCGTCGCTGCTGGCCGGGGGACGCTGCTCGGTGGTCCTGCAAGGTGGGGGCACCGGGAGGGGGGGTGGAAGGGGATGGGGAAGGGATCGCCCCCTCCCCGTCACCGCCTCGCCCCCCCAGAGCCCTCGGACCGGGACCTGAACTGCCTGCTGGCCTCGCTGGTGCAGCTGCTGGGGGACCCCCAGGCCCGCTCCCTGCCCGGCTTCCAGAGCCTGGTGCAGCGGGAATGGGTGGCGGCGGGACATCCCTTCCCGAGCCGGCTGGGGCTGCTGCGCCGGGACAGCCCCCGCGAGGAGGTGAGACCCCCCTCCCTGTCCCCACGGGGTGACAGGAGTCAGGACCCCCTTGGGAGGAGGTGAGACCCCCCTCCCTGTCCCCACGGGGTGACAGGAGCCAGGACCCCCTTGGGAGGAGGTGAGACCCCCATCCCTGTCCCCACGGGGTGACAGGAGCCGGGACAGCCCCCGGGAGGAGGTGACACCCCCATTGTTGTCCCCATGGGGTGACGGGAGTCAGGACCCCCTTTGGGAGAGGGTGAGACCCCCATTCCCGTCCCGACGGGGTGACAGGAGTGAAGACCCCCTTGGCAGGGTGAGACCCCCATCCCCGCGGGGTGACACGCGTGTCGCCGCCAGTCCCCCGTGTTCCTGCTGTTCCTGGACTGCACGTGGCAGCTGCTGCGCCAGTTCCCGGCCCATTTCGGCTTCACCGAGTCCTTCCTCCTGGCGCTCCACGACAGCAGCTTCAGCCCCTTCTTCAGCACCTTCCGCTTCAGCTGCCAAAGGCAGCGGGGCCACGGCAGCCCGGTGAGGGCGGGGGGCACGCCGGGATCCCAAACCGGGCACGGACCCCCCAAAAACCCCCCCAATTCCACCCTTTCCCCCCACCTCAGTTCCCCCACCCCAAACTGGGCAGGGACTCCCCCAAACCCCCCTCAATTCCACCCCTTCCCCTCCCCACCTCAATTTCCCCATCCCAAAATGGGCACAGACCCCCCAAACCCCCCTCAATTCCCCCCATTTCCCCCTCCCCTGTTTCCCCCTCCCACACC
>JAWWMO010000074.1:2892164-2911242 GCA_035047845.1 Dendrocincla fuliginosa | reverse complement strand
TGGAGTGCAGATGAGAACACCTGCTTGCCCCACTTCCCCATGGGGACCCCCAGCCAAGGACCAGCATCCCCTCCCCAGCCCCCTGCAGCTGCCCAGACCCCCCTGCACCCTCAGCACCCCCAGCATCCCCTGCACCCCTTGACTCCCAGACCCCTCAGCACCCACCCCACCCCTCTGCAGCTCCCCAGATCCCCCCGGAGCCCCCGGCCCTCCTTCACCCTCAGCCCCTGCAGCTCCCCAGGCCCCCCCGAGCCCCCCGGACCCCCCAGCACCCACCGGGGGGCTGCAGGGCCGCCCCCAGCCCCAGGGGCAGCAGCAGCAGCAGCTCCCACATCCCCGGGCGCGGCTCCGGCGGGGCGGGCCGGGCCGGGAGGGGCGGCCCCGGGGGCGGGGGGGACACACACATGACACGGGGACCCCGCCAGCTGCGGGGGGGTTAAATAGGGACACCCCCCCCGCCGAAAAAGGGACCGATCCTGCCACGTGGCGGCGGCTCCTTCCCGGTATCCGCCCTGGGGGTCCCCAAATGCACCCGCTGGGTGTCCCCCCCCCATTGGTCGGGTCTGGTGTCACCTCCCTGGTCCTGGGAGAGGGTCACTGTCACCCCCGTGTCCCAGCCGGGGTGTGACTGTCACCTCTGTGTCACATGCAGGGGGTCCCTGTCACCTCCGTGTCCTAGCCAGGAGTCACTGTCACCCCCATGTCCCCTCTAAGGGTGTCCCCGTCGCACCCAGGGTGTCCCTGTCACCCCCATGTCCACTCTAAGGGTGTCCCCGTCCCACTCAGGGTGTCCCTGTCACCCCCATGTCCCCCCCACTCCCAGCCCCCTTTTCCCCCCAAATCTGTCTCAGGAAGGGCCCCCCCAGTGTCCCCCCAGTGTCACCCCAGGGAGGTGACCGGACGCTCCCGCCCTCGGCGGGGAAGCCACGCCTGGAGCCCAAATGTCACCTCGGGCCCTTTATTGGGGGGGAGGGGGGACCCCGGGGGACCCCCCCATCCTGCCCCCCCCCTCAGTCCTCCAGGTTGCGGAAGGCCGCGGTCATGTCCTCGTGGAGCTGCGCGAAGGACGCCAGGATTTGGGACTCTCCGTCCTTCACGGGGTCCTGGGGACACGGGGGGGACACGGGGGGGTCACCCCCAAACACCCTCAGTGGGGTCAGAGCCCCCCCCCGGGACACCCCCCACCTTGACCTTTACATGGGACCCCAGTGGGGTCACAACCCCCCACCCCAGTGATCCCACCCACCTGGGACTCCCCTGACCTCCCCACCTTGACCCTCCTGTGGGTCACCCCAATGGGGTCTCAGCCCCCCTCCCACGATCCCACCCACCTTGACCTTCCCACGGGACCCCCCAATGGGGTCTCAACTCCCCCCGCAGTGACCCCACCACCCCAGGACACCCTGTGGGGGTCTCACCCCCCCGGCCCCCTCACCTTGAACTTCATGGCGCTGAGCCGGTACAGGATGTCCCCGAGCCCCTCACGGATGGTGGCCCAGGTGACCCGGTGGTCCTCGCCCCCCCCGGGGCCCTCCACGGCCCCCCGGGCCAGGTCATAGAACGTCACCATGTTCTGCAGCATCCCCACGGTCTTGTAGAACGGGCAGAACCTGGGGGGCCCGGGGGGAGTCAAGGGGGGTCGGGGGGCTCAGGGGGATCAGGGTGGGGGTCAGGATTGGGGGGTCCTGGGGGAGGTTCCCTGGGGGGTCTCAGGTATCTGTCATAGGAGGAGTAGGGTCAGGGTTGGGGTCAGGGTTGGGGGGTCCCTGGGGGGTCCTGGGGGGTCTCAGGGTACCTGTCATAGGAGGAGTAGCCGTTCTGCTGCAGGAAATCATCCTTGAGAAGTTTGGCCACTTCCAGGGTCACTTTGTCCCCCTCGGCCAGGGACGCCTGAGGGGGCACAGGGAGGGTCATGTCACCTGCCCTGCCCCAGTCCCCTCCCAGATCCCACATCCCACACCCCACACCCCAGACCCCACACCCCATATCCCGCCCCATTCCCACCTTCCCCAGTAGCTGCACTTCTCTGCCAGTTCCTCCTCGTCTCACACCCCATATCCCACATCCCACACCCCAGACCCCATTCCACACACCCCAGACCCCATATCCCACACCCCATAGCCTGACCCATTCCTCCCCCATGAGCTGCAGATCTCTGCCAATTCCTCCTTCTGTAGGATCCCCTATCCCACGTCCCACACCCCGTATCCCATCTCCCACACCCCACTCCCACCTTGCCCACGAGCTGCACGATCTCGGCCAGCTCCTCCTCCTCCTGCAGGATCTGCCGGGCGCGGTTCCGGAGCGCCGGGAATTCGGGATGCAGCCGCTCGTAGTGCGGCTCCAGCGCCCGCAGGTACCGGGAGTAGCTGATGAGCCAATTCACGGACGGGAAGTGTTTGCGCTGCGCCAGCTTCTTGTCCAGCCCCCAGAACACCTGGAATACCGGGAATTCGAGCGGGGTGACACGGCCAGGGGTCACTGTCCCCCCTGTGATCCCACCCAGGGGGTCACTGTCACGCCTGTGTCCCATTCGGGTGGTCCCTGTCACCCCCATATCCCACCCACGGTGTCACTGTCACCTCCATTCTCCCCTTGTGTCCCTGTCACCCCTGTCTCCTCTGTGTCCCCCTCATATTCCCCCCAGTGTATCCCTGTCACCCCTGTCTCCTCTGTGTCCCCCCCATGTCCCCCCCAGTGTGTCCCTGTCATCCCATTTTTTTCCCCCCATGTCCCTCCCATGCCGTCCCTGTCCCCCCCATATCCCCCCGGAGTGTCCCTGTCACCCCTGGGTCTCCCCACAATGTGTTCTTGTCGCCCCCATGTACCTTCCCACGTTGTCCCTGTCCCCTCCACGTCCCTCCTTGTTCCCTCAATGCCCCCCGTGCCCCCCCTCACCTGCACGATGCCCAGCGTGGCCGAAGTCACGGGGTCCGAGAAATCCCCCCCGGGCGGGGACACGCTGTGGGTGGCAGAGCCGGAGGGTAGGCAGGGTGTCCCTTGGGGGGTACCGCGTCCCCCCTCCGTCCCCCCGAGCCCCCTCCCCACACTCACGCTCCGACGATGCTGACGCTGCCCTCGCGGGTGGGGGTCCCGAGGCACCGCGCCCTCCCCGCACGCTCGTAGAACGAGGCCAGGCGGGCACCCAGGTACGCGGGGTACCCGCTGTCTGCAGGGGCACCCCGGGTCACGAGGGGGTCCCCCCGACACCCACGGGGGGCACCGCGGGTCACGAGGGGGTCCCCCCGACACCCGTGGAGGGCACCCCGGGTCACGAGGGGGTCCCCTCCGCACGCGAGGGTGTCCCCTGTCACCCACTGGTGTCACCCCGACACTCAAAGGTGTCCCCTCGACACCCAAACAGGTCCCCCAGACACCTAAAGTGGTGTCCCCGTTCATCTAAGGGGGTCTCCCCGTCACCCACAGGGGTCCCTCCGCGACCCAAAGGGGGCACCCCAACACCCAAGGGGGTCCCCTTGTCACTCACAGGGGTCCCTCCACATATCCTGGGATTCTGGGATCTCACCCACCCCTCCCCTTCCCACGGCCCCATTCCCCCCATATCCCAGATTTGGGGTTTCCCACGGCCCCCATTCCCCCCATATCCCAGATTTGGGGTTTCCCACGGCCCCTATTCCCCCGGTATCCCGGGATTTGGGGTCTCACCCGCCGGCATCTCCGCCAGGCGCCCCGAGATCTCCCTCAGTGCCTCGGCCCAGCGGGACGTGGAGTCTGCCAGGAGGCAGCTGTGGAGCCCCATATCCCGAAAATACTCGGACAGGGTGATCCCTGCACGGAGGGAGCCCTGTCACAGCCCGGGGGGGGCACAGGGACACCCCCGGGGGACACAGGGACATGGGGGGGGCACAAGGACGGAGGGGGTGCAGAGGATGCCCCCCCACACCCTCCTGGTGCCCATTCCCACCCCCAGGTGCCCCCCGGTCCCCACCCCGTGCCCACCGGTGTATATGGAGGCCTCCCTGGCGGCCACGGGCATGTTGGACGTGTTGGCCACGAGCGCCGTGCGCTTCATGATGGACTCGGTGCGTCCATCCACCTCCATGGTCAGCTGGGGACACCGGGGACACTGTCACTGTCACCTCCCTGTGCCACCCCTGTCCACCTCCATGCTCAGCTGGGGACACTCCTGTCACCTTCCTGCCACCCCCTGTCCCCCATCCCCCCTCGGGGAAGTCCCACGAGCCCCTCCTTGGTGATCTGCAGACACCAGTGTCACTGTCACACCCCTGTCCCCCGTGTCCCACCTCGGGGAAGTCCCTCAGGACCTCGGACATCTCGTTGCCGCGCTCCCCACACCCCACGTACACGATGACGTCACTGTTGGAATATTTGGACAGGGACTGGGAGATGACGGTTTTCCCACAGCCGAAAGCGCCCGGGATGGCCGTGGTGCCCCCCTGGACACACCTGGGGACAGGGACACAGGGGGGACACGGGAGTGGCAGGACCTCTGTCACCATCCTGTCCTTGTCCCCAACCCCATCCTATCTCTGTTCTCTGACCCCATCGCTGTCCCCAATTCCGTCTCTATCTGTCCCCATTCTTGTCCTTGTCCCCAACCCCATCCTGTCCCTGTGCCACGTCCTTGTTCCCTATCCCCTGTCCCCATCCCTGTCCCCAACCTCATCCCTTTCCCTCTCCCTTGTCCCCATCCCTGTTCCCATCCCCTCTCCCTCTCCCCATCCCGCCCCCTTCCTGTCCCCAGTCCCAATCCCTACGAGAACAGCACACGCCTCCCCGATCCCAATATTCCCCCAATCCCAATCCCGATCCCTGTCCGATCCCTACGGGAACACACACGCTCCCCCGATCCCAATATTCCCCCAATCCTGCTCCCGCTCCGATCCCTACGGGAACAGTGCATCCAGGACCCTCTGCCCGGTGAGCAGCGGGTTGTTCGCCGGGAGCTTCTCGGCCACGGGCCGGACCTGCCGGACGGGCCACACCTGGACCATGGACACCTGTTCCCGAAGGCCCTGGAATTCCAGCTCCAGCACCACGTCCTGCGGGAACGGCAACGCGGGATGAGCCGAGCCCCGGTTCCCCCAATCCCCGCCAATCCCGATCCCTGCGGGGACAGAGCACTCCTCCCTATCCCGGTATTCCCCAATCCCTGTGGGGACAGCGCAGCCTCCGATCCCAGTCCCAATCCCCATCCTGGTCCTGATGCTCAGCCCGGTCCCGATACTGATCTCAGTCGTGATCCCGGTCCTGGCGCCGGTCCCAGTCCCAATCCCAGCCCCGATCCTTGTCCCAGTCCAGATCCCGGTCCCCATCCCAGCCCGTTCCCGCTCCCCATCCCGATCCCAGTAGTGATCCCAATCCCCATCCCAGTCCCCATCCCCAGCCCAGCCCATCCCCGCTCACGGCCACGCCGTAGTTCCCGGGGGGGGCGATGTAGGTGACGGTGCCGCGGCTCCGGGGGGGCACCATGAGGCGGTGTCGCAGCAGCGAGTTCTCGGCCACCGACCCGTAAATGTCCCCTCCCGTCACGTGGCTCCCGACCTGGCGCGGCGACAACCGTGAGGGACCACCGGCAGTGGATGGGGTCGTGTCCCCTGTGTCCCCCATCCACCCCTCCTTGAGAGAGGGTCTGGGGATCAGGACGGGGGAACAGGGAGGGGATAGGGGACAGGACAGAGGGCCAGGGAGGGGACAGGAGGACAGGACAGGGGGCCAGGGAGGGGACAGGAGAACAGGACAGGGAGGGGACAGGGAGGGGGACAGGACACGGGGAACAGGACAGGGGGCCAGGGAGGGGACAGAGGGTCTGGGGTGACGCACCCGGATGTCCTTGCTGGGGACAAAGTCCCAGGAGAGGTGGCGCGGCAGCGCGGGGACGTTGGTGCCCCGCGGGATGTAAATGCTGCGCGTGGCCTCGGCGATGTCGCGCAGCGGCCGCTGGATCCCGTCGAAGATGGAGCCCAAAATGCCCGGGCCCAGCTCCACTGAGAGCGGCTTCCCCGTGCGCAGCACCGGGTCCCCAACCTGCACCCCCGCTGTCACCCCCGCTCAGGAAATGTCACCGAGGGGAGCGGGACACCGAGGGGACACCGAGGGGACACGGAAGGGATGGGGCAGGTTGGGGGAACAGGGGGGACAGGGCAGGTTGGGGGGACAGGGGGACAGGGCAGGTTGGGGGGACAGGGAGGGGACAGGGGGACAGGGCAGGTTGGGGGGACAGGGAGGGGACAGGGGGACAGGGCTGGAGGGGGGGCCAAGGAGGGGACAGGGGAAGATGAGAGGGTTGGCAAACAGGGAGGGGACAGAACGAGGGGACAGCAGAGGATGGCAGGGACAACGCAAGGGGACCAGAGGGACAGGGACCTGCCAGGAGGGGGGGAGGGATGAGTGGGACAAGCCGGGGACAGGGAGGGGACAGCGGGGAGTGGCCCGGCGACAGGATACAGGTCTCCTCGTACACCTGGAGCGTGGCCATGTCCCCCTCGAGCCGGATGATCTCCCCGACGAGCTCCGCGTGGCCCACCCGAACCAGCTCGTACATGGCGGCCCCCGCCATGCGCGTGGCTGTCACCACTGCGGGGACACGCCACTGTCACCTGGGGTCACCTCACCCCCAGGACCCCCCCTGTCACCGCTGCGGGGACACGCCACTGTCACCCGGGGTCACACAGCCTAGGGACCCTCCTGTCACCACTGCGGGGACACGGCACTGTCACCCGGGGTCACCTCCCCCGTCACCACTGTGGGGGTATGGAATTGTCACCCGAGGTCACCTCACCCCCAAGACCTCCCCATCCCCATCCCCTCCTCTGTCCCCATTGTCACCCCGATCCTGCCCCGGGGCCACTACCCCCCTGCGACCCTCCTGTCCCTAATCCAATGCCGGGGTCACTCCAGCTGGGACCCCTCTGCCCCCACTCCTGTCCCCTCCCTCCCCACAGCCACCCCCATGTCCCCAGGTTGTCCCCAAGGTGTCCCCATGTCATACCTGGCCCCGACACCCCATGGACGGCTCCCACCAGACTCTCCCGCTCGAGCTCCTCCAGCCTCGTCCCCCGGGTCCCCTCCATGGTGTCCCCGCGGTGTTCCCGCAGTGTCCCCGCCCTTATACAGCCCCGGGGGCTGGTGACAACCGGCCGGGGCTGGGGACAGGTGCCACCACCGGTGTCATTGTGTACTGTCAACAGCCCTGGCCCCACCCCGGGGACTTCAAGGTGACACCAGAGAGATGATAGCCGTGTCCCTCTCCCATGGGTGACACTGGACAGGTGACAGTCCCGTCCCCAACCAGTGTTATCAAAGTAACACTGGACAAGTGACAGCTGTATCCTCCCCCCAGATGGCACTTGAGTGACACTGTCCCCACCGCAGGTGACACCATCCAGGTGTGGGGACAGGTGTGTCCTGCACCGTGTGAGAGCAGGTGACACCAGCCAGGTAATACCCATGTCCCCCCACAGGTGGCACTAGGGTGACACCGTCCCGGTCTGGGGACAGGTGCCACCACCACAGGTGTGTCCTCACCCCCAGGTGACACTGGGTGACACCGGCACACGCCGGCACGTGCTGAGCTGGCCCCGGCTCGGGGTGATGGGGACACAGCCCTGGTGTCCTTGTCACCCTCCATGTCCTTGTCACCATCCCTGTGTCCTCCGCTTCTTGAGGTGTCACCCCATCACCCACCACCCCATTCTGAGGTCCCACACCCCCATTTTGGGGCCTCCCCCCATTTCGGGGTTCCAGCTCCCCCATTTTGGGGTCCCAGCCCCCCCATTTTGGGGTCCCCCCATGGCATTCCCAGCCCTTGGTGGGGGGAAGGTCCTTCCCTCCCTTTCCCACCCACCCCTTTTGACAAACGACCCCCAAAAACTCGCCCTAAATCCACCTTGTTTAATTTACTAAAACGTGAGGGAAGGACACCAAATCCGGGGGAATTTTGGGAATTCTGGGCCGTGGGAGGGGTCAGGAGACCAGGACCCCCGCGGAGCCCCCTTTGCCCCCCTCGGGGCCGTCCCGGGGGGCGTTTTTGGGCTCCTCCTCCCCCACCAGTCGGATGTTGTGCCGCTCCCGGAATTCATTGAGTTCCCGGCCCTTGGCCTGGAGCTGCTGAGCCAGAGCCTCAATCAGCTTGGAAATCTGGGAAAAACAGCCGGGAAAGGGGGTCAGAGGGGGTTGGGAGGGGGTTGGGGGCGGCCTGGGGGTGGTTTGGGGTCTCACCTGGGGCAGTTTGGGGGGCTGGGGGTGGTTTGAGTGGGCTGTGGGGTGGTTTGGGGGAGCTGAGGGCAGTTTGGGGTCTCACCTGGGGCACTGGATTTTTTTGCGGGTCCCAGTGTGTTTTTTGGGGGTCCCAAAGGGATTTTGGGGGGTCCCAGCCCCCCTCACCTGCTCCTTGTTGCTCTGGGGGCTCTGAGGTAATTTTTGGGGGGTCCCAAAGGGGTTTTTGGGGTGTTTTGGGGGGTCCCAGCCCCCCTCACCTACTCCCTGTTGCTCTGGGCGTTCCCAGGGTTTTAGGGGGTGTTTTTGGGGTGTTTTGGGGGGGTCCCAGCCCCCTCACCTGCTCCTTGTTGCTCTCCAGGGCCGGCAGCACCTCCTTGACCGTCCTCTCCACCAGGACCCCCCCGACCATTCGGAAGCACTTCCGGGTGGGATCCACCTCCCGCAGGGTCTCGATGACCAGACTGGGGGGGGTTGGGGGGTCAGGGGGCGCAGGGACCCCCCAAAAATCCCCCCGAGACCCCCCCCAAGGACCCACCTGTGCTCGTTGAGCTCCAACTCCAGCTCGGCTGCTTTGGAGGCCAAACCCCGCTGGTCCTGCCGGAGCCGGTTAAACCGGGACACCACCTGGGATGGGGGTACAGGGAGACCCTCGGGATTAGGGACACCACTCGGGACAGGGGGGCACAGGAGACCCCCGGGATTGGGGACACCACCTGGGATGGGGGGCACAGGGAGACCCTCGGCGTGGGGAGGGGGCTCCCACAGGGATGGGACCCCCAGGGGGAGGGATAGGACCCCCCCAAAGACAGGGAAGGGACCCCGGTGCCCCCCAGGACCAGAAACCCCCCTCAACCCTCCATCCCACCCCCCCATCCCCTCATGACCACAGACCCCTCCCCACCCCCCCATCCCCTCATGACCACAGACCCCTCTCTGGTGCCCCCGCCCAGTCCCGGGCCCCCCACCCTGCCCTGTTCGGGGCTCAGCCCTCTCCCCCCGGTCCCAGGCCCCCCGGGTTACCCCCGTTGCCCCCGTTCCCCCCTCACCTGCTCCGGGCTCAGCCCTTTCCCGGTTCCCGGGGCCGCCCCCCGCCCCTTCCCGGTCTCCGCCATCTTCCCGCGCGCGAGGCCACGCCCCTCCGCGCGAGGCCACGCCTCCCCCACCCACCCAGGCCGGGAAAGAGGCGTGGCTTCCTTCCGCCATCTTTGAAACGGGCAACTGAGGGCGGCGCGGGCGGCGCCATGTTGGGTGAGGGCAGGGCGGTGTTGTAGGGGGGACTTTGCCCGCGGAGGCTCCGGAGGGGAATGTGAGGGGTGGGGGGCACTGGGAGGGACTGGGAGCACTGGGAGGGAGCGGGGGAGGATGCGGGGAGAAGTCGGGTGTTGACGGGGCTGGGGGTAAGTTTGGGGTCTCACCTGGGGCAGCTTTGGGGGGGCTGGGGGTACTTTGAGGGGCTCAGGGCACTTTGAGAGGGTCTGGGGGCAGTTTGGGGGGTCTGGGGGCAGCTTGGGGGTTTCAGGAGCAGATTTGGGGCACTTGGGGGGGTTCTGGGGTAATTTAGAGGGGCTAGGGCAGTTTGGGGGGCTCAGGGCACTTTGAAGGGGTCTGGGAGCATTTTGGGGGGTTCTTGGGCCATTTGGGGTCTCACCTGGGGCAGTTCGGGGGTCCTGGACCAACCCTGTGCCCCCCCAGGCTGAGGGCAGCACCCCGGGCCCTGCTGTGCTGCCGCCCCCCGGGACCCCCCCGAGCCCCCCAGAGCTCCAGGACCTCGGGCAGGTACCGGGGGGGACCCCAGAGGGGTGACCTGGGGGTGTCCCAGTCCCTGTGGAGTGACCTGGACACCATGGGGTGACCCCTGAGGGGTGGGAGGGGACCTGGGGGGGACTCTGGACCCTGTGGGGTGCCCCAGTGTGGGGGGGTGTTGGCCCAGGGGTGACCTCAGTCCCCGTGCAGTGACCAGTGGGGTGGCCCCCGTCCCTCCCCAGTGCCCCCAGTCCCTGTGGGGTGCCCGCAGTGCCCATGGGGTGACCCCCATCCCTCCCCCCAGCCCCCCAGCCATGGCAGTGTCCCCAAGGCCGGTGGTGGCCGTGGCGCAGGTGACCTCGACCCCAGACAAGGAGCACAACTGGTGCCAGTGCTCGGCGCTGGTGCGGGAGGCGGCGGCACGGGGGGCACGGCTCGTGTTCCTGCCCGAGGGCTTCGACTTCATCGGCACCGGCCCCGAGCAGAGCCTGGGCCTGGCAGAGCCCCTGGACGGGCACACCCTGGGCAGGTACCGCCAGCTGGCCAGGTACGGGCACACCTGGGGACACACCTGGGGATATCAGGGGACAGCTGGGGACACACCTGAGACAGCTGGGGACACACCTGGGGCAGCTGGGGATACCTGGGGACACACCAGGGGATATCTGGGGATACCTGGGGACACACCTGAGACAGCTGGGGACACACCTGGGGCAGGAATGGGGGCAGGGATAGGGTTTGGGACAAGGATGGGGCAGGGATGGGATTGGGATCAAAAACAGGGCTGGGGACAAGGAATGGGAATGGGGACAAGGAATGGTGACAGGGCTCAGTACAAGGACAGGGCTGGGGATGGGGATGGGGACAGGGCCAGGGCTGGGTGTCCCACGCCCCCCTGTGTCCCCAGGGACTGTGACGTGTGGCTCTCCCTCGGGGGCTTCCACGAGCGTGGCTCCGACTGGGACACGACCGGCCGGATCTACAACTGCCACATCCTGCTGGACAACTCCGGTGGGACCCCCTGGAGCCCAGCCCTGTCCCCGTGTCCCCGAGCCCCCTAAGCCTTGTGTACCCCCCATTCCCAACCCCTGCAATGTCCCCAGGTGACATGGTGGCCACGTACAGGAAGACCCACCTGTTTGACGTGGAGCTCCCCGGCAGCGTCTCCCTGCGGGAAAGCAGCTTCACCAACCCGGGCCCTGCCCTCGTGCCCCCCGTGGACACCCCCGTGGGGAAGGTACAGCCTCGTGCCCACCCTGGGGTTTGGGGGGGGGGGGGGTCCCTGGGGGTCTCCCCGCCCCGACTGACCCCCCTCCCACCCTTGGGTGTTCCCAAAAAAGCTGGGCCTGGCCGTGTGTTACGACCTGCGTTTCCCGGAGCTGGCGCTGGCGCTGCGCGGGGCCGGTGCCCAAATCCTGGCCTACCCCTCGGCCTTCACCGTGCCCACCGGGGCTGCCCACTGGGAGGTGAGTGGGGTGGTGAGTGCCCCCCATATCCCCTCTTGTGCCCCCCAAATCCCCCCTGTGCCCCCCAAATCCCCCCCTTTTCCCCCCAGGTGCTGCTCCGTGCCCGTGCCATTGAGTGCCAGTCGTACGTGGTGGCCGCGGCGCAGACCGGGCGGCACCACGAGGGCCGGGTGTCCTTTGGCCACTCGCTGGTCGCCGACCCGTGGGGCACAGTGGTGGCACAGTGCCAGGAGGGGCCCGGGCTCTGCTTTGCCAACATTGACCTGCAGTTCCTGGAGCGCGTCCGCAGGGACATCCCGGTGCAGGAGCACCGACGGCGGGACCTGTACGGCTGCCCGGGGGCACCGGGGCCCTGACACCACCCCAGATGTGCCCCCAAATCAGCCACAGGGACTGTAGGGCTGGCTGAGGGCACCACAGCCCCAAATCTGCCCTGAATCAGCCCCAAATCTGCCCTAAATCAGCCCCAAATCTGTCCTCAATCAGCCCCAATTTTGCCCCGAATCAGCCCATTTCTCCCCAAAATGCACCCCACACTCAGTACTGCAGCCACGGGGTGCCCCCCTCCTTTTTGGGGGGGTTTGAGGTCACCTTTATGACACCCCAACAGTGACACCGACACCCTAAATCCTTATTTTGCCCAAATATGCCTCAAATCAGCCCATTTCTCCCCGGAATGTGGCAGCTCAGGGCTCTGACCTCCCCCCCTTACCTTTTTGGGGTCTCCCCCAGTTTGGGGGTCCCGGGAAGGACGAGGAGCCTCGAGGGGGGATTTTTGTTCTCGTGAGATTTTAAAAATACAGAAATCACAGGAAATGACCCCAAAATGTGGCTGGTTTGTGGGGGAGGGGGGAAGATCTTGACAGGGAAACGTGAGGGATTATGGAAAATTCCCCTGGAGCTCCAAACCCAAATCCCACCCTGTCGCACCAAGGGGATTTCTGCCCTTTTTTGTCATTTTTAATGGACGTAAAAGAAAATGGGGAGGAAAAACCCCATGGAAAACACCAGGGGGAGGAGGCAAAAGTGAGGAATTCCAGAATATTCCAAGATTCCCAGCCCCGAATCCCTCCATGAACCAACAGGATTTTTTGCCTTTTTTTTTTTTTTTTTTTGCTGTTTTTAATGGATACAAAAGAAAAGGGGAGGGGGGAAACCCATGGAAAACACACGGAGAGGGGGGAACCGACAGGGCCAAAAGTGTGGAACTCCAGAATATTCCAGCGACCCCCCAAATCCCACCAGGAGGGGCTTCACCTCCTCTTGGAAAACAACCCAGAATGAGGAGGAGAAGAAGAAGGAGAAGGAAAATCCATAGAAAGAAACACTGAGGGGGGAAAGGCTGGGGGGGAAAGGCAGGAAAGAAAAGGTGGGAAATGAAAAAAGGTGGGAAAAGAAAAAAAGGGGGAGAAAAAGGTGGGAAAAGAAAAAAAGGGGGAGAAAAAGTGGAAAAGGTGGGAAAAGAAAAAGGTGGGGGAAAAAGGTGGAAAAAGAAAGGGCGGGGAAAAAAAGGTGGAAAATAAAAAGGTGGGGGAAAAAAAGGTGAAAAAGGGAAAGGTGGGAAAAATAAGGAAGGGGGGGGAAAAAGGTGGGAACAAAAAGGTGGAAAAACAGAAATGTGGAAAAACAACCAGGGGGGAGGAAAAAAACAGGTAGAGGGGAAAAAAAAGAGAAAGGAAAGAAAAAGGCAGGAAAACCCAAAGGTGGGGAGAAAAAAAAGTGGGAATTAAAGGGCGGGGGAAGAAACAAAAGGGGAAAAAAGAAAAAAAAATAAACAAAACCAAAAAGCCGGGAAACTCCTCCCTCCCCCCCAATGCCAACCCCCCTCAGGGGGCCGTTTGGAGCATCAAGTTCCTCAGGAGTTTCTGGCGTCCCACCTCATAATCCTCCTCGTCCACGTTGACCAGCAGCTTGATGGCCTCGTGGCCCACGGCCTGTTTGAGCGAGTCCGTGATGAAGACGCCCTTGAGCGCCTCGAGCAGGGAGCCGTTGATGTAGTCGCGCCAGAAGGCGTCCAGGTAGGTGAGCTCCGAGAACTTGATGTCGCAGATGATGGAGCCCAGGTCGCGCGACTTGAGGATGGTGTTGGCCTGGTTGAAGCGCTCGAACTGCCGCTCCAGCGGCTCCTGCTTGTTGGAGAAGACGTTGCCCTGCAGGGCGGAGTCGTGCTGGCAGTACTCGGCTCGCACCCGCAGGCGGATGTCTGGCAGGGGGCAAAGGGGGGCCCCAAAATTAGGGGGGGAATGGGATCGGACAGAGCTGCTGCTCTGGGTTTGGGGTCGGACCTGAATCTGCCCCAAATCTGCCTGGATCTCCCCAAGAACGACACGGGCAGCGCTGCAGCAACAGGGTTTGGGATGGTTCCTCCTCGTTTTGGGGTCCCTTCTCTTTTTGGGGTCCCTTCTCTTTTTGGGGTCCCTCCTCTTTTTGGGGTCCCTCCTCTTTTTGGGGTCCCCTCTCTGGCACCCCGGGGTAACACCAGTGCTGTCACCTCCATTCCCAATACCCCACATTCTGTATTTTGCCCAAATCTGGGTGTTTTTCCCCAAGAACAACACGGCCAGCAGTTCAACAACAAGTTTTGGGGTGGTCCCCTCTCTTTTTGGGGTCCCCTCTCTGGCACCCTGGGGGTAACACCACAGGCCTGTTTTCCCTTGGGATCCAACCCCCCCCCAATCCCCCTCCAATCCCAGATCCCATCTCCTCACCACAGGTCTGTTTTTCCTTGGGGTCCGGAGTCACCGACTTCCTCCTTTTCCGCTGGTTCCCGAGGAGGCTCCGGGCCCGGCCCGGGCGCTTCGGGCCCAGCTGGGGCCCCCCCGGGGGGCAGCACAGCGAGGGGTGGGGGGCAGGCACTGGGGGGCAGAGACGGGGGTCAGGGGACCCCAAATACACCCCCCATTACAAGGAGACCCCAAATACACCCCCCATTACAGGGAGACCCCAAATACACCTCCCAATTACAGGGGAATCCCAAATACACCTCCCAATTACAGGGGGATCCCAAATATGATGACCCCCATTAACAAAGGGAACCCCAAACATACCCCCATTAGAAGGGAACCCCAATTGTCCCCGTGTCCCATGGGATGAGGGGGTGACCCCAAATGACACCCCACAGCCCCCCCCGCCCCAACCCTGGGGGCTATGATGTCACTCGAGCATTCCCAGGGAATCCAGGGCTGGAAAAGTGGGATGATCCCAAGGGAACGCCCCGAATGCCCCCCGGCACCCACCTGATTTTGGGGGGTGCCCGAGCCCGGGCGGGGCCTCCCCGGGGGCACGGGGGGTCACATAACGGATGGATGTCTCCTCCAGGTACTTGTCCACCAGGTCCGGGCACACTGGGAAGAACAACGGGAATACGGCGGGAAAAACTCCATGGGAGGGCCGGGATCCCCCCCGGGATGGCCTGGGGAGGGCCCGGCCAGGGATGGAGTGACCAGGGATGGAGTGACCAGGGATGGATTGTCCAGGGATTATCCCAACACCCGCACCCGGAGTGTCGCACACCCCATCCCAGCCCATCCCACCCCAATCCATGGAAAGGTTCCAGCCGAGGTTCCAACGCTGCGCTCACCAGAGTGTCCCCTCCTCAGGGTGACACATATCGCGACACAGGGCCCCATATCATGACACAGGCACCCACGTCACCATACAGGGACACTCCCCAGCCCATCACCTCCTGGGCATGGCCATGCCACCATATCGTGACATAGGCCACCATGTCATGACACACGTCACTGTATCACGACACAGGTCACTTCCCAGCCTGTCACCTCTCGAGGCTCAAACAGGCCATCATATCACAACTCTGGTCCCGCCTATCATGACATAGGGCAGCTTATTGTGACACCGGGCCCTGCCTATCGTGACAATGACCCCACCTATCACGACAGCCCACACTCACTGGCGCAAAGCCTTGTGTGTGATGTAGGGCAGCGGGTCATGGCACTGACCCCACATATCGCGACACTGACCCTGCGTATCGCGACACAAGTCATGTTATCGTGACGTAAGTTGCCCTCTTGCAACAGGCTGCACTCACCAGTGCGCTGCCTCCTGAGCATGGGGTAGGGCAGCAGGTCACGGCGCTGACACCCCCCATATTGTGACACAAGCCATCCTATCACAACAGGCCCCACTCACCAGCGCGGCATCTCTTGAGCGTGATGTGGGGCAGCAGGTCGTGACACTGACCCCCATATCGCAACTTAAGTTAGCCTATCATGACACGCCACACTCGCTGGCACGCCACTTCTTGAGCACAACACAGGGCAGCAGGTCGTGGCACACCTCATATCGTGACACAAGCCATCCTATCGCGACAGGCCCCACTCACTGATGTGGCATCTCTTGAGTGTGACGTGGGGCAGCACGTCACGACACTGACCCCGTACGGGGGGGCCGCACCGCCCCCCCCATATCGCAACATGCCCGCACTCACCAGCGTGGCGCCGCTTAGTGTGATGCAGGGGCAGCAGGTCATGGTGCTGCCCCCCCATATCGCGACATAAGTCCCCCCTATTGTAACATAAATCCCCCCTATTGCAACATAAGTTCCTTATATCCCGACATGCCTGCACTCACTGGCACGCCGCTGCTTCAGCATGATGTAAGGGCAGCAGGTCGTGGTGCCACCTCCCCCATCGCGACAGAAGCCCCCCCATATCGCGATAGAAGCCCCCCCATATCGCGACGTGCCCGCACTCACCGGCGCGGCGCCGCTTGAGCGTGACGTAGGGCAGCAGGTCGTGGCGGGTGATGATGCGCAGCAGCTGCAGCAGCTGCCGCAGGTTGGTCTCGTCGCAGCGGCCCTGCCGCTCCAGCGCCAGCAGGAAGTCGCGCCCGCTGCGGATCCGGCCGCGCTCGGCCTCGTCCAGCACGTCCACGAAGAGGAAGGAGAGCACGCGCACGTCGCGGTGCGTCAGGTGCGCGCCCACGATGTCGAACATGCGGTGCAGGCTGTAGAGCCCCTGCTCCCGCTCGCCGCGCTCCTCCGGCCACGCCGACGGCCCCGCGCGCTTCCGGCCCGCCATGGGAGCTGCGGGGACCGAGAGGGGTGAGGGGGGCACCCCAAAATCCACCTGGGAGAGTCCTTTCCCCAATGGATACAGGCTCTGCATCCCAACTGCTCCTCTCATGGAGGGTCTGCACCAAGAACTGGGGCTTGGGGATTGGAGGGGCACCCCAAGATGCACCTGGGAGGATCCACTGATGGATCACCCCAAAATACACCGGGGAGGATCCACTGCAGGGCTGCATCACCCCAAAATCCATCTGGGAGAAAATCCATGGATAGTGGGGGGGTCTGACATCCCCTATCCCATCAAAACAAGTCCCTGAGGGGACTCCAAGCCCCCCAAACTATTCCAGGATTCGGGAATCTCCAGGGAGATGGGAATGAGCCTCTTGGCAGGTCCTGACCTGCTGGGAATCCCAGTGGGAGAGGGATGATCCCAGTGGGAGAGGGATGATCCCAGTGGGAGAGGAGCGATCCCAGTCCAACCAGCTCAACCCGCCGGATCAGGGCTCCCAGGATTCTCCTGGGATTCTCCAGGGATTCTCCTGGGAATTCCGCTGTCACCCAGCTCCAGTTCCCCCTGGAGAGCCAAACCAGGGATCCCCAGGCCCCCCAAATCCAGGGAATCCCCAGCAAACGCAGGGATCCCACACTCTCCTTTGGGACACCGTGGGTGCCTCCCAAAAATCCCATCCCTCGGGAATTCCAGCGGGCCAGGAGCTCCCTGTCCAGGATGCAGCACCTGAGAGAACACCCCGACCCCCTCCCTGTGCTTTTCCAGGCAGGATCCACCAGGATGCAGCTCCTGCTCCCTCCGGGAATGTTGATCCAGCCCCACGCAGAGTTTTCCCTTGGATACAGTTTCCATAATAAATCCAGGATAACAGGAATCTCCCACCTATTCCCAATTCCCGGTGACGCACGACTGGGCTGCAAATCCCCTTCCAAGGGGAAAATTCCTATAAATCTTTGGGACAAACAAGCTGTCGCCACCTCCAGGGAGGCAAAAAATGGGAATGAAGCACCTGGGGCCGGGATTCCTTCGCTGGGATCCTTTTTCAGGGAATTTTCCTTAAAATTCCTCCTTTTTCCCTGGGTTTGGGCATTGAATTGTAAAAATCCAAGGCAAAAACTGGGAAAAAATCCTTGGATTGCTTGGCCCAGCCATGCTGGAATGATGTTGGATTGTTTTCTTGCCATGGAAGCCAAAAAACAAAGAAAAAAGAGCAAGAATTTGGCCTGGGGCTGCCTAAAACCAAGAAGGAATTCAGGAAAACGAGGGTTTATGGAAGTGCCGATCCCAAAAATCCAGAAAAGCTGTTCCCCAAGCACGGAATTCCAGAGATGGAGCAGATTCCAAGATCCCTTGGGGTTTCCTCCTGCCTTAAATGCACAGGAGGGGGAGGTTGTGGTGTTGAAATCCCCCCAAACCCCTGGATTTTCCTCAAGGAACTGCCGTGTTGGGAGCGGAGGGAGCGGGACAATCTCCCAGAGGAAAAGAAGAGAAGCAGCTGATCCCCAAATCCCTTGGAAGATCCCACCCCTCTGGAGCCTTTCCTTGGGAAGAGAATCCGGGATCATTAAAATCATTTCGGGAGAAGGGGAAGAACAAGTTTTTGGAGCTTCCAAAGCTCCTCAGATGGTCCTTCCCCGGATCCCTGATGGGATCCATGTGGAAATCAGGGAGTTTTCCTACCAAATTCACCAAAACTCCTGGAAAATTCCCACCTGGATGGGGATAAAAGGCACAAATGCCAGTCTGGGGCTTTTTTTAGGTGGATTTTCCCAGGGAAAGGGACACGAGGGAGATATTCCCAAAGCTGGGAATGCTGGAAGAAGAGAAGGAGGAGGAAGGAGCTGCATCCCTGGATAAAATATCCACATGGAAAAGGAGCCAGAGGGAAAAACTGCTCTCCCAGGTGTCGTTCCAGGGTAGAACTGGCTAATTTGGACCCATGGAATGAGTTGGGAAGGTGGGAATGTTATTTTGAAGTGGTTTTCTCTCCCATCCATCGCTCCAACTCATTCCTGGCGAATCCCAAAATTCCAGCCACAGTTTCCAAGGGATTCCCAAGGGATTCCCAAAAGAACAACTCCCTGTGGAAAATCCCAGGATGGCAAGAGGAGCAACAGCCCTTCCTCGACCTGGGAATAGTGCCTGGAATGCCACAAATCCCGGAATAAATTCCCAAAGCTGCTCTGGGGTGAGAATTCCCAACACCTGCCCGGATCCGAGCCCGGGAAGGTCCCGGAGGGAGCCTTGGATTCTCCCAAATCCCCTTTTCCAGCAGCAAATTCAGGCTGGGTTGGGATTCTGAGCTTCCCAAAGTTCTCCATAGAAGGGATAATTAGCCCAGATCAGGATAATTGGCTCAAGCACAGGGGGATTAACATGGGAATGCTCCATGAGGAGCCGCTCCGGATCCATCCTGACCCTCCAGATCCATCCTGACCCTCTGGATCCATCCCAAGCCTCTCCAGGCCCACCCTGAGCCTCCCTGGATCCATCCCAAGCCCCTCTAGATCCTTTCTGAACCTCCTTGGATTCATCCTGAGCTCCTCCACATTCATCCCAACCCTCTGAATCCATCCCAACCCTCTGAATCCATCCCAAACTCCTCCAGATCCATCCCAAACTCCTCCG
>JAWWMO010000074.1:2726961-2737515 GCA_035047845.1 Dendrocincla fuliginosa | reverse complement strand
CAGTTATCCCATTCCCATCCCAGTTATCCCATTCCCATCCCAGTTATCCCATTCCCATCCCAGTTATCCCATTCCCACCCCCTCCCCATCCCAGTTCTCCCATTCCCATCCCAGTTCTCCCATTCCCACCCCAGTTCTCCCATTCCCACCCCAGTTATCCCATTCCCACCCCCTTCCCATCCCAGTTATCCCAATAATCGCCCCCCCGACCCCACAAACCCCCCACGCCGCCATCGGGACGGAGACGGAAGTCCCGCCCTCCCCACGCCCCGCAGCCAATGAGAGCCCAGCATTCCTCAGACGGACAACACAAACAACCAATCCGCGCACAGGACTGGTAAAACCGACGCACGGCGGAGCCAGTGGGGGCCGCCCGGACACCCCCCCGACCTCCCGGGGCTTCCCCACCTGTTTCTCCTGCCCGGTGTCCTCCGTGAGGGCGCCGGTACCGAGCGGCGCTGCCATGGCGGCGTGGGGAGGGCTCGGCGCTCCCTCCGCTGTCACCGGCCCCGCGCCCTCCTCCAAAATGGCCGCCTCCGCCTCCACCGCCTCACCCGCCTGACGGACAACGGCGCTGCCCAATCAGCGTGGCCGTGACATCACACATGACCAATCAGCACGTAAGGACGCTAGGGGGCGGGGCCTGGGGGCAAAGGGGCGTGGCCATGCCCAGCGGCCATGACTGGCATGTGCAGTAACCAATGGGGAGCGAGATTTGGTGAGTGGGCGGGGCGAGGTCGGGGCCTCGGCCCCCTCCTGTCCCGGAGGTTGCGGGTTCGAGACCCGGCAGGGGACACGGGGTATGGAGGGGTATGGAAGGATCCAGAGCCGGCGGTGGTTTGGGGACATCCCGCACGGCCCCGACCGCTGATGGCCCCGGAGCCGCCCCGGGAGCCATCCCCGCAAGGCAGAGGCGCCTGGGGGCAGAGGGACCCAGCTGAGACCACCCGCAGCTCAAGAGCCACAGGTGGCAGCTCGGGGACACCCCGGAGATGCCAACCCTGCTGCACGACGGGCACTGAAACACGGACAGACCCCGGCGCTGCGGAGAAATAACGTTTTACGTGAACTACGGGGGATAAAGTTGGGGGGAAAGGGGGGATTTGTGAACAAAAATAATCACAGTTTCACTTTGCTTCTGACTCGAAAGAGCAGCGGAGCGATGGGGGCGGCACAGCCCGGGCTGGGGGGCACGGTCTGGGCAGAGCTGCCCCTTCAGGGAGGGGGTTTGGGTGCCCAGGGCCAGCCAGGGAGGGGGGTGGTCCTGGATGCTCAACACCCCTGAACCCTCACCCCAGGAGGGTCCGTGAACCCCCATCCAACCCCAGGAGGGTCCCCTGAGCCCCCATCCCACTTCAGGAGGGTCCCCTGAGCCCCCATCCCACTTCAGGAGGGTCCCCTGAACCCCCATCCCACTTCAGGAGGGTCCCCTGAACCCCCATCCCACTTCAGGAGGGTCCCCTGAACCTCCATTCCACCTCAGAAAGGTCCCCTGAACCCCCATCCCACCTCAGGAGGGTCTCCTGAACCCCCATCCAACCCCAGGGGGATGTGAGCAAGTCCCTCAGGGCAATCCAAGCTGCCCCAAAATGTGGGAGGGAGCCCTGGAGTGTGTCCCAGCCCCTTCCCTGCCAGGCTTTGGGTCACCTGAGCAGCTCTGCCACCCCCAGAGAGAAGGGCAAGGAGTGCTGAAGTGCCACCCCCTTCTCCCCAGAGGCACCAGGCTGTGGGTGGTTCTCCCCCTGCCACCCCTGCCTGGGGAGGGGAAAGCAAAAATCCCCTGGTCCCCACCCCAGGCTGAGCCCACCTAGTGCAGCAACTCCACCCCAAACTCCTTGATGTACTTTGGGGGTTTTTTTTAGGGGCTCCCCAATACCATCTGGGTTTTTTTTTCAGGGCCTGAGGCTCCCCAATACCATCTGGGGTGTTTTAGCAGGGGCTGAGGCTCCCTGGTGTCATTTGGGGTGTTTTTTAGGGGCTGGGGCTCCCCTCTGTCCTTTGGGGTGTTTTTTAGGGGCTGGGGCTCCCCTCTGTCCTTTGGGGTGTGTTTTAGGGGCTGAGGCTCCCCTCTGTCCTTTGGGGTGTTTTTAGGACTTGTTGAAGGCTGCCAGGACAGCCCAGATCATCTCCGTGCCCCTGGCTTTGGCAGCTTCCACCTCGGGGTCCATGTCCAGCAGGTCCTTGGTCCTGTTCATGGCCAGGTCATACTTGTCATCAGCCAGGCTGGTGAAAACGTTCTCCAGCACGTCCGAGGAGTGGGCCAGGACCAGCAGGGCCAGAGTCCTGCGCTCCATGCGCTGGGGGTCCTTCACCCACCGCTCCAGGACGCTCTCCTGGAGCCTCCTCACCAGGCGCTGCTTCTCCGTGGCGTTGCTGACGGGGTGGGTGGTCATGTCGAAGAGGAGGAAGTTCTGCTTCTCCGTGGTCAGGATCCCTTTCTCCACCAGGGCCTTGGCCACGCGCTCGCGCACGTTGCGCAGCTGGTACTGCAGCTTGAAGGGGTTCCAGGTCTCTCCTGGGGGCACAGGGGGTCTTGCTCAGCACCAGGGCAGGGGTTTTGCCCCCCCAGCCACGGTGCCCTCAGGTGTTTCCAGCCCAGTCCCCTCAGCCTGACTCAGACCCACCTCTCCCACCAGCCACAGAATCATGGAGGTTGGAAAAGACCTCTGAGATCATCAAGTCCAACATCTGACCCAACAGAAGCTTGTCAACTAAACCATGGCCCTGAGTGCCACATCCAGTCTCATTTTAATCACCTCCAGGGATGGTGACTCCATCACCTCCCTGGGCAGCCCATTCCAATGCCCCATCACCCTTTCTGGGAAGGAATTTTTTCCTGATGTCCAACCTAAACCTCCCCTGGCAGCTCAAGGCCGTGTCCTCTTGTCCTCCTGTTGGTTCCCTGGGAGCAGAGCCCGACCCCCACCTGGCTCCAACCTCCTGTCAGGGAGTTGGACAGAGCAATAAGGTCCCCCCTGAGCCTCCTCCTGTCCAGGCTGAGCCCTCCCAGCTCCCTCTCACAGCCCTTGTGCTCCAGACCCTTCCCCAGCCCCACTGCCCTTCCCTGCACACGCTGCAGCCCCTCCACATCCTTCCTGACCTCAGGGGCCAGCCCTGGCCACAGCACTCGAGGGGTGGCCTCACAGGGGCAGAATCCCTGCCCTGCTCCTGCTGCCCACACTATTGCTGACCCAGGCCAGGATGCTCTTGGCCTTCTTGGCCCCCTGGGCACACCTGGCTCATGTCCAGCTGCTGGCACAGCACCCCCAGGTCCCTTTCTCTCCAGCCACTCTGTCCCCAGACCATGGTCCTGCACAAGTTGTGGCCAAAGTGCAGGACCCAGCAAGCCCAGTGGCCTCAGGGAGCACCAGCCCAGGGCAGATCCCTTTGCAAAGCCTCTCCCACCCCTGGGCCACCCCAGACTTGGTGAGGCCTCTGCACAAAAAATGGGGAGTGAGGTCCCCATTCCACAAAACCCACCCAAAAAACCCTTCTCTGTCCCCCCTGTTGTGCTGTCACTGCTATGCCCATGTCCAGTGGCCCAGGGGATGCAGAGGGGACAGGGAGGGAGCTGGGACAGTGGTGTTTCTACGTGGCCCTACCAGTGAGCAGCTCAATCCAGGTCTGAACTGTCTCTGCAGGCTCCGTGGCCTTGATGTGCCTCAGGGTCTCATCCAGCAACACGTCCCCAGTCGGTGTGTCTGACTTCAAAAGCACCTGGAAGGACAAAGGGAGGACAGGGTTAAACCTAGAGGGGACTCAGAATTCCAGGGTAAAAAGCAGCTGCCACTAAATAAAGGTATTTATGACTAGAGCCACTCAAACTCCACCCAAACATGAAGAAAATAGTGTAAAAGTAAGTTGGGGATGGGGAAAAGACTCCACCAGAACTCCTGGGGTCAGTCCATGGGCTGAGCTCATCTTCTCCCCCCAGTGGGGTGCTTTGGGTGGGAATTATACCCCACATGTGTTAAATGCTGCCTTTGGGAAAAGAATTCTTGTCTGTGCTCACCCCATGGTGTATTAGTGGATGGCTTTAAAACACTTTTTTGCAGTTAGAAACTATCACTGACAAGCTTTGTGTGCAATTCAACTGAAACCTGATGCATTTTGCTTGATCTTAGGAGGAAAGAACAAGGAAAGTGTTCTTAGTGAAAACTTAGGAGGAAGAATAAGACAGATAAAGAGGAGGGAAAAATAAGGAAAAGAGGAAATATGATGGCATAAGCCTTGTTTGCTTGGGAAATGGTGCTGAAATCTTCACTAAGAGAATGAAAGTCTTCCACAGCCATATCAAACCTGGTCTTCAGTCACACTTTTTATACAATCACACATATAATGCTTCCCATCCCATTCCCAGTTACTTCAGGAAATCTTTAGGGGAGAGAAGACAGGACAAGAGCCTACTTTGAGAAGCAATTTTAAAGATGTAGAAGACATAAACCAGCGTGGATTCTTGGACAAGATAACTCTCCCAGCCATTTGGCAGGCTGGGCTGGGGTGACAGCCCCCTTTCCCCAGGCCCTTGGGGAGCCTCACCTTCCTCTCCAGCAGCCTCTTCCTGCGCAGGGCCAGCGGCTCCAGGCGGATGCGGCCGCGCAGGAACAGCTCGATGAGGATCCCCCCCCGCAGCCCCGAGGAGATGCAGTCGTTCCAGAAGGAGGTGTAGCCCTGGGGGAGACAGGAGGGATGCAAAAGGGAAGGGGGAGAGGGGAAGGGGAGCTCTGCTGAGCCTCCCACCCCTCCTGGCCCGCTCAGACCCGGTCCCAGCTCCGTGTGCCTCCCAGCTGTGGCAAAGGGATCAGAGGGATTTCCCCAGCCAGTGCCAAGTGCTCAGCAGCACCAATATCCTCCCTTTCTGCCCCAAAATATCCTGTAAATGTTGAGGAATTCAGGCTGTGCCCTCCCTGCTGCACCCACAGCCACGGGGCACACCCAGAGCTGGTCAGGCAGCTCTGCCCAGCCCCAAGGAGTGAAAAATCCCAGGAAGAGTGAGCAAAGGGAGATTCTTTCTGGCTGAAATCTGGTCTTGATCTTGAATAAACCCCATCCTGGCCCCAGGCCCACCCTGAGAGTCACTCAGTGTGCACAGAAATCACTGCCAGGCCTGGGAAGAGCTGCCCCAACACCCAGAGCACCATCCCGTGGGGCACAGGAGCTTCATGGAATCATGGACTGGTTGGGTTGGAAGGGACATTAAAGCTCATCCAGTTCCACCTCCTGCCACGGGCAGGGGCACCTTCCACTAGCCCAGGTTGCTCCAACCTTGGACACTTCCAGGGATGGGGCAGCCACAGCTTCTCTGGGAAATCCATCCCAGCCCCTCCCCACCCTCCCAGGGAGGAATTTCTTCCCAGTATTCCAGCTAACCCTGCCCTCTGGCAGTTTAAAGCCCTTCCCCCTTGTTCTGGCACTCCAGGCCCTTGCAATTAGTCTCTCTCCACCTTTCTTGTAGCTTCTTCTGGTCCTGCAAGGCCACAATTGGGTCACCTCAGAGCCTTCTCTTCTCCAGGCTGAACAACCCCAGTTCCCCCCCAGCCTCATCAGATCCATCCACAGACTTGTGTGAGGGAAGAGAAGATTTCCAGGCAGGGATGAAGGGTGGGAACACATCCCATCCCTCCCCAGGAACACTTTGGGGCTGGGATTGCTGCCCTGGAGCTGCTCATACCCAGCATGTCCCACACCTGCCCCAAGCCCTGATCTCCAACCCTGAGAGGTACAAGCTCCCAAGGCAAAGAATTTGGCAAAAAGAAGGTGCAGAGGTCTGGGAAATACCCACAGGTTTGGGAAAACCCACAGGAACCAGCAACTGCAACAGGGAAGGAACAGGTCCAGGGAAGAGAAGACAGAGGCAGAGAGGGATAAGGGGGTCAGACACATCAAAGGCAGCAGCAAAAAGGAAGGGAATGGCCCATTCCCACCCCCACTGTGCACAGGACAGTCCTGGCATCAGAGCTGGCACCAGGAAGAAAAAAACACCTGGCCAAGAGAGCCCAGGGAGGGAGGTTTCTGTTCCCTGAGGTTTGACAACATTCAGCTTTTCAAGAGCTGACCCTGGTTTGGAGCAAAGGCACAGCCCAGGTGGCCTCTCCCTCCCCTTCTTCCCCTTGTCCTTCATCCCCTGATTAGAACAAAGCCCAATTGTTTCAGCCAAGGCACTGAGAGGGAGCAGCAGTTCCTTGAATTTCACCACCAGGGCTCAGCAGGGCTGGGATGGGCGTTTGAGGTGGGCCCAAGGGAAGGGTGATCCCAGTGGGGTGCAAAGTCACACCAGGGGGACACTGACACACCCAAAAATGTCACAGCCTGGTGGGAACTCCCTTTTTGCTGCCCTTTCTCTGGATGGAGAGGGGGGAAGAGAAAGGGCAGGTCTAAAAATGACCAGACAAAGCAGGAAAAAAGCAGGAAAACAGGCTGGGAACACACAGCCCTCCCACACGGAAGGTTTTCCAGCCCAGATGGGTGAAGTCGTGTCCCCAGTGGCTCTGTTTGTCCAGGGCATCTGGACACTGGGCTTGCACAGCACTGAGACCCATAAAAGAAATTCAAATCTTTATTTGCTTTCTTCACTTCCTGCTGAGGGAAGACAAAGCAACCTTTCATCCCTGCCCTCCTGGTTTCCATTCCTGGGTTTTGCACAGTCCCTTTATAAACAAGTTCTCCAGGAAAGGGTGTCAGGATGACCTGAAGTCTCAATTCACTGCCCTGGAGGGCCTGTTAACCCTAGAAAATTTTAAAGGCTCTGAAATCAAACCAGCTGAAAACTCCTGGGTCACGTCCAGCTCCTGGAATCAGACTGGTTCCAAAAGCCAGGCTGGTGTCCAGCCAGGTTCTCCCACATGGACTTTAAATAATGAAATTACACTGGGAGCTCATTGAATTTGGCAAAAATGGCCTTGTTTGTTTTCCCCCCAGTCATCAAACCATGAGAGAACAACCTGAGCTGTGAAAACCCAGTGCCTGGGGAGCCCAGCTCAGGGCCAGGCTGTGCTGCCTTGAGGTGGAGGAATGTGGAAGGACAGGATGGAGAGAGAGAAAAAAATAAGGGTGACAAGGGTTTTTTCCCCATATCTATTGTGCTCTCCCAACTTCCTGGTGGCTGAAGGGCCGTTCCCAGGATATACTAACCAAGACAAGAACACCAAACACAGCCCAGGGAGAAAGCAAAGCATGGCACCACACTCCCAGGCTGCTCTCAAATATTTGCTCCAAAACTGTTTGCACGATGTTCCCTTTACAGCCCTGCTCTCCTGCTGCTTCCTAGTTGGCTCTGCAGGTCCCAGATCTTATCTGGGATTGTCAAACAGGACAGTCACAGCCTCTGTCCCTCTCCCAACCCCCAGTTCCCCACCAGGTCCCTGTGACAGCTCAGACCAGCCCAGGGGCAGCTGGGCCCGATGGAAAAGGAAGTTCAGGCACCTCACAGGGGCTTAATTCCCACCCAGAGAAACCCAGGAGGAGGCCCATCCACCACAGCTCCTCGGGGTGGGGATCACAGAATCCTGTGAGATCACAGAATCCTGGAATCTTTGAGCTTGGAAAAGACCAGCCTCGACCAAAGAGTGCTCCTGGAGCTGGGAAACCTGTGCTGAGGGCTCTGCTCTGCCCCTCTCACCCCAAGAAGCACCTTGGGTTGGCTTCTTCTGGTCAGTTCTGTCAGGAAGAGCAGCATCAGATCATGGAATCATGGAATGGGTTGGGAGGGACCCTAAAGCTCATCAAGACCATGGGCAGGGACACCTCCCACCAGCCCAGGTTGCTCCAAGCCCCGTCCAACCTGGCCTTGGACACTTCCAGGGATGGGGCATGTCTGGAATAACCTGTGCCAGGGCCTCACCACCCTCACCCCCAAAGATGCCCCCGAGTGATCCAGGTGATGGGTAACTGGATGCAGACAAGGCCCAGTGGCAGTGCAGGAGGGAGCCAGGCAGTTCCTCCCTCCCAGGGCTCCTTGGAGGCAGAGCTGACAAACAAGTTCCTGCAGCTGATAAGCACAGCCCAATTCCGTGTGGGACCAGGATGCCCTTCCAAGAGGGAACAACCCACTGGGAATAACCAGTTCTGCTGCCCAGGGAAGCCACTGACCAGCACATGGGGACGAGGAGAGCCCAGTGCAGATATTCCCACCCACCCTGGGGCTGCACATCCCCATTCCCACCCTGGGAATCACCACAGACATGGCCTGTGCCCCCTCACCCCCAGCACAGACATTCCCACCCACCCTGGGGCTGCACATCCCCATTCCCACCCTGGGAATCACCACAGACGTGGCCTGTGCCCCCTCATCATCACTGGGTCCAGGCTCAGCTGCACCTCCTGCCTCTGCTCCCCTCAAAAGCCACCTCTGACCTTTCCCACATTAATTTTGAATCCAGCAGGTGTCCCAGCTGGTGGGTTTGGACAGGAAGGTGCACTCAGGCTTGAGAAGAGGACATTTACCCTTTGACACACAAGGTGAGGCTCCTCTTACTCCACTTCCTCAACCCTGGCAAAGAACAAACCCATGTCTTCTCACAGGCCCCTCTCACCTCTGCTTCTCACCCTCCCTGTGGCACAGCTGGCAGGACAACAGTGCCCAGCAATGTCCCCAGCTCAGACAAAGGTGGTTTGTGCCAAGCAATGCAAAGGACAGGAGGTTTGGGTTGGATGTTAGGAGGGAATTCTTCCCTGTGACACATCCACAGCCATGACCTGGTCCCTGCCCAGATGTGCTGGGCCTGCAGAAACAGCTGGATAATATTTACTGGCAGAATTGACCAACTGAAGGAGGGCTGGGATGTGATCCTGCTGGGATGTGTTCCTGCTCTCACAGCACAGGAGGAGCTGTGTCCATCAGGAACTGTAGTACAGGACAAGCAGCCATGGGTTCAGATTGAAAGAGGAGAAATTTAGGTTGGATATATGGGAGAAATCCCTCCCTGGGAGGGTGGGCAGGCCCTGGCACAGATTGCCCAGAGAAGCTGTGGCTGCCCCATCCCTGGAAGTGCCCAAGGCCAGATTGGACAGTGCTTGGAGCAACCTGGGCTGGTGGAAGGTGTCCCTGGTGGAACAAGATGAGTTTTAAGGTCCTTTCCAACCCAAACCATTCCATGACTATTACTCTATGATTCCATGGCTCTCAGCAGGGTGGCTTTGCTGGAGAGGATTGGGAAGAGCTCATCCCAGCCCACCAGACCCGCCTCACCTCCTTGTCCTTCAGCCCCAGGAGCAGCACCTCCTCCATGAGGGTGAGGCGGATGTCCTTGGAGTCATCGGGGTCATCCTCGCTGGGCTCTCTGTCCACAGCCCCGTCCTCCTCCTCGTCCGGCTTCTTGTCCGAGCCCCTGCCCGTGTCCCCCCGCCGGCCCCGGTGGGTGAGGGTCGTCATCTCCTGCTCCTGCTGCACACAGGGAGCACACCTTGTCTGAACACGGGGCAGTGCTGGGCCCCAGAACCCAACTCCCAGTCCCAAATCCAGACTCCAACACAGATCCCAAACCCAGACCTCAACCCCAAAAGCAGACTCCAACCCAGACCCCAAATCCAGACCCCAACCCCATACTTCAACCCAGACCCCAATCCCGGATTCCGACCCCTAAATTCAGACTCCAGACCCAACCCCAGACCCCAAATCCAGACCCCTACCCCAGACTCCAACCCAGAACCTAAGCCCAGACTGCAATCCCAGACCCTGACCTCAAACCCAGTCCCCAAGCCCAGACCCTAAATCCAGACCCCAAATCCAAACCTCAAATCCAGACCCCAACCCCATACTTCAACCCAGACCCCAATCCCGGATTCCGACCCCTAAATTCAGACTCCAGACCCAACCCCAGACCCCAAATCCAGACCCCAAATCCAAACCTGAAATCCAGACACCAACCCCAGATCTCAACCCAAACCATAACCCTAGACCCCAACCCCAAATCCAGACTCCAACCCCAGACCCCAAATCCAAACCTCAAATCCAGACTCCAACCCCAGACCATGACCCCAAATCCAGTCCCCAACCCCAGACTCTAAATCCAGACTCCAGACCCAACCCCAGACCCCAAACCGAATCCCCAACCCCAGACCCCAAATCTAGACCCTAAATCCAGACTCCAGACCCAATCCCAAACCCCAAACCCAGTCCCCAGACCCCAGGACACCGACACCTTCTACCCCGTGATTCCCAGCTCCCCTTCCCCAGGACGGGGGGCACCGGCGACCCCCGAGGGGCTGTAGGACGGCTCCATCCCGGTTCTATCCCAGCCTTATCCCGGTCCTATCCCAGCTCTATCCCGGCCCTATCCCAGCCCTATCCCAGCTCTATCCCGGCCCTATCCCAGCTATCCATCCCAGCCCCATCCCGGCCCCATCCCGGCCCAGCCCAGCTCCGTCCCCCCCATTCCCCGTTATGGAGCTGCGCCTTCACCTCCGCCCTCAGGGGGGTCCTTGGGCTGACAAACACCCCCTGTCCCCTCACCCGGCCCGCAGGGTCCCCCCGGTGGCCCCATTCCCTCCCCCCTGTCCCCCCGGTGTCCCCGTCCCCTCACCCGGCCCGGAGGGTCCCCCCGTCCCCTCACCCGG
>JAWWMO010000074.1:2704460-2717590 GCA_035047845.1 Dendrocincla fuliginosa | reverse complement strand
TGGGCAGGCCCTGGCACAGGGTGCCCAGAGAAGCTGTGGCTGCCCCAGCCCTGGAGGTGTCCAAGGCCAGGTTGGACTGGGCCTGGAGCAAACTGGGCTAGTGGAAAGTGGGGCTGGGGATGGGATTGGATGAGCCTTAAGGCCCCTCCCGACCCAACCCATTGTGGGATTCTCTTCTATGGCTGTAAAAAAGCTCACTTGCAGTTGTTAAAATGCTGTAGGTGCACGGAAGGGATAAGGGAGGAGGTGGGAAAGCACAAGCAGCTGGGCAAGGCACTGAAATAGGGAGCAGCACAGACAATCAGGGTCATCCACGACACAAAACACGCTCTGAGGTGCAGCCACTGCTGGTACCGGGAGCAGCAAACCGCAGGCACCAGCAGCTCCCTCTGGAGGTGTTTCCACAGGGCATCCCCGAGGCCACCACAGGCTAAAAGCTCCTCAAGAGCCCTGATGCTCTCGACTCCCCAGCCCCAGGCTGGAGGGGTGTGGCTGCACAGCGAGGCCCCGGGGCTCCTGCAGGCAAAAAGGTGGCTAAAAGGGGGATTTGTGCTGAACTGAAACCGAGAGGATACAGCCCAAACAGCTGAGACTGAAACTAAACCAGACCTGCCCCGTTGGTTTTGCACAGAGGATGATTCTGTTTCCCAGGTCTGCAATAACGAGCCCAAGAGTGCAAGACCTCTGCAAGCTTTATGTGGAAAGTGAATAATAGTAAAAACAGTAACAATGATGACAGAAAAACCACACAAAATTTATTTCTAAATATAAACTCCATGAAATTTAGCTTATCAGACCAAATGGAACAGAGGATCAGAATGTCTGAACAGTAACATGAAAACATGCATTTGCTAACCATGTGCTTCACAGAATGAGGCCCTGATGGAAAATAAAGGCACAGTGATATATATGAATAAAATAATACAAATTTGAACATAGAAAATTGAGGCTTTCCTCTCAGTAACATCAGGAAAGACACAACTCAGAGACTTGGAAAATATACATAAGTGTTACCTCGAGCTTCTGAAATATTCTCACGATTCTCACTGTTCACTTTGTTATTCAAGACAGGATCTACCTGGATGAAGAAACAGGTCTGTCACTTACTGCAGACACAGCAGGAAGAAGGTTTCTACTCAGATGCTTAAGGCCAGACTTATTAGATGGATTCTGGGTGGAATAAACTGTGCTGAAATAACTGATTCTGACATGGGATGGAGAGGTTTCCCCTGTCCCCACGGCACGAGCAGCCCCTCTGCTGCTCCTTGTGCTGAGCCACTGGTTCAGCCCTGCTTGAACAGTGAGAGGCTGCAGACTGGAGCAGAACAATTAAGGTAAAAGTGCTCTGAAGGGACACTGTCCTGCTTAGACATATCTGGAAACAGAGGGGGTTCATTAATACTGTGGCTAACATGCAGTGAAACAATAATGGCCTTTTCCTAGATGACACATCACGAACCAACTTCAACAAGCTCCATAAAACAGAAGCTGTGCTCTTACATTCATGTCCTGGCTCTCCTCTTCTGGATCATCTGTGCCCACCTGCAGGGGCTCATCAGTCTTTCCCTGCTTTAGGATGTTTTTGTCCACGTTTTCCATGCGCTGTTTTTCAGTTGTGATTTTGAGTTTCAGCATGTGAAAAGGGGTGGGCACTTCCCCCACGTTCAGATACATGGGCTCCTCATTAAACATCAGCCCATCATTCTTGGCCTCCCTGAACCCTGGGGGTTGGTAGTCAGGGGGTGTAACTGCAGAGAAGAATTCATGTGATGTATCAGAATGAAACAGGCTCTTTTAAAAATAATTGAAAAACACTTTTCCCCTTTAAATGCACAGAGTTACTGCAAAAACCTGTGTGTGGGGAGGGGAATAATCAATATTCAACTTGCAGTAAATGAAGTTCTTTTCTCTTTACACAACAGGCAACACCCAGTTAAAGCTATTTGAAACAGGTTGTAGATAGAGAGACGTAAAATAGAAGCTCTGATTTGTCATTGTAAGGAAATGACACAGTCTGGAAGCAGAGCCAGACTTTTGGACAGTCACCAAACTAGAACGAGGCTGGCAAACTATGTTATAGCTGAATGTACTCTGGGAAACTCCCAGGTGTTTTTAAAACACACCAAAATCCCTGCTCCAGTGAAGGCAGTGCCAGGTTCCTGCAGTGAGATCACATCCCTTCCCCTGGGAGCTCAGGAACTGCCGTGAGAAAAAGCCACAGGGCGAAATAACACCATTTAACAAGTCCCAGCAACCACAAAGACAGCACAATGAAGCAATTCTTAGGATTGCTTCCCACTGTGTGAGCAGAGCTGATGAAGCAGGGGGATGTGGAGAGGTACCTTCATCATAGTACAGGAGCTTCATGGTCAGGCAGACGTCGTTGGGCAGCGGGCTGAGGTTCTGCATCAGGATGTAGATCTTGCGGATGAGGAGGATGCTCGCCCTCTTGGTGTCTGCACAGCTGATCGGGGACTCTGGCCTGTCCTGGCTGAAAACAAAGCACTCACATGGCTTTTTAAACACAGAGTAAGCTGCTTCTAGTATGAAGAGACAGATTATGAACGTGAGAAGCATCACACTTATGGCCTGAGCTTACAGGCACTGCAGTTCCCAACCCTGCCTGAGTGACCTGCGTGTTCTCTGCCCCTTGGAAGATCGAATTCTGGGCCAGGGGCATCATGAGAGGGATCAGCACCCGGGGCCAGCTCGTGCTCTACATCACACAGAGCTTAAATGCCCAAACAAAGAAGGAAAAAGGGAGGTACTTGTAAAAGCCCCAGTTCTGCAAAGCTTACCTCCTTGCTTTAAATTTACCTACTTTCCCTTAAAAAAGCCAAGTAACACTATTGACTTGGACACAAATGGGGACTGGTAAGCACCTCTGTGCCCAAGTGACTCTTGGCATCCAGCTCCACAGCTGGTTATTTCCTGGCACACTGAGGGGGCAGAGAAGTAGCCTCACACCTATTTTCAAATCCATCTGTCATGAATTTATGCTGTTCCACTCTAAGGCAATCTGGTGTGGCCAAGAGTCACATTCCCTTCCTGCACTGTTTGATACAAGCCCTTTCACAGGTAAGGAACCAAACCCAGCCCAGGGGACAGTTCTGCAGCCTTTTTCCTTTTAATTTAAGAAGGTTGTGCAGGAGGGAAGCTGGAAGGAGTTCATTAGGGATGAACTCACTGCATTTCAGTGAGAGAACCCCCCTGGCTGGGGATAGGCAGTGTGGTGACACTGATCTTGGCTGTGCTCTGCTAAGTGCAGCTCACATTTCTGTTCTGTTTGCCATGTATTTTCTATCCTTTCTGCTAAATGGGAAATTCCATTAACAATCAGGACCTTCAGATAAGTAAATCCAGCGTAAAGTTTCACCCTGGAATATTCAGGACCTGGTCAGAGAATCAGACTGACTAAGTAGACATTAAAATTAGGGCTGTAATCAGACAAAATGATTACTTGTATTTTAGTAAGTCTAAGCTAGTAGTGTATGTTGAAAAAAAACAGCCTTAAGGTCCAGAATTTAAAACTGCAAACCCCAAACAGATAAAATCCACAGTTTTTGACATCCAGGTGACTGCAAAGGGACTGGCAAACCACACAGCAAAATCAGTGGGGCCGTACCTGCTGAAATCCAGGAGGGGCCCATTGTGGGTGTACTTGAACTTGAAGTGGTAACACTCTGTAACTGTCTGCAAACAAAGCCGGTAATTATTAAACCATCAGCTACGGGGCAAACTGCTGCTGCTGCTCTGCCTAGTAATCTATTAACCTTGGAAGGAAAGAACTGCAGCCCAGCTCCTGTCAGACCCACTGACACGCCCTGAAGGCACGTTCATAATGCCCTAAAAACTAACAGAAATAACGTATAGAACTGTCATCAAATAAAAATGATGATTCTGTTCCAGGAACCACCAGGACGAGATATACTGAAATATCAGCTACAGTTTTTAGCATGAAATATTTAGATTTAAGTCACTATGAAAGCGTTGCAGGCACAGAACAGACGTGGTGACACCCAGTGGGTTTTGTGTTTCCCACAAACTTCCATAAATTTGGAAGGCAGAGGCATCTTTATGGACATTTCACTCTGTTTCTTGCACTGGCCTGGGAATAACCTGACCCTGGATGCTCCAAGGCAATTCCAGACATGGCAATTCCAACTGGCTCCAGTGATTTTTACATGTAATATTTTAACATGTCCTTTTTTAAAAGATGTGCATGTGAAGTATCACTGCTCATACACACATTTCACCATATCCACACTACCATTAGGCATCCAATACAATATTCCAGCAGATTTACCTCAGGATCTTCTGGATGGGTATAGACCTGTAGTTTTAAAGAAAAGAGAGGCATCAGCATAAGAACTGCACATCTCTCAAAGAATGCACCTTAAAAAAGGTGTCTTTATTTTTCAGAGATACTTACTGCGAGGACAATCTGTCTGAGCTGTCAGAGGCATAAATAGAAAAGGAAAAAGAACATTAGATTAATTTCACAGCCCTTATCTGCTCACCAACCTGCTTTGTTTCTCTAGCTCTGGGAACCAACACAGACAACTAAGGCTTGTTGGAAGAAAAACTTCCTCTTAACTCCTCTTCTGTTTAAGAGAGGATTCAACTGGCAGAAGAAAACACCTACATATGCTTGACTTTCAGTGCTTCTGTTTACAAAGGATTTTATCCTGAAATGCCTGTGCATCCCACTCTGCAGCTGATTTAGCACAGCTGCTGCCTGACCAGAGAGCCCTGGAACTACCCTGGCAACTAATGGGCTTAAATAAACATTTCAACACAATTTAAATGAGACTGGAAAACTTACATATTTCTTCTGCAAGGCATCGTAGCATCCCAACATCCTGCAAAAAAATCAAATAATGTTGGCCATCTACTGCTAAATTCCATTTGCTTCTGACTAAAACAGCACAAAAAACTAAACTCTTGTGTTTACTCTTATTGTATTAGAGCAATAAATAATACTTATTCCATTATTCTACCTTCTTATTAGCAGGGTAACACCAAATCATCCCAACCTTTTGGGAAATTAAAAATATAATCTGTAAGTAAGTAATTTATCAGTAAAAACATATTGCAATACTTCAAACACCTTCTAACTTTGTTCCCTGGTCAGGTGAGCAACTTGGCCTAGTGGGAGGTGTCTTTTCCAGGGGGGTTGGAATGAGATGAGCTTTAAGGCCCCTTCCAACCCAAACCACTTTGAGATTCCACCAAATCAGTAACTCAGCTGAACACTGACATCTCTGAAGCACAAAGGAGTTCACTTATTGCCTTTACTCAGACTGACAGTACCTCTGTGCTGGGACCAACATACCATTTCACCAGCTGGGTAGAGCCAGGACAGTTCTTGTCTTCCCTCAGGATTTTGACACAGACATCTCAAAAAAAAAAAGCACACGTTTACTCAGGACAAAATGCAACTAAAAGTGATGTTCATTCCCTAAAAGCACATACCAAAAAGTGACTAAAATTAACATTACTGACAGGGATGAGCACAGTTTTAGGTGCTGAGTTAGCACCAGCACTAACAAAGGTCAACTAATGCATTAGAGAATATTCTGTTACAGGCATTGAAATGGTTTCCATTCGTTAAAAAGACCAAGTGGCTTTAAAAACACACAGTAACCAACAGCTTTTGGTAGTTATCACAGAAACAGCCTGTACCATCCATGTATCTTGTTCCATAGGCACTCTCAGGGAAGATTCCTCTCAGGTATGTGATGCAGGACACTGCCACTGCCAGCAGCCTCTTCACCAGCAGCAGGGATTGCTGCTCCGTGGCTATTGTTTTAGGAAATACAATTGCACTCTGAAAAACCAAAGCAATCAATTAAACTGTATCAGGCCATACTCCTGTCCAATGCCTTCATTTTAATTTAACTGAAAAGTATTACTTTGGTGATTTATAAAGTTGAGTATATTCCTGACACTTGGTGTTACTGCATTTTTAGGACAAAGATGGTTTTTCCCACAAGCATAGCAAAAAAAGCTCAGATTATTTTTCCATTAAGTATTTTTATTCTTAGTTAAAAGGTTAAATTAGCCTGGAATTTTCAAGAGAGGAAATATCACAGGGCACCTGGGTGAGCTATTTCAGCCAAAAGTCCCCCCTTTTTCCCATTAAAGACCATGCTGTGCTGGAAAGCCCAACAAAACCATACCATGCAATTCCTTTGCTTCTGAGCAGTTGCCATTCTGCAGAGACTCTTGTGCCTGTCAATGAAACACCTGCATTAACATCTGGATCAGGAGAAGGGCAGCAAGTCCAGCCTGCAGCTCTCCAGCTTCCACAGGGCATTCCCTGCACCTACAAACACCTCCTGCACAACTCACCAGCTCAAACAAACCTGTAATTTCAGGAACCAGAGTGGGACAGTTTGCCTGATAATCCTCAGTATCAAATTTTTTGACTTTCACAGCAGCACAGGCCTCCCCCCAGGCTGCAGGATGCAGTAATTAGAATATTTATATTTATATGAAATAGGAGCCTCCAAGGACAATGCTCCTCAGTGCTAACTGGCACCCAGCCCACCAGGTTTCCAAAGGACCTTCAGAAAAGGCTCTCCACATTTCAAACACCCCCAGGCTTGGGTTGTTTTCATCAGTAATTTAAATGAGTGTGGGAGAAAGAGAACCTTCCTCAGCAACCCCTGAGCCTAACTCCACACAAGAATCCCCCTGAGTCTGGAAAATTAAATACATCCATGCCCCAGGTCATGGAAAACACCTTTCCCAAGTAGAAGGTTGGCTCTAGGCCATGCAGGGAACTCAGGTAGCCCCAGCAAAGAGTCCAAAAGCCCCTTGGTCACAGCTCAGCGGGTCTGTGAGGAAGGAGAGCTGTCAGCCCAGAGAACAGGACTGGCCTCCTCGGGGTATAAATGAGGCAAAATGAGGAGGGAAGCAAGGGCAGGGCAGAGGTGACAAAAGGGCAGTGTGAGGGTGAGGGACACGTTGAGGGACAGCAGAGGGAGAGGGTGACAGGAGAGATGCTGAGGGCGAGGGGTGTCTGAGGAAGAGGAACTGCTGAGGGCTGGGGGCTGCTGAGGAAGAGGGGCTGAGGATGAGGAGCTGAGGAAAAGGGGCTGAGGATGAGGAGCTGAGGGCAGGGGCTGCCAGGGACTGTGGAAGGCCAGGGGCTGCTGAGGGCCAGGGGTGTCTGAGGAAGAGGAGCTGCAGAGGAAGAGGGGCTGAGGGGCAAGGGCTGCCAAGGAAGAGGGGCTGCTGAGGTCAGGGACTGAAGAAGGGGGGCTGCTGAGGGTGAGGGGCCGAAGATGAGGATCTGAGGGCAGGGACAGAGGAAGAGGGGCTGCTGAGGAAGAGGAGCTGTGGAAGGCCAGGGCTTGCTGAGGGCCAGGGGCATCTGAGGAAGAGGATCTGAGGGCAGAGGCTGCTGAGGGCAGGGACAGAGGAAGAGGGGCTGCTGAGGAAGGGGGGCTGCGAGGGGCCGAAGATGAGGATCTGAGGGCAGGGGCTGCTGAGGGCAGGGACTGAAGAAGAGGGGCTGCTGAGGGAAGGGATTGAAGAAGAGGGGCTGCTGAGGATTAGGGGCTGCTGAGGGCAGGGGCTGAGGAATAGGGGCTGCTGAGGAATAGGGACTGAGGAAGGGGGGGCTGCTGAGGAAGAGGGGCCGAAAATGAGGATCTGAGGGCAGAGGCTGCTGAGGGCAGGGACTGAAGAAGAGGGGCTGCCGAGAAATAGGGGCTGCTGGGGGTGAGGCCCCCCACCCCGGGCACTGCAGGGACCCCTCACCCAGCAGCGAGCACCTTCTCCTGCACCCCGGCCCCACCGACTCCTTCACCCCCGGGCCGGCCCCATCGACCCCTTCTCCACCGAGCCCCTTCTCCACCGACCCCTTCTCCCAAGGACCGGCCCCATCGACCCCTTCTCCCCCGACCCCTTCTCCACCGACCCCTTCTCCCCCGGGCCGGCCCCACCGACCCCTTCTCCCCCGACCCCTTCTCCACCGACCCCTTCCCTCTCCCTCACCCCGGGCCGGCCCCGCCGCCTCCCTCGGGCCCCGCTCTGCCCTCAGGGGCGCACCCGGGGCGGGATCGCCCTCAGGCACGGCCGGGAGGGAATCCGGGGGTATCCTCACCTCAGGGGGACACACAGGGATCAGAGCCCAACCCTGCCCTGCACAGACACCCCAACAATCCCACCCTGCCCCTCAGAGCGTTGTCCAAACCCTCCTGCAGCTCTGGGGGCTCCTCGGGGCTGTGCCCACTGCCCTGGGGAGCCTGGGCAGTGCCCACCACCCTCTGGGGGAAGGATTTCCCTGATTTCCACCCTAAACCTGCCCTGCCACAGCTCCAGCCGCCCCTGGGTGGTGTCCCTGCCCACACAGAGCAGAGATCGGAGCGTTCCCTGAGCTGAGGAAGCTGCAGATCCCCGAGATGTCCCCTCAGAATCCCGACCAAACCAGGCCCCCTCCGGCCCCCTCAGGGCTGCACCTCGTCCTGGCGGAGTTAATTCCTCCTCAGCAGCTCTTCCAGTGGTTTGGGTCCGGGATGGGAATGGCAGGGATAACACGCTGATGGTTTGGGGTTTTTTGCTAGTTGTATTTATCCCGAGACAAAGATTCTCCCCTCGCCTCCTGCTCTGCCAGTGAGGAGGTTCCCAAGGGAAGCTGGGAGAGGTGGCAAAGGGATATTCCTTTTCCTATTTGCCCATGGAATGGCAAATCCAGTCTGTAAACTGGGGTTAATTACCCAGGAGAGGCTGATTCGGGTTTGGGAAGAGGTCTGGATTCCGTCAGTGGGTGGTGAGCAATTTCATTGTGCATCGCTTGTTTTTCCATTTTTAATATCATTATTATCAACACCATTATTACTGTATTTTCAATTATTAAACATACGCTGTTTGCTTTGATTCTCCTCCCCATTCCACTGGGGGTTGAGCAAGCAGATGGGCTTAAAACCATCACAACCATCCTCGTGGCCCTCCTTTGGATCCTCTCTGGCAGCTTAATATCTTTTTTGTATTCTAGTGCCCAAAACTGCCCCAGAACTTGAGGTGAGGCCACACCAGTGCAGAGCCCTTTCCTAAAATAAAGCCTAAATATGTGACTTTCTTTTGCCCCAGCTGAAGTCTGGAAGGAGGTGGATGGTGTGGCCTCTTCACTAGAGCAAGACACAAATGCATAGTATCTAATATAAAGGCATTTTCCTAATTACTTGTCATTAAGAAATCATTCACATACTGTACAAAACCCAAATTTTCATACCCTGCAAATTAACTCCAATATTCATTAAAAAAGTCACAGAATCATGGAATGGTTTGGGTTGGAAGGGGGTCCTGGAAGATCATCTTGTTCCATCCCCTTTTTGTGGACAGGGACATTTTCCACCAGACCAGGTTGCTCAAGGCTTTGCCCAGCCTGGTTTTGAACACTCCCAGGAATGGGATATCCACAACTTTTCTGGGAAACCTGTGCCAGGGTCTCACCACCCTCACAGGAAACAACTTCTTGCTAATACTTCATCTAAACCTACTCTCTTTCAGTTTGGAGATCTGGCCTGGGCGCTGCCACCCTGGTATGTGCTCCTTAAAATATTTCCTGATATTTCTTTTGGTGCAAGTCCAGAGAAGGCCACAAAGTTGATAAGGGGACTGGAGCACCTCCCCTGTGGAGACAGGCTGGGAGAGCTGGGAATGTGGAGAGGAAAAGGTTGTGTGGAGACCTCAGAGCTCCTTCCAGGGTCTGAAGGGGCTCCAGGGAAGCTGGAGAGGGGCTGTTCACCAGGAACTGGAGTGACAGGACAAGGGAAATGGGTACAAATTGAAAGAGTAGATTTAGACTGGATAAAAATTCATCCCTGTGAGGGTGGGCAGGCCCTGGCACAGGTTGGGCAGAGAAGCTGTGGCTGCTCCATCCCTGGAAGTGTCCAAGGCCAGGTTGGATGGAGCTTGGAGCAACCTGGGCTGGTGGAAGGTGTCCCTGCCCATGGCAGGGGTGGAACTGGATGGGCTTCAAGGTCCCTTCCAAGCCAAATCAATCTCTGTGTTTTTTTCATGAATATTTGGAGTTGATCTAGAGGGTATGAAATTACCATGGTTTGTTATTGGCAAGTAGTGATGAAACTGCCTTTACATTAGACCCTCCCCATTTGTGTGTTGTCCTGGTGTTGCAGAAACATCAGCAAACAAAACTAACACTGTAATTTCAGTATTACAAAGAGGCTTTGCTTTATTTTGGTGTGTGGGGGATTCCTCCTCCTAACACCCCCCTCACCTCCCAGCTATCTCACATATTGGTTTATGTTTGTGTAACTAATACATATTCCTTACATTTCCCAAAACTCATGTGCTAAACATTACCCTGAATTATTTTACATATCCACATCACTTCTCAGAACTCATTTACATGAGAGTAGGTGTCTGTGAAGGTGTCTGGGGGTCATTTGGGGAACATCCCATTCCTCAAATGATCCTTTTATGGTCAGGAACCCCCTAAAGACAGTTTCTTCTCCTGGAAAGCATCCCAGCTCTGTGGTGTGGCCAAGATAAACCCTCTTATCAGGCCCCCCAGTCTTTATTCCCGAGGCTCAGCTATCCCCTTGCACACATTTCCCCCTGATATGGGTAAAGACAGGGCTAAGCCCTGTCTGTGAAAGCTGAAAGTGTTGCCAAATACTCCAGAATTTTTGGGATAAATGAAACCCTCTAACACCATCTTTTTAGTGCTAGAAAGGAGAACATTACTTTATTTCTGGCCAGAGAGGTGTGTGAGACTGACAGTCCAGTCCCCACCAAGACCCTGATATAGAATTCCTCCACCTATTTACACATTTTTAGCAGATGAATATTCATTGGTCTTAATTACAAAATCCATTAATTAGCATTCCACCTTCTATTGGCTGTTTATCTTGCCTTTATGAGAATTAGTTCATATTTTTAGTCTTCTTAGTATCTTTTCCTCTCAGAAGTGACTTTCCATCACAAATATTGAGTCTTTATCTGCCGATTCCTGCAAGAAGTCTTTCATAAATCCAGATGTCCAGTTTCAAGCACACACCTTTCTCTCTCTCATCTTGGTTCATTGAAGGATATCAGGGTTGACTTTTAACAAAACTTCTATTTTTAGTACTTGTCCCAAGTTCTGTTCCCACAAAAGGAGCTTATGACAACTTTCTGCCAAACACTGGCTAAAAGTGATTTAAGGCCTAACACAGCATCTATGGGTCATTGAAATAACTAATCAAAAGGTTAATTAAGCAATTAAAAATTAGAAAGGCTATAGAATTTCCAACAAAGGAATCCACAGCACTCAGCACTATTTGTTGGAGTTACTTTCCCAGCCCTGGTGAAGGTTGGACACTGTGCATCTCCATCCCACCCTCAGCTGGGGCAGCAGAAAGGTCAAGATTTAGCCTTTGTTTTGGGGAAATGACACTGGGTAACAGATCTGGAAATAACAGCAGGGGGTTGGGACTAGAGGATCTTTCAGGTACATTCCAACCCTGTTGTTGTCCACAAAAATCAGGTTTTTTACCAATTTAAACCAATAATTACAACTTGAGAGAGACATTGATTGTTTTTTAACTCTTGATAATTTATTTCAGAGCTGGGTGCTTGGTGGGAGTCCACAAGTCAAGCACCCCAGCTATCAAAACTTACTATTTATACCTTTTAGTGTTCCTGGCTACAGGTTCCATAGTTCTCTTATTAATTAGTGTTCTATTGGTTAATTGGTCTCTCCCTTCTCATGCAAATTAGTGCCATGCTCGGGGTTTCTCTTCTTTGGGGTTGCTGGTCATGACCTGCCCCTGCCAGAAGGGCCCTTTCCCCACTTGGGGCTGATTTCAGCCCGGATGCTGAGTGGGGTTTATTCATTTTTTCCTTATTCCAGGAGTCATCCATCCTTGTGTTCTGGAAATTTGGGGTTCTTTGTGTGCCAGGACAGTGGCCCATCCTTCTGCCCAGGCCGTGTTCACCTCCCCCAGCAGTGAGATCACAGAAGCAGGTCCAGCCCTGAACCTTGGCAAGGCAATTCCAGCACCACGGGATTTGTTTTCCCAGCACCTGGACACCCCTGGAGCTCCATGGCCCGTTAAATCTCCCTTCATGGGGACCAGCATTGAAAGGCCACAAAGATCAAGCACCAAAGAACCTCCTTTCTTCAGAAAATTTGGATATTCCACATCTTGCATCACCTTAACGTTCTGTGATTCCATGATTGTGTGATCCCATTATTCTGTGATCCCATGATTCTGTGATTCCATGGTTCTATGATTCCATGACTCTGTGGTTCCATGATTCCAAAATTCTATGTTTCTATGATTCTGTGATCCCATGATCCTAAAATTCCATGATTCTGTGATTCCATGATCCTAAAATTCCATGATTCTGTCATCCCATGATCCGACAATCCCATGATCCTACGATTCCATGATTCTATGACTCTGTGACTCTGTGTGTCTATGATTCTGTGATCCCATGATTCCACAATTTCATGACACTGTGATTCCATGATTCCAAGATTCCATGGTTCCATGATTCTGTGATTCCATAGTTCCATAATTCAGTGATTCTGCAATCCCACGATCCTGATTCCATGACTCTGTGATTCCATGATTCTGATTCCATGTTTATGATTCAATGATTTTGTGATTCTATAATTCCATGGTTTTGTGATTTCATGACCCTATGATCCCATGATTTTATGATTCGGTGATTCCACAACTCCATGTTTCCTTGATTCTCTAATTCCACGATGTTACAACTCTGTGATTCCCTCATTCTATGCTCCCATGATCCTGTAATTCCATGTTTCTGTTATTCCATGCTCCCATAATTCCATGTTTCCACAATTCCATGTTCCCATAATTCCATGATCCTGTGATCCCATAATTCCATGTTTCCATGATCCCATGCTCCTGTAATTCCATGATTCCATGTTCCCATAATTCCATGATCCCGTGATTCCATGTTTCCATGATTCCATGTTTCTGTGATTCCATGATCCCGTAATTCCATGATTTTGTGATCCCATAATTTCATGATTCCATCCTCCTGTAACTCCATGATTTGTATCCCACCCTCCTGTAATTCCATGATTTGTGATCCCACCCTCCCATAATTCCATGATTTGTGATTCCACGCTCCTGTAA
>JAWWMO010000074.1:2688787-2700385 GCA_035047845.1 Dendrocincla fuliginosa | reverse complement strand
CTGCAGGAGCTCCAGTCCCTGCTGTCCTGAGGAGCCAGACCTGGCCCCAGATGTGCCTGCCAGGGCTGAGCAGAGGGGCAGGATCACTCCCTGACCTGCTGGCAAAGCTCCTCTTAATGCACCCAGGACCCCACTGTGCTCTGACCCCCCAGGCGGACACATTGCTGGGTCAGGGACAGCTTGTTGAGACCCCCAAATCCTTCTCCTCAGAGCTACTTCCCAACCTGGACTGGTGTCTGGGTTATCCCTTCCCTGCATTTATCCTAAAACATTAGCCTAAGCTTTGCCAGGGTGGGAGTGGACAAGGAGCCCTGATGCTTCATAAACTCATAGAATCAATCCTAAGCTGAAAGGGACCCACGAGGGTCTCAGTCCAACTCCTGGCCCTGCCCAGGACACCCCAACAATCCCACCCTGTCTCTCAGAGCATTGTCCAAACCCTCCTGGAGCTCTGGCAGCCTTGGGGCTGTGCCCACCACCCTCTGGGGGAAGAATTTCCCTGATTTCCACCCTAACCCTGCCCTGCCACAGCTCCAGCCATTCCCTTGGGCTGGCTTGTTGCCATCCTTTGTGATCCCTCACCAGGTTACTGATCTTGGGCCCCACTGGAATGTACCTCTGTCCCAGAACGTGGAAAGTAACCCAGTCCTGTCCCAGTTTGGTTGATCTGAGCAGCTGGAACGGGCTGGCACAGGAATGAGTTTCATGTTGTGTCAACTAGGAGCTGTAAACCGCATTAAAGAGATCATCACCAACGGGGTGGTGAAAGCAGCCACGGGCTCCAGTCCCACCTTCAACGGGGCCACAGTCACTGTCTACCACCAGCCAGCCCCCATCACCCAGATGACTCCAGCTGTTGGCCAAAAACCTCCATTCCAGTCAGGGGTGAGTAATTCTTTGGTGTGGATTTTGTGGAGTGTGGCTGGTTACAAGCTTTGCCTGCTCCAAAGTAGGCACGTCACTTGCTATTTATTAAAACAAACCCCAAAACCCACAACACAAAACAAAAAAATAAAAACCAACCCCCCCTTGGGTGGTGTGAAAACTGGAGGACTAGTGAGACTGAGTCTGGAGAGTGAGACTCTGGTGACAGTGGCCTCCTAAAAGTAAAGGGATGGAGAGAGCAGTCCTGCTTCCAGAAAAGCCAAGGGCTCACTGTGCCATCTGACACTGAACTCCCCTGCCTGTCGTGAGCCAGAAGATTCCTGTCCTCAGAGTGAAATAATTACCTTTGTCCGTTCATTTCCAGATGCATTATGTCCAGGACAAGTTATTTGTGGGGCTGGAACATGCTGTGCCCACGTTTAATGTGAAGGAGAAGGTGGAAGGGCCTGGTTGCTCCTACTTGCAGCACATTCAGATTGAAACAGGTGCCAAAGTCTTCCTTCGAGGGAAAGGCTCAGGTTGCATCGAACCAGCATCAGGCAGAGAGGCTTTTGAACCCATGTACATCTACATCAGGTATGAGGGGCTTCTGATAAACACCAAAAATCCCTGTGGCCACTCATGGGTGTGATTCAATGTCTAATCCCTGGGGGGAGTTCTTAATTCCAACTGACTTCATGCAGATGAACCTTTTGAACCTGGTTTTACTTTAGCAAAGGTGTCTTTAAATTGGTAAAGATGGTAACAGGGTAGAAGCCCAGAATCCCAGGATGGTTTGGGTTGGAAGGGACCTTAAAGATCATCCAGTTCCACCCCCTGGCACAGGCAGGGACACCTCCCACTGTCCCAAGGTTCTCCAGCCTGGCCTTGGACACTTCCAGGGCTGGGGCAGCCACAGCTTCTCTGGGCACCCTGTGCCAGGGCCTGCCCACCCTCACGGGGAGCAATTTCTTCTTAAAAGGATAAATCTGCCAGCAGGTTGCTGATGAAAGAAGTAGCTTCCAAATTTGACAGAAACATTTGTGCTTATGAGGTGTTTTTGTATATTTTTTCAGTCACCCAAAGCCAGAAGGTTTGGCAGCTGCTAAAAAGCTGTGTGAGAACCTCTTGCAAACCGTGAGTAGCTCTTACAAATATGGCATTTCAGGGCCTGTTGTGGCTTTGGGGTGTGCCTGGCTTTGTAATGCTCTCAGCAAAACTCTCAGTGTGTCTGACTTGCTCATAGGTTTTTCCTGTCTTAATTCTTGTACAGTGAATAAACATTTCTCAGGATGGAGCTGCAGTGGTGGAATTTTAGGGGGGGAAAAAAAGCAAATGCTTCCTGAGCAGAAGTGGGGGTGAGGGCAGGGATTGTCTGTGTGCAAACACAAAGGAGTCCTGCTGTTTGCTCCTTGCTCCAGCTTCCCTTGCTTCAGCTTTCCATGTTGTTCAGAGCTGCCCTGGCTGCTTTAGCAAAGAGGAAGTGATTGGTATAACAAAAAAAAAAAAATTAGCAAATCTCTCACATGTACACAGAGAAAATTAATTTCTCTCTTAAGCTTTTCTACTCTGAATGCAAACAGAGCAAAATCCTGTGAGAGTCTTTCTGTTAATGCTGATAATTGAGTGTAGGCTGCAAAGTCTCTTTTGAAAAATATGGGGAAGCTTTTAGATTCTCTGAGTGTCTTGTCTCTGTTGTAATTAATTTACCACTCTCTTTTCTGAGAAAGATTATCCCATATTTTACAGGAATCTACCACGGGGGATGTTCACTGGGGTTTTTGTGGGTGGGCTTTTGTGCTTGGATTATTGCTGCCCTTGTGCACAGTACCTTCTGTAATAAGCAGAATCCACCCCCAGGTTTGTGGGGATTGCAGGAAGGTTAATTTAGTAAATAATGTTTATTGTCTGATCTCTGAACGTCCTTTGTAGGTTCATGCCGAGTACTCCCGGTTTGTGAATCAGATCACCACTGCAGTTCCCTTGGCAGGTAAATGTCAGCTGTCATGCAGCCTTCCCTCCCCAGCCCCTTTCACATTTGGTGTTAAATTGGATATTTTTGCTGATTTAAGATGACCCTTTTCCCCCTCTCTCCCCAGGCTTCACACAACCTGCCACTATCAACAGCGTCCCTTCCCAGCCGTCCTATTACCCTTCCAACGGGTACCAGTCTGGTTATCCTGTTGTGCCCCCTCCTCAGCAGCCTGTTCAGCCTCCCTATGGGGTGCCTGGCATCGTTCCCCCTGCAGTGCCCTTGGCCCCTGGAGTCCTGCCAGCCCTGCCCACGGCAGTGCCACCTGTGCCCACGCAGTACCCGATCCCTCAGGTCCAGCCTCCAGCCAGCACTGGCCAGGTACTGCCCTGGGGTCACTTCATCAGCTCTTCTCTGCCAACAGGAAAGTGCTTTAGTGGTTCCAGAGGGAGAATTCTTCTTTAGGACTCTCTTTTTTTTTTGTTTTTGCCCTGCTGATGGTTCTTTCCAAGCAGCTCAGTGGTTGCATGGCTGCTGCAGACTGCATTTTTCATAGGCCCTGTTAGCATCAAGGACATTTTCAGGGGTGGTGACTTGTTTTTATAAAGTGTAATCACAGGCTGTGATGCCCCTTAATTCTGACTGACTTCGTGCAATGAAATAGTTCTTGAACCTGATTGGACTTCGAGGTGTCTCCAAAGGGATAAAGATGTCAGTTATGTGGTAACAGGGTGGAATTATAGAACCCCAGAATGGTTTGGTTTGGAAGGGACCTTGAAGCTCATCCAGTCCCAGGTAGATGAGTTTGGGTTGCAGACAAGGATTAGTTTGAGGTGGGAGCATTCTGTATGTGAAATACTTGATTTATCTTAAAGCTGTGAACTATTTTTTAGCTTCCTTTACAATTTCCAAAGACAAACTAGTTGTGTTCTGCTCCTCTGTATGAAACTACATTGAGACAATACTTTATATGCATCACATCAATTTTTTCTTGTGTTTTGTCTCCACCTTGTGTATGCCAGAGTCCACTGAGTGCTCCTTTCCTTCCTGCTGCCCCAGTAAAAACCAGCATGCCAACTGGTGCTCAGCCACAAGTCCAACCCCACCCCCAGGGTCAAAAGAGACGCTTCACCGAGGAACTGCCTGATGAGAGAGAGTCAGGACTGCTGGGATACCAGGTGGAATAAAATCAGCAATTTTCCTTCATTCCCCAGGGCAGAGCTGGGTTGGAGAGAGGTGTCTGTGGCAGAGCTGTGCAGGGCCTGTGGCCGAGGGCAGCAGGGGGACCACGCTCTGGTGTCTTTGGGTGGCTGCACTGCCCTTCAGCCTGGCCTGAGCCCATTGCAGCTGCTTTCCTTCCCCTCAGTCTTGCCCAGACTCGGGCAGTGCATCCAGGTCAAAGAGATCACAACAGCGTGGCCCTTGCTTGGTGCAAAGGGACATCATTTGGGGGTTTATTGGATTTTTTACTGGGCATTTCAAGTGGGCTCCTTTGAGGAGTGGGAGGGAAATGGGGGAGTAACTTCTAGATTTTCCCGTTTCCCTTTCTTGCAGGTTGCACTTGAGAGGATTTCCAGAAGTCTAATTTTAAAGATTAATTTATTTTTTTAGATAGCAAATGTTAGGTGATTTTAAGAAAAGTAATTTTGAGTGCTTCAGATTCTTATGGGAGAAAAGGGAGTGTCTGCAAATGTTTCTCTGGTGATACACCCCTGTCCCAGGCAGAACCCTTAATAAAACCTTTGCCTGGAGGCAATAAGGAACTGCCTGTATGGCAGAGCTAATGCTGGTATGTGGAGCAGATTCCTGTGGCATGAGGCTCAGAATTAGCTGAGAGAGGAGCTCACAGGTGAGCCATGAAGGGAGCTGCTGTCTTTATTGTCCTCAGCTGCTGAACAGCTGCAGGAGGTGGTGAGGTGCCTGTTTCTTACCCTGTTGCCCTCAGCAGTTTTTAGCAGAAAGCATTTGGTGTAACAGTGGTGATTTTAGTGGTTTCTCGTGCTAGTTGGCAAAATGCTCTGCAAAGTTGGGTTTCCTAACAGTATCATTAAGGAGCTGGAGCTGTTGTTGTAGTGGTAGATTTGCTAATGCCGTGTGTTTTTCTGCTCATAGCATGGACCCATTCATATGACTAATTTAGGTACAGGCTTCTCCAGTCCGAGCGAACTCGAGGGAGCCGCGCCGAAGGCAGCAAGTTCCTCAGGAAAGGAGAGAGAGAGGGACAGGTGAGTGGGCAAAGGAGCATGGCAGGGGTATTTCAGGGAGGGGCTTTGTGGTCTCTTCTGGGACTTGGGGGTTGTTCTGTTGTGGGTGTGGGTTTGTGTTCTGTTTTTTTCCTTAAGGTGATTTTTTTTCGTATTTTGGGTTTTTTTCCTTAAGGAAAAGGGATGCAAGGGTTACCTCTTCATGCTACATAATGAAAATAATTTCATTTCCACTCCTCCCTAAGTCTGTATGCTCTTACTTTGTCTGGGTCTGGTATTTTGCCAGGTTTTTGAGATAACAGGAGATTCTTGTGAAATAGGTCAGCACATACACTTCAAATTATTCCAGTTTTAAAATAAATCTGAAAGAGTTGCAAACTTGAATTTTTGCAGCCTGAAGTTGCAGTTGATAGTCCATTTTGGTCTGTGGTCATTATGAAACAGATTGGTCAAGTTCTTCATGTTCTCCATCTTGTCCTAAACTCAGCATTAGGTGTTTGAAGTTACCAAGCACTTCAGTGCATGGAGCCAGTAACCTGTTGGGCTTGCACTTTATTTCGTGGTTTGGGTTGGAGGAGACCTTTAAGATCATCCAGCCCCACCTCCTGTCATGGACAGGGACACCTCTCACCATCCCAGGTTGCTCCAAGCCCCATCCAGCCTGGCCTTGAACACTTCCAGGGATGGGGCAGCCACAGCTTCTCTGGAAACTCAGTGTCTTGTCACCATCCAGAAGATATTTTCTTCCTTCTTTCCAATGTAAATCTGCCCTGGCTTAGTTTGAAACCATTCCCCCTTGTCCTGTCACTACAGGCCTTGCTAAAAAAGTCTCTCTCAATAACTCAAAGTATTAGGAATTGAAGGGCCACAAGAAGATCTCTCTGGAGCCTTCTCTTCTCCAGGCTGAGCAGTCCCAGCTCTCTTGGCCTTTCCTCATGGTGCTCCTGGCCCTGAATCGCTTTTGTGGCCTCCTCTGGACTTGCTCCAGGAGGTCCATGTCTTGTGCTGGGCACCCCAGCCCTGGACACAGTGCCCCAGGTGGGATCTCCCCCGAGCAGAGGGGCAGAATCCCCTCCCTCACCCTCTGGGGATCAGCCCAGGACACATTGGGCATTCTGGGCTCCCAGCACATTTTGCCAGCTCGTGCCCAGTTTGTCATCCACCAGTGTCCCTGAGTCCTCCTTGGCAGGGCTGCTCCCTATCCCTTCATCCCCCAGGTACAGGGATAGTGGGAATTGCTCTGCCGCAGGGGCAGCACCTCATGGGGGGCACCTGGACCCCCTCCCAGCCTGTCCCAGTCCCTCTGGGTGCCATCCTTTCCCACTCAGCTCAGTGTCACCTCCAGCCTCCCCAAGGGACCCTTGAGCCACTGCCAGGCCTTAATTAGTTCTGGTCCCAGCACAGACCTGGTTGGGACACCACTTGTTACTGGTTTCCACGTGGACATTGAGCTTGGACTGTAACTCTTTGGATATGGCCATCCAGCCAGTTCCTCACCCCTCTAACAGCCCATCCATCCAATCCATTCCTGCCCCTTTTGGAGGTGGGAATGTTGGGAGAGGACAGTGTTGAGGGCCTTGCAGAGCTGCAGGTGGGGCCATCAGTTCCTCTACTCCACTATAGAGTCACTCCACGGGAGCATTGGATGAGTCAGGCAGTTAAAAGTTCAACTGCTCAGGCCAAGGGCTGGGTTAAGAATCTGTTTTTTATTACCTTTGACTCTTTGCTTGCTGTAAAAAAGGAAAAATAAGGGCTTTTATTGCTTTAAACAGGCAGTTGATGCCTCCACCAGCTTTTCCTGTCACTGGAATGAAATCGGAATCTGAAGAAAGAAAAGGTGCGGGGTCTTTACCAGGCAACCATGGTGAGTGCAGAGAGTCACCTCCCCTTGTAAGGCCACTGTCCTTTCCCAGATGAGCTGCTGCTGGTTTTAATGTGTGTTTAAACTGGTGAATCTTTTTTTGGCTGTTCTTTATTGGCGTGCAAAGCAGGTGACATTGCACTGCTCTAAAATGGCTGATGTTGGAGGTGATTAGAGCACAGGGTGATTAGAGCACAGGATGCTTCTTAAAGCTTTAATAAATACCTGCATGAGAGAGAGGAGTGTAGTTAAGTGAGGGACTAAAGCCAGGGAGTTTTGACCCCTCAGTCAGCACAGAATGTTGTAGGATTGTTGTGACAGACACCCGTGTGGCTTTGCCTTGTGGGCAGCTGCCTCAGGCCCTGAGGAGTGTTGGTGGAGGGTGTGCTCAGGTGTGGGTTTGCACACAGGAGTTCTGGCTACAAACAACCCAAGTGCTCTCAGATTTCATCCTTTCCCAGGGCTGTCACTCAGCAAGTGTTTGAACTCGGTCAGACATGCAGTTGTTGAACTCGGGGGGCTTCCAGCTCTGCAGGTGCCTCACGTAGCCCGTTCATCCTTAGCTCTCCTGCAGCCTTGCTCCCAGAGGCTGCTCTCCTGTTAGCTTCCTTTTGAGCAAAATTTCTACTTTTCTTTACATATTGATCTCTTTAAGGGTGAAGTTGCCCTGGCTGGGACCCATTTGCTAACTTGACCTTTTCTGTGTGTTTCTTTCTTGTTTCTCTGTTCTCTTACATGGTTCTCATGGATCACATGGCTGTTGCTGCTGCTGTTTCGTGTGGCCTTCGACCTTGGATGACCATTGGCCTTGTGACCTCAAAATGGTGTCCAACTAACAATTTACAATTAACATCTTTTTTTTATTATTATTAACTCGTTTTGGGGCATTTTATCTCTTTTTTTTTTGTTTGTTTGCTTGTTTTGTTTTTATTTTTCCTTCTTGGGGGCTGGGGGGTGGGTTGTTTTGTCTTCCCCTCCTAGATCATCAAGCTAAGAAGATGAAAACTGCAGAGAAGGGCTTTGGATTAGTGGCATATGCTGGAGATTCATCAGATGAAGAGGAGGAGCACGGTGGCCATAAAAACGCAAGTACTTTTTCACAGGGCTGGAGTTTGGGGTACCAATACCCTTCCTCCCAACAGCGAGCTAAGCAACAGATGCCCTTTTGGATGGCACCATAAAAGCTGCAGAAGAGTGTGCATTCATCTGGTTTTTCCCCTCTAGCAATAATGCATGTATATTCCAGAATGAACTTGGCAAAGACACCTTGTTTTTACATTTGCAGAAGCCAATTTCCCCCTTGGAAGGGCTCCATTGTTTTTAAAATCCTTATTTTGGCAGTGTATTTGTCAATTAAAAAGAGAAGATTTGGAGTAGGATCCTGACAGGGCTAGTCCCTTCTACAAGGGATGTAAGAGGAGCCAGGGAAGCCTGCTGGTCCATGTGTGTCCTGTTTTTCCAAGATAACTCAAAGGGAAGAGTCAGTGACACTGACTTCACTCTGCACCTGGCGTTTGCATTTGATTGATGCTCCTGCTGGCAGCCCCTGGGAGCTGCTGGTGCCCCAGCTTCAATTTTGGACCTTTCACCAGAGGGAAGGAACATCAGGAGTTGTGAAAGACTTCACATTTCTGAAAACTCTGTATTTTTACTTTCAACATCTCCTGTAACTCAGCACTGTTGGTTTCTCCTGGAAGTGTGGTTTTACTAACCCCACAGTTCTAGCCAAATGTTGGGGCAGGGCAAAGCTCAGGTTTTGGGATGGGTTCATCCAGGAGCACTTGGCATTGGTACCTAAACCTCTCCAGTCACCCCAGGACTCGCTCCCCTTCCACAGTTGGACAGAATTCCTTCTCCTGAGGTTCACCTCCATCTCTTCCCTCACTCCCTCGATTCCACCCAGAACCTGAAGGTTCCACAAAGGTGGTTTCCCAAAGGGCAGCACTTGGGTCCAGCAGCTCCTGCCTCTGCTTGAGGAACGTGGGAGCGAGTTGTTGGATTGTGTATGGACATGAACTGCCCCAAGGGCTTCTCAGCAGGCTGGGCTGGTGCAGACAGAGCTCTGGTACAGAGCAGTGACACTGGGGCTGCTCCAGGGCAGCTTTTGGAACAGGACATCTGGTGTGACACAAGGGCTGTGTCACTGCTGCAGCACCAGGGACGGCCAGGCTGGCTCACCTGTACAACCCTCAGCTTTCCTATGTGTTGTAAATAATTAGAACCATACTTTCATTATAAATAAATGTATAAATATTCTGCTTCGTGGGGCTTGGTTGGGCGAGGTTTGGAGCAGGAGCCTGTGAAGGATGGGAATGTGGGGCTGGTGGGGTTTTGAGGGGTGGGAGGGTGGTCTGGGGACTGGGAGTCCTTAAAGTAGGGAGGGACCCTGGAGGTCTGGGGGTCCCCAAGGCAGGGGGTGACTCCAGGGGGCTGGAGGGGAGCCTGGGGTAGGGGATGTGGGGCTGGTGGGGTGCCTGGGGTTGGGAGGGGAGCCTGGGGTAGGGGATGTGGGGCTGGTGGGGGGCCCGGGGTGGGGAGGGGAGTCAGGGATTGGGTGCGTTGGGGATGTGGGGCAGCCCCCTCGGCTGGGGGGGATGCAGGACATGGGGGATGGAGATGGACCCCTGGGGGTGCTGGGCAGTCCCGGCTGTGCCCCCTCGTTGTCCCTCCCTGTCCCTTCCCTGTCCCTCCGTGTCCCCTCCCTGTACTCTCACTGTCCCCACACTATCCTCTCCCTGTCCCGCACTGTCTCCTCAGTGTCCCCTCCCTGTCCCTCACTGTCCCCACACGGTCCCCTCCCGGTCCCCTCCCTGTCCCTCACTGTCCCCTCAGTGTCCCCTCACTCTCCCCTCCCTGTCCCTCACTGTCCCCTCCTGTCCGTCGCCCTCCCTCCCTGTCCCCTCCTGTCCGTCACTCTCCCTCCGTGTCCCCACACGGTCCCCTCCCTGTCCCCCACTGTCCCCTCAGAGCCGCCGTCCGGCCCCGCCCGCTCCGCGCTCAGCCCGGGGCGGGCCCGGGCGGGCCGAGGAGCCGCCGCCATTTCGGTGCCGATCGGAGAGGGGAGAGACCGTGAGGGGAGAGAGAACCCTGAGGGGGGAGAGCCCTCAAGGAACAGAACCCTGAGGGGGGAGACTGTGAGGGGGGAGAACCCTGAGGGGGGAGACTGTGAGGGGAGAGAACCGGGAGTGGAGAGGACCGTGAGGGGAGAGAACCCTGAGGGGAGACACTGTGAGGGGGCAAAACCCTGAGGGGAGACAACCGTGCAGGGGGAGAACCCTGAGGGGAGCGAACCCTGAGGGGAGCGGGGGGATCCGGGTGCCGCGATGGAGTCCGGAGCCCGGCCGGGCGGCGGCGCGGGGCAGAACCGCGAGTACAAGCTGGTGATGCTCGGGGCGGGCGGCGTCGGCAAGAGCGGTGAGTGCGGGGCAGGAGGGCGGCCCGGGGCCCTCCGGGGGTTCGTCTCGGGGGGCTCGGCCTGGGGCGGTCTCGGCTCGGCAGCGCCGGGCCCGTGTTGTTTGATCAGCCCCCCCTGGGCCTGGGCGTGGGGCCGCCCCTGCCGGGATGTCCTGGCCTATCCTGGGATGTCCCGGTCCCGCTCGGCTGTCCCGGCCTATCCTGGGATGTCCTGGCTCCCCTCGGGATGTCCCTGTCCCTCCCGGCCTGTCCCAGCCCCTCCCGGTCCCGCTGGACTGTCCCGGTCCCTCCTGGGATGTCCCGGTCCCTCCCGGGCTATCCCGGTCCCTCCTGGGATGTCCCGGTCCCTCCCGGGCTATCCCGGTCCCTCCTGGGATGTCCCGGTCCCTCCCAGGCTATCCCGGTCCCTCCTGGGATGTCCCGGTCCCTCCCGGGCTATCCCGGTCCCTCCTGGAATGTCCCGGTCTCTCCCAGGCTATCCTGGTCTCTCCTGGTCTGTCCCGGTCCCTCCAAGGCTATCCCGGTCCCTCCTGGGATGTCTCAGTCCCTCCCGGGCTATCCCGGTCCCTCCTGGGATGTCTCAGTCCCTCCCGGGCTATCCCGGTCCCTCCTGGAATGTCCCGGTCTCTCCCGGGCTATCCCAGCCCCTCCTGGGATGTCCCGGTCCCTCCCAGGCTATCCCAGTCCCTCCCGGGCTGTGTCAGCCCCCTCCTCCTCCAGCTGCATCCCTGGAGCTCCTCCCAGGCTCCCAGAGCCCGTTTCATCCTCCCGGTTCGGTCCAAGCCATGCCCTGAGCTGTCTGGATAACGATGATGCTCTCGGGATAACGATGCTTTTGGGATAATGATGCTGCTGGGATAATGATGCTCCCGGGATAAGGATGCTGCCAGGGGTGTTGGGAGCTGAGCACTCAGCTCTTGCTGCAGCAGCAATGTTGTCTCTGGTTTCTGCCCCCAGCCATGACCATGCAGTTCATCAGTCACCGCTTCCCAGAGGATCACGATCCCACCATCGGTGAGGAAAATCTCTCCTTTCCCTTCACTGTTCATCCCCTCTCCTGGCAGGTCATGCTGTTGTAGACAGAGCCCCTTGCTCTAAAGTACCCGGTTTAAAGAAATCTGTAAGTCTGGCTGTGGGTTGGGGACCCAAATATCCTGGGTCACTCGTGAGGAAGAGCTTTGCCAGCAGGTCAGGGAGTGATCCTGTCCCTCTGCTCAGCCCTGGCAGGCACATCTGGGGCCAGGTCTGGCTCCTCAGGACAGCAGGGACTGGAGCTCCTGCAG
>JAWWMO010000074.1:2675125-2688342 GCA_035047845.1 Dendrocincla fuliginosa | reverse complement strand
GTCCTCCCTGGGGATATTCCAGAACCATCTGGGCACAACCCTGTGCTCTGGGATGGCCCTGCCTGAGCAGGGAGGTGGCACCAGGTGACCCCCGTGGTCCCTCCCAACGTGAACAACTCTGAGTCTGTGACATGCAGATATTGAGAGTTCTGGGACTGGGATACATATCCTGAATTTCAGCTCTAATTCTGTTGCTCTCCACACCCTCAGGCTGTGTTTGGATGTTGGCAGACACGGCTGAAAACTTCTGCTAAGCCAGTGTTCGTTGTCTCTTCACCACATGCACTCCCTGTGCTCTGATCAGCTCTTTGCTGCTCATTTGCCAGGCCAGTTGTGTTTGAGAAACTGGGAGGGATGAAAGCGCTCCACAGCTTACTCTGGTGCTGCATTAACTTCTGCAGCTTGTCTAGGAGAAAGCTGAGCCCACAGTTATCCAGGGAAAGGAAAAGTGGGATAAAAACACCCCAAATTCTTGCTGGAAGGGGGTTCTTGTAGTGTGAGAGTGCTTATATTTATAGACAGCATATTTATATGTAGTGTTTATAACATGTAATATTTTCATATATAATATTTCATATATTATTGATATATATTATCCTCTAAGAAAGCAGTTGATAGTGGCCAGTTCTTCCCTTGAACCACAGATCTTTTCTGGCTTTGGTTAAAATAAAAGGTTATTCCTCTGTGCTTCCCACCAAGGTGTCCAAGCTGGAGTTCCAGGCTGTCTGTCAGGAATGGAATGTGCCATCCCATGATTTTAGCACATGGAATGTTAAATCACACCAGAGCCATTGCAAATTAATTTGTTGTCAAACAAGGCTCAGGCCAAGGTGCTGCTGGGTGGTTCTGGTGTAACAGCGTCTTTGAGAACTGATGGTTATTGCTGTTCTGTTCCAACCTTGTCCTTCCTGGTGTGCTGGGAACCCCCAGAGGATGCCTATAAAATCCGGATACGCATCGACGACGAACCCGCCAACCTGGATATTTTGGACACAGCAGGGCAGGTGAGTCATTACAGGTCAACTCAGAGGGTGTTGAGAAGTAATGAGCAGGTGTAGGGACAGAAATCCTACAAAAGGATGCCCCTTTTTTGGTCCCAGTTGGGGTGTTCTGAGCTCTGTTACTACTTCAAAGCATCCCACTGGTGACCCTCTGTGTGGGGCAGCTGGAGCTCTGGCACTGCTGCCCCTCCTCGAGCAGCAGCCCCTGTGGGCTGGGACATCACACGCCAGGGTGGTTTCTGTCACCTTGGTGACCATCCCACCCAGCCACAGTGGGGTGGGCAGGTCGACAGTGGGGCGTTTGCAGAGATCCTGCCGGGCTGGGTGTGGAATTTGGGTCACGTCTGGAATTTGGGTCACGTCTGTGCAACCCAAACGCCCCGTGTGTTTGCAGGCAGAGTTCACAGCCATGAGGGACCAGTACATGAGGGCCGGCGAGGGCTTCATCATCTGCTACTCCATCACGGACCGGCGCAGCTTCCACGAGGTGCGCGAGTTCAAGCAGCTCATCTACCGCGTGCGCCGCACCGACGACACGCCCGTCGTGCTCGTGGGCAACAAGTCTGACCTGGCCCAGCTGCGCCAGGTAAAGGGCACGGGGAGTCCCGGGCTGAGCTGGCCCTCCTGGAGAGTGCAGGAAACCCAGAGGGCTTTCCTCTCTTTCTTTGCTTCTTGCTGGGTTTGCTCTATAAACCCAGAGCGAGGAGCGACCGTGCAAGGGAAGTCTTGGAGTTCAGCTCTTGGTGGGCTTTGCTGTTGTTGGGAATTCCTGATTTGCTGCTGGATGTGCCACTGGGCTGATCCTACAGCGTGGGCAGCAGGGCAGGGAGGGATTCTGCCCCTCTCAGGTGAGACCCCACCTGGAATTGTGCAACCAGCCCTGGGGGCCCAGCACAAGCAGAGGGGGACTCCAAGGAGGCACCAGGATGAGCAGAGGGATGGAGCAGCTTTGCAGGGAGGAAAGGCTGAGAGAGTTGGGATTGTTCAGCCTGGAGAGGAGAAGGCTCTGGGGTGACCTAATCATGACCTTCCATTTCCTAAAGAAGCCTCCAAGAAAGATGGAGAGAGACTAATTCCAAGGGCCTGGAATGACAGGGCAAGGGGGAATGTCTTTGAGCTGAAGAGAGGAAGATTTAAATGAGATATTGGGTAGAAATTCTCCCCTGTGAGTGTGGGCAGGCCCTGGCACAGGTTGCCCAGAGAAGTTGTGGCTGCCCCATCCCTGGAAGTATCCCAAGCCAGGTTAGTGGAAGGTGTCCCTGCCCATGCAGGGGGTGGAATGAGATGGATTTTCAAGTCCCTTCCAACCCAACCCATTCCATGATTCTAAAGGAGATGCTGTTAACAGATTCAGCATCTGTAAACAAGCTCAAGTCCAACCTGCAGACACACAGAAAAACTCGGATCAGGATGGGCAGAGAGGAAAATGACTTTCAGCTGAAGAAGGGAGCACCTGCCCCCTGTGGGAAAACAGTTGGGGAGCAAAGCTCCATTCAAAGGAACTGCACTTTGGAAAACAAGGTCCAGAGGTGCTGTTTTATATCCAGAACTCCCTGAATTCTCAGTGTGGGTCAGTTACCAGTGCCAAGGGATGTAAAGGATGGCAGGGCTTCTGTGTGGCCTCAGCAAGACTGGGTTGTTGGTTGGTTGATTGGCAAAAACCCCGTAGGAAGGTTTTGCCTGGGTCTGGACAGTAGTTTGACAAACACAGCAGCTTTCAGCCAGGACAAGGAGTCCCCTTTAGCTCCCCAAACTGCCAGGGCTTGTGTTAGTCTCTGAGAAAAGAATATCCTTTCAAAGTGTGTTGTTTCATGGGTGTCCAGGGAGGCTTTTGCACGGTGAGTGATGAGTGAAAGCAGAACAGGCTTGGAGAAAGAGCTCTGGAGGTGGAAACGCCCTGCCCTGGAACTGGGAAGGTCCAACAGCCCAGTGAGAGCAGAGCAAGGCAGGGCAATAGGCTGGTTCCTTGACCTGTGGGTGGGCTTGTCTTGCAGGTGTCCAAAGAGGAGGGCTCTGCTTTGGCACGGGAGTTCAACTGCCCCTTCTTCGAGACGTCGGCCGCGTACCGGTACTACATTGACGACGTGTTCCACGCCCTGGTGAGGGAGATCCGCAGGAAGGAGAGGGAGGCAGTGATGGCCATGGAGAAGAAATCCAAGCCCAAAAGCAGCGTGTGGAAGAGACTCAAGTCTCCCTTCCGGAGGAAGAAGGATTCGGTCACCTGAACGGGCAAATTCCAGTGCCAAACAGAACCAAACCTGTAAGCAGAGCGGTTTAGTGACAGCACTGAGGGGACTCTGTGAGGGGATGCCCATTGTTTCTGTTTAGAGTGACATTCCCTTGATCCTGGATATTGAACTTCTGGCACAGCAACAGTTTTATTTCTGTTTGGTGTCACTTTTTTTGCTGGCCCCGTGTTGGTTGCAGATGTCAGTGGGTTCATGGCTTTGGAGTGTCTGTCCTTTGTCACCGTGTGCTGGAGGCTGAACTGTGCAAACCATGGCTGAAGTTGGACCCAAACTGACTGAGTTCATTGTTTTCCTTGTTGTTTGCACAAGGAGGTTTTGCTGCTCTCCAGAAAAACAACCCATTGCTCAAGAGGCAGCTGAACTGGCACTTACAGAGTCATGACCATGTGTGGAGGCCACTGAGTTGGGCTGGACCTCTTGTGTTCTCACTGAGTAGATCTTTTTTGCCAGCAAAATTAATGTGGAATACTTGTGCAAGCTTATGTAAATGATCAGCTCATCAGCAGTGGTGGAGGTGGGATCTAACCCAGTCAGGATCACAGAATCAGTTCCTTTGGAAAAGCCCTCTGAGATCATCAAGTCCAACCTATGGCCCAACACCACCTTGTCAGCCAGACCATGGCACTGGGTCCAGTCTGTCTGAGCAGCTCCAGGGACTGCACCAGCTCACTGGGCAGCCCATTCCAGCTTTTCATTCCAGTATCCCATCACCCTTTGTCATTAAAGGCACCCTGTGGTTCCTCTGGCAGCAGGGCAGGAATGTGTAGCATTTTCCTGCTGGAAACAGCACTGAAGGTGCTGCCACAGCACGTGGGAGAAACCAGAGCTTGGAGTTCCCTGCCTTGGGAAAAATCCCACTGGGAATGGTGTGCTGGCTGTGCACAGTCAGTTCTGTGTCCCTGTCCTGAAGGAGCTCCTGTCTTTGGGAAGTGGGAGGCTCTGCTAGTCATTCCCAGAGATTCTATTTAAAATCCAGAGAATGGTTGATGCTGAGGGGTCTGGGCCCAGAATTCCCATTCCCTCCTCCTGGTGAGGCTCTCCTGGAGCAGTGGAGGGAAGCCCAGCCCAGGCAGGCCCTCCCTCCCTGACCTCACCTGTGCAGGTGACCCAGGCAGGGCGAGGGCAGCTGTTCTGATGCTCAGTCAAGGAGGTTTTGGTTGAGAAGGTGCTTGTGAGGCAGATCCTCCACTCTGCCCTTGGGCTGATTGACTTCCCAGCACTTTTGGGATCAGGAGCTCCTCTGGATTTTGTTGTTGGGAACAAATCACAGCTGGGTGACTCAGACATGGTTAAAACCAGTTTCTCACAACTTAAGTGCCTGGACTCCTTCAGCTTAAGAGTGAGATCCCTTCCTGCTCTCCACTCAGGTCTGTGCCATCAAAACTGAACACTCAGATGTGAAAGGATCAGTACCAGAAGTGAGGATAACATATAAATATCTGTGTAAAACTCCTTATTGCCTAAGATATGACTGGGAATTCTGTGCCTGTTGATTTTAACAATATTTCCTTTGTGTAAGATTGAAACGAGAAATTTGAGAGGGGCTGCGTTTTGAATTTGATTAATGAGCTCAATCTTTTAATTGGCTTCCATTTCTCACCTCCTTCCAGTGCTACACAGGCAAGAACCACAGAATAATCAACAACTGGTTTGGAAAAGGCTGAGAATAATTGAGATTGTTCAGGATTTAAGACTCTTCTGCGTCACCCGTGTGAGCCATTCCTGAAGTTCCCAATCACTCATTGCTGGATTAAAAGCTGGATAAAAAAACCATCTGGCAGAAAATTGGAGGAGGAGGAGGAGGCAGCAGCTGGGAAGTTGCTCTAAAGCTTTTGTTGGGTGTTTCAGAGCAGGTGATGAGCAGTTTCCTGTTGCTTTTCCTTCATCCCCAAAGTTAAAATCTCAGCCAGCTCTGAGACCACAGGTAAGGGGGGCCTGTCAGAGGTGCTGAAAGCTGTCCAGGACTCTTTTCCCCATAAAATAACAATGCTGTGCCTTCCCTGAGCCCTGCAATGCAGTTTAGGTGTTTACTAATGCCCTTGGTTGCTTCTAGAACTCTTAGAGCAGAACAGCAGCGAGCACTTTTTTTTTACACAGTGTTATTCAAAGAGTTTTATTTTTTGTCATGTGTAAAATTTGTACACAGAATGATTGTTTTATTTGACACTATATATATATATATAATTTTTACTACAAACATTGGCATTGGGTGTGTTTATCTGTGGTGGCTGAAAGGTCCTTCAGCCTGAGAGGAAAGCTCGTGGTGTGTTTGTAAATTAGTTTGGGAAATGCTTCTCTTACTTGAAAAAAGAGGGGTTGGGACATTGTGTTTGAGTGGTGCAAAGCCCAAACATTCTGTGATGAGTCTCTGGGGCTGAAGTGTTTGAATATGGACATTTTCCAGCTGTTTTCCTTTCCTCTGTGTGGTGAAATTCCAAGGCTCAGAGTGGAGCTGCCTGAGGCTTTGCCCAGGTGTTTATTTGGGTACTGGAGCATTTCACAATCCCACGATCTTACAGACCTTTTCCAGCCTCTGTGATTCAATGAATCAACCCTAGAAATACAGAAAAAACTCCTCTGGAGCATCACCAAAACTCAGCAGGGAGAAACATCCCCTTGGGATGACTAAGAAGGGGTGAAAAGGAAGGAATATAAAGCTTTTTCCACATCCTAAAGCTCAGCCTGTGCACCAACAGGGTGTCACTAATATTTATGACCCAGTAAAACCAATATTGCCAGGAGGCCTCAGAGAACTCTTGGGTGACTTGCCTTTCATGTCTTTATCTTGTTTGCATTTGGGTTTTGATGGGGGTTGATTGTTGTTTAGTTTTCCTCCCCTGGCTTAGGACTATTCCAGTGCAGCACTTTGCAGCCAGGCTAAGGAGAGGTGGAATAATTCTCCTCTGGAGCCATTGTGTGACCACAGTGTTGGAGTTTTTTGGAAATACAGGTGTTCTCTGCAAAGAATTTTTAAAAAATAGTATCTGTAGCTCCGTGGTGGCCAAGAGATTCTGTCTGGAGCATCCAGTGGGATTGGATGATGCTCCACAGGCCCTGCTGGAATTTTCTGTCTGGGCTGTGCAGCTTTGGTGTAAGGGCTCATATTCAATCCTTTTATATGTTTTTCCCCAACCATTCCCAAATTTTTTTCCCACTACCAGCCCTGTTCCTGCTCTGATGTGTAAGATAAAACTGGCTTTGTGCTGTGACATGTCCAACACCTTTGTTTTCTCCTCTCTGGGTTCCCCAAATAATTTTGCCTGTGTTTCCTGTTGTTTTTGTGGGACCTCTGGGTGCAGACCCTGCCCTGTTCCAGCTGGAATTGGTGTGTCCTGAGGCTGTTGTGGCTCAGAACACTCCCTGCCCTTCCCAGAGCTGAGGTGCTCAGTGTGTCCCCCCAGGGCTCACGTGCTCCCTCTTGGATATTTTGGGAACTCTCATTTTTCCCAACAATTGGCTGCTTTTCCTCAGTGCTTGTGGGATGTCCCCACGTGGCTGTTGAGTCCTTTGGAGATGAGTCATTCCAGGACCAGAGGAGTTCATGCCCTGCTGTGAGTGCTGTCCAGATTCTGTGTGGATGCAGAGCCCAAACATGGTCCACACCAGCCCTTCCAGGGTGGGCAGGAGGTGCAGATGTTGTGCAATATCTCAGAGGGAATGGGTCCTTTTGGGGATTTTCAGGCTTTGGGGGTTTCTGCCTTTTCTGCCACTTCCTAATGCTCTTTTTTTCCTGGTCTCTTTTTCCTTTCCTGTCCTCTTGCCTGTTTGGCCCCAAAAGGGTGGCACAGAGGTGGCCCCAGGAGCTCTGCCCCAGAGTGGTGAGGTGCAGGGTGGTGGCTCTCTGGGGCTGTGGAATCACAAAATCGTGGAATCACAAAATCACGGGATCACTGAGGTTGGAAACGCCCTCCCAGCCCAAGGAGTCCACCCTGTGCCCCATCCCCACCCTGAGTGTCACCTCCAGGGGTGGGGACTCCAAACCTCCCTGGGCAGCCCCTTCCAAAGCCTCACCACCCTTTCCACGTGGAAATTCCTGCTCCTGGCCCACCTGACCCTCCCCTGGCACAGCCTGAGTTGTTCCCTCTCATCCTCTCCCTGTTCCCTGGGAGCAGAGCCCGACCCCCGCCTGGCCCCAACCTCCTTCCCGGGGATTCCAGAGCCTCCTTTCCCGCAGGATGAGCCCCCCCAGCCGCTTCCCACAGCACCGACTCCCCTGCAGGCTCTGGGAAGGGTCTGGCTTGGCTTTAAATAGTTGCTGGAGCTTTTCCAAGCGCCGACAATGCCGGAGGGGCTCGCTCAATAATCGCCATCCAGCTGTTGCATTTTAATGAGGGTGGAATAAATCCCCCTCCGAGCCCCCTCTGCGGCCGCGTCCCGGCGTGGCTGGGGCTCCCAAAGGAGCCGGAGCCTTTCCTGCCTCCTCCAAGGAAATGCCGGCACTGACTCACATCTCCTGGCAACGGGATCCGCTCCCGCCGGGAATGAGATAAGGCAGGAGCGGAGCTGGAGGAGGAGGAGAGAGCCGAGCGTGCCAAGAGCGGCGCAAAACCCCGCTGGAGTCAGCAGCGCTTCCAGGGAAGGTGGGAAGAGAGGCCGGGCTGAGCTTCCATGCTCCCCGCAAACCCCCTTCTCTTTTCATCCTTTGTCAAGCCCCTTCTGTTTGCTTCTTTCCCCCCCCCTCTTTTTCTTATGCAAATCCTTTTGTTTCTGCTCGGCTGAAAGGGGTAAGAACCTGAGCCCGGCCGGTTTCAAGGGCTGGATGCAGAAGTCAAGCAGAGAGGGATGAACAGAGATTTTCTTTCACGTTTTGCACAATGGGTGGAAAAGAATCAGTGGCTGAGCGGTTTTAGCCAACTGCCCTAAGAACGGGGGTTATTACCATGATAAATGGCTGAGAGCAGTGAAATGCTGTGCAAAACATCAAAATGAAAGGTGTTCAATGAGCCTGTGTGTCTGGAGACATTGGGCACCCAATTCCAGCGATGCACAAGTGACAGAACCACAGAGTGACAGACTGGGCTGGGTGGGAAGGGACATTAAAGTTCATCCAGTGCCACCCCAGCCATGGGCAGGGACACCTTCCACCAGCCCAGGGTGCTCCAAGCCTTGTCCAGCCTGGCCTTGGACACTTCCAGGGCTGGGGCAGCCACAGCTTCTCTGGGAAATCCATTCCAGCCCCTCCCCACCCTCCCAGGGAAGGATTTCTTCCCCATATCCCATCTAACCCTGCCCCTCTTCACCTTAAAGCCCTTCCCCCTTGTCCTGGCACTCCAGGCCCTTGTCCAAAGTCCCTCCCCATCCTTTTTGTCAGCTCCCTTCAGGCACTGGGAGGCCACAATTAGGTCACCCCAATTAGAGTCATTACCTGCACGATCCCAGGGGCTCCTGACATTTTTGTGTCTGCAGCACCTTCTCTGGCTGCCACTGCTGGGCAAACGGTGGGACAAAGTGACCAGAGGGGGATTCTGGGCAGGTTAATTGATTAGTGTGCTCCAGCCCCTCCCTCCCCAGCATGTCGCGAACAGCTGAGCCTGTCCTGGGCAACTCGGGCATGGCACTGTCCCTGCTGCTCTTTGGTGGCTTTTGTCTTTGGCCCAGAGTGGAGCTGGAGAGAGGCAGGGGTTGGTGTTCCCTCCAGCGTGGCTGTGTTGGAGGAGACACTCCACGGTGTGCCAGGGGGCAGGGAAAATCATGACATGCCAGAGAAGCTGCGGCTGCCCCTGGACCCCTGGAAGTGTCCAAGGCCAGGCTGGAGCACCCTGGGCTGGTGGGAGGTGTCCCTGCTCATGGCAGGGGTGGGACTGGATGAGCTTTAATCAATCAAGGTCCTCCCCCCCCAGCCCATTCCACGATTCCACGACCCTTCACCACCTCTGTGCCAAGCACTGCAGCCCTGGGCACGTCCCTTCTCCAGGGCCATCACCAACCTCTCTGTAAAGCTCGGGGTGAAACCTCCTGGTTCCTGGAAGATGAGCCCAGAAGGTGGTTTTGAGCTGCTCTTTGCTGCACGGGAAGCTCTCGAAGAGAGGGAAGAAAGGCACTTGCTGGAGTCTGTTGCTGGGGAAACACAGCCCGGGGCTGTTTGGCATTTTCTAAAGACGTGGCTCTGTGCCCAGCGTGTTGGTCTGGGTGGTGCTGATGGGCAGCTGCAGAAAAACAAGCCCCAGAAACAGGCCCTGGTGCTTGAGGAGGGGCTCTTGAGGAGGGTGAGATGGACAGAAGTGTTCCTGGAGAATTCAGTTCTGGCCAGGGATCCAGGAATGCCTCAGTTACAGCCCCTGGCGTGGCGTGGCTTTTTACTCTGCCTGTGTAATGTCCTTTTTCCCCACTGAGCTCATGAATATCCATTCATGGCAAGTGATACCAAATTTATAATGCTGTGTAGGTTACTGAGAATATTAGGATGGGCTGAGTCTTAAAGTCTTATCAGAGAGTCATGGAATGGGTTGGGCTGGGAAGGACCTTAAACTCATTCCACCTCCCTGCCACGGGCAGCGACACCTCCCACTGTCCCAGGTTGCTCCAACCTGTCCTTGGGCACTTCCAGGGATCCAAGGACAGCCACAGCTTCTTTGGGAAATCCACCCCAGCCCCTCCCCACCCTCAGAGGGAGGAATTTCTCCCCACTATCCCATCTCTCCCTCCCCTCTGGCACATCAAAGCCATTCCCCCTTGTCCTGTCCCTCCAGGCCCTTGGAAATAGTCTCTCTCCATCCTTTTTGTGAGCTCCATCCAGGCCCTTCAGACCACAATTAGGTCACCCCAAAGCTTTAATTTAATCCCTAATTTGCCTGGATTCTCTTACATCCTTCATTTCACTGAGGTCCATCCTGTGTGAGCCTCTCCTGGAGCAGCCCCAGCAGAAATGCAGGTTCCTCAGTCACACGGCTCAGGCAGAGCTAAAGTGATTTAATTTTTATTTGCACGCTCAATGTGCCTTAACAAATCCAACATACAAGGTAGCATTACAGAATGTAGGTTAGCTTACAGCATTATGCAGTTTCACACAGGTTGAGTTAGGTTTTTTTGCCTTTTTTTTCCTTTTTTTTTTTTTGTTTTTATTTTTCCACACAAAGTTGTAACTGTCCAAGTTCATTTTACAATAGGAGACACAAGGTAAAGAATAACCACACCTGGGAGATTTTACAGTGAGTCTGCTGTCACTTACTGTCTATTTTATGTTTTAAAAAATATATATCTGCACATCTTCAGTTTCCTATTATTCCAGAAGAGTGTTGGAGCTACTCCTACCTGCCCGATAGCCTAAGTCTATTTACCCTGAGCATGTTTCCTTGACAAGAAGTCCATCTTTCCTTTGCAACTAAAGGAATCTTTAAGGAGATCATCCAGGCTTCCCCATGCTTTTCACACCGAGGGGAGGGGGGGGTTTGCTGCTGTTGCCAGCCCTGGTGGGATGGTTGGAGCGGTGTTGGAAAGCATGTGCCGAGGAGAAGTCGTGACAGTTGCTAAAACTTCAGCTTAGTGCAAAAACTAGGATTGAAACAGGTCTACAGCCACTTCCAAAGGGGGGCTCGAGCCACCAGGAGCCCGAGCCAGAAAGCATTTATAAGACACTGCTAAATCTGCTCTGAGCTCAGGCAGAAATCCTGGTTGGAATTGATAAAGGAGGAGCAAAGTCTGCCATGGCTGAGAAATCTCCAGACAGTGCCTGGCAGGGAGGGAGGGAGGGCCAAAGCTGGCTGGGAGTGAGAAAACTCCGCTCTCCCAAAGAGAATTCCTTTGGGAAGAGGTGCCAGAGCAGCTCACAAAGTGCTGCCTGTTCAGGCAGAGCCCTCCCAGCAGCTGGGAGGGACTGGAACACTCGCTCAGTTATTCCCCTCTCGTGAGGACAAAGGTGGAAGGGATCATTTCTCCAACAAGGGCTCTAAAATTCAGTAGTCAAGCTAAATTATCACATTTTTTTTTGCAATTATAATCCATTCTTTGCATGCCACAGGGCTCGGAGCAGCCTGGCTGCCTGAAATCCTGGGATCTTCAAGCAGCCTCTTTGCAAACTCAGTCCTGCCTCGTGTTTCCACTGCAGAGTCCAGAAGTCACTTCAGTCCTAACTATTTCTGCTCAGTTTACCAGCCCTGTTTCCCATCAATTCTTTGCTGCTGATTCTCCCCCTGATCTCCCCCCTGGCTTGGCTGTAGCCAGGACCCAACCCCAGCTGGGCCAGGACAGCTCCAGGGCCGTGTGAGCACCTTCTGCTCCCGAACTTCTCCATGTGGATTTGTGTCCAGCCCTCCTGACCCTGCAGGGGAACACCCTGGGGTGCTGCAGGTGCCACTGCCAGCACCCCTGGAGGGGAGGGCTCAGAAGTCAGGCAGGATTTCAGAATCCTCTCAAGCTGCCCTGTTTTAGTCTGAGATGTTTTAGTGCCAGGCTTTGCCCTGTGTTTACTCCTCTGGCTCTCAGGATCGTGTCTAATGCAAATTGCCTCCAGGATGGATGAAGGGAAGCTTTGTAATCTTTCCTCACACAGGCTCTTCCCCTTGTCTCAGCTTTGTTATGCCAGTAAACAGAACTCATCAACCACAATTTCACACTGAATCTTGAAGAGTTTCCTCACCCACAGCAGTGCTTGCTTTTCCCTGGGCCCCTCATGCACAGACAGGGTTAAATAAAATGAACCCAAGCAGAGTTTCCCCAGTTCTCAGAGGCTGGGAGGTCGTGCCTGTGGAATTCCACGTGTTGGTGTTTGGGTTTCAGATGCAAGTCTTGGATGTTGTGGCCTTACAGCTCCCCCAGACTGTCACCCCAACAAGGATTTCAGTGCCTGACAACAGAACTGTTCCTTCTCTGGAGGCCAGTGCCGTTTTCCCTGTGTTTTCCTTTTGTGCCAGTGCAGAATTCCACCCCAGCTCTACACGGAAACGTGGTTGGGACTCCCAAACCAGCACAGAACAGAACCAATGGGCAGGCAAACTAACAAGAAACTAGAGGTTCAACAGCAGAATTCAGAAACTTTGGGAGAAGCCTAAGAAAGACAGGCCAGTCTTGGTGAATACCAGCAAAGACAGCTCGGCACAAACACAACTTCCATAGTGACAGATAATTGTATTAAAACCTGCAACTTGATACTGGCAGTTATACTAATTTCAGTTTGTATTAGGCATGCAATAGCGTGATTACACTGGTATATATACTCGTGGTACCTCTTTTTTTTTTGTATTTTCCCTCATTTAACTCTCTTTTAGAATTTTAGTGCCCTGCAAAAAAAAAAAACAAAACCAAAAACCCAACCAAAACCAAAAACCCAAAAAAAACAAACCCCCAAAACCACACCACTAGAGAACCAACCCAGCTGCTGCTGCTCTGAACGACGAGTTTAGTTCTACGGCTAAAAGGAGGCTTTAAGTCTGTCCTAGGGGGGTGGGAGGGAGGGTCGGGGGGTGCTCTCTGTGCTCAGTACTCGCTCAGGCTGTGCCACTTGGCCACGGCTTTCCTGGGGTTGTCACAAACCTCCCGCCAGTGCTCGGCGCCCGCGGGGCCCGCGCTGTGCGCGCCCAGGATCAGCCGCCCCACCACCTCGTTCTTGGTGGTGCGGTCGAAGTCGATGACGAGGAACTCGATGCTGATGTCGGGGAGCAGCTCCCCGGGGATGTCGTAGATGAAGGACTCGTTGAAGACGGGGTTCAAAGTGCACTTCTTGACGTGGGTCTTCTTCTTGGCGATGCGCTTGCGGCCGTAGTAGACGTTCACCTTGACGTAGGGATCTGCTGGGGGAGGGAGAGGGGACACTAATAACGCAGCCCGGGTGCTGTGGGGCAGAGGCAGGGGCTGCAAGGGGGTGGGGGGCACCTCAAAGGGCCAGTTCTACCTCTGGAAGGGGGTGGGGGGCACCTCAAAGGTCCAGTTCTACCTCTGGAAGGGGGTGGGAGGCGCCTCAAAGGTCCAGTTCTACCTCTGGAAGGGGGTGGGAGGCACCTCAAAGGTCCAGTTCTACCTCTGGAAGGGGGTG
>JAWWMO010000074.1:2559121-2572046 GCA_035047845.1 Dendrocincla fuliginosa | reverse complement strand
GTTTTCCTCATCCCAAACACAGACAGAGCAGTACCAGCTGCTGGGGCAAAATTCCCTCTATCCCAGCTGGAACCAGGATGTGCACTGAAATATTCCTGCTGTCCAAAGGCTGTGGGGGCTGTTTGCTTGTTCTGGAGCTGAGCACACACAGTGGGTTTACTCTGGGATGGGGATTTGTGTTTTAAAAAGGACAGCACTGCAGAGACAGCAGCAGGGTTGGATTGTGGTAGGCAGGGAAGAGAAAGTGATGGCAGCTGATAATTGCTTTTATGTAAGTTTGGGTACTGTTTGATTAGAATATGTGAGTTCTCCCCTTAAACTGAACCAGCAACGTGTCCTGTTGTGGTTCTGAAGGAGGGAGCAAACAGGGACAGCCCCCACCTCGCTCACGCTGGGCTGGGACAATCCACGTGTTTCCCCCTGAGTGTGATGCCTGTTTCTTGCTGTTTGCTGTGCCCTGGACCTGCAGGGAGGCCCAAGGGAGTGAAGGAGCAGGATGTGTACATCTGTGACTACCGCCTCGACAAGTCAGCTCACCTCTTCTACAAGATCCACCGGAACCGCTACCCCGTGTGCACCAAGCCCTACGCCTTCGACCACTTCCCCAAGAAACTCACACCCAAGAGAGACTTCTCAGTAAGTGCTTTTTCCCTCAGCTCCCTTACCTGTTATCAGGACACTGGACAGAGGTTTGGGAAGCCCCTGAGTGAAGCTTGGTCAGCCCAAGGTTGGGATCAGCCTCTTCTCCCAGGTAACAAGTGACAGGACAAGAGGAAACGGCCTCAAACTAAGCCAGGGGAGGTTCAGGCTGGATATCAGGAGGAATTTCTTCCCTGTAAGGGTGGTCAGGCACTGGAAGGGGCTGCTCAGGGAGGTGGTGGAGTCCCCATCCCTGGAGCTGTCCAAGGAATGGCACTCAGTGCTCTGGGCTGGGTGACAGGGTGGGGATGGGTCACAGGTTGGACTTGATGACCTTGGGGGGCTTTTCCAACCTTAGTGATTCCATGATTCTATAAGCATGCACAGTCTGGGGGAAAAGAGGGCTCCACAGCAAGCTTGGAAAGAAAAATGAGTGTAACAGAGATCCTGCAGTTGAGAGGCAAAAGGGTGCTGAAGGAGTGGTGATGGGTGAGCTCAGAGATCCCCTCCAGGGCAGCACTGCCCTGTCTGGGCACAGAGATCTCCAAACCTTCTGCAGGTGGGCTCTTCTTCCTGGAGCAGAGCTTTTTGTAGTGGCTTTGGAGGTGGTTCCAGACTTGTGCAGGGCAGAAAGCAAAGGTGATTTGTGTCATAATGGTCTGTGGCTTGAAATTTATTTAGAAAGTACAAAAAATCAAGTAAGTCTGGCTCTAATTTATCCTTATTACATGATTTTTGTTTCTCCTTTGAAGTTGTCTGACGTGTGAGACACACCAGCATTTCCAGAGTGTCCTGCACTGGTACTTGCAGAGTATTTGATAGACCAGCATTTTCTTCCACTGTGAATTTGATTTGGTGTTAACCATAATCTTTGTTGTTGTTGCAGCCTCATTATGTGCCAGACAACTACAAGAGAAACGGAGGCAGGTGAGTTTCACCACCCAGATGGTTTGTTGAGAAGAGATGAGATGAGATCATCCTGCTTGCTGTGTTCTCTCTCCTCCTGCCCATTTCCCCTGGGTGTTGTGGAAATAAGAAACTTGAATTATTTAAAGCTCTCTAAACTTCCAGAGAGGTAAAAGGGAATAAGTGAGGAGGGAGAGACTATAGAAGCAGCCTTAGTGCTCCTTAATAATGTACATCAGGAAGAGAACAGGAGCCATTTGCAAGTCAGCAAAAGCAGCTGAGTGTGGAGATTCCCAGGACAGGAGCCTGCAGCCTTCCCACATGGAGGAGTCCAGGTCCTGGACATGCTGGGTGTGCTGCATCCAAAGCCCAGCTCTGTCAGAGGCTTTAAAAACCCCCTCCAGGGGCTGTGACAAATGCAGAAAAGCCCCAGTAAGTCCTGGGCTGAACTTCTGGAGATGACAACCTTCCCAAATGGAAAGAAAAAGCCATTTGTTTCTCACAGCTGCATTTGGCATGGTGCAGACAAGGTTATGGGGTTGGCAGGACCTGGGGGTGTGACTGCAGGGGCTGAGGGAAGTGACTGAACCCCAGAGAGCCCCTGGTTATGGGGTGAGCAGGACCTGGGGGTGTGACTGCAGGGGCTGAGGGAGGTGACTGAGCCCCAGAGAGCCCCTGCCCATGGAGCAGTCCTGGAATCACTGGGAACTGGCCTTTCAGGAGAGCCTCAAACTGCTCCTCAAACCCTTCTTTTCTCCTCCCAGGTCATCCTGGAAATCAGATCGCTCGAAACCCCAGATCAAAGACTTAACCCAAGAGGAGGATGCCCTGCCCCTGATGGAGGAGGTGCTGGCAGCCCCCGAGCAGGCGCCGGCCGAGCCGCCCGGCCCCGACGAGCCCGACAAGGAGCCGGTGCCCGGCGAGGGCTGCGAGGCAGAGAAGAAGGGGGAGGAGGCTCCTTCGGACACGAGGCAGCTCTGCAGCCCCGAGGAGAGGAGGCACCTCCAGAGGGAGAGGCTCAACCAGATCCTGCTCAACCTCCTCGAGAAAATCCCAGGGAAAAACGGTGAGAGTTCGGGCTCTGGGTTGGCCTCGCTGGACACTGGGCTGATAAAATTAATGTGTTTGGTTTAAAATTAATGAAGTTATTGCCAGTGGGCATTAGGAGCAGTCAGTTTTCTTTTGCAGCTGGAATCCATTAAACCCAAGTGAAATTTCTTAGCACTTGACATTGGGTTTGCATAATATTTTTGTATAATATTTTTAGTAACCTTCCTGTGGACAAATTCCCCCCATCATTCCATGATTACAACTGAGGAACTAACAGACTTGCCAAGGAAGACTGAAGAGAATCTGAAAGTCTCTTTTGACCTCCTCTGAGCTTTCCTTGGGTTCTGAGTACCAGCTGTAGGTGTTGTCTGAGCTGTGGGATGAGGGTGCAGGGCTTGTTCTGGTTGAACGTGTCTCTGCTTTGAATTTAAAGCCTGGGCTGAGCCCTGTCCAGTCTCTTCCCAGTTCTGCCAGTGCCAAACACTCATGGACTGATGAATAACTCAGGCTGGGAGGATCTTTGGAGATTGTCTGGTCCAGCCATGGCTCAGGGCTAAATTCAACCTTGGGCCACTCAGCCGGGGGTGTTTTGGATATCCTTGGATATTGGATATCCACTCTGGATGGAAATATCCTTAGAGGAACCAGGAATAAGGAAATAGGGAAGCTGCTCCTTGAATCCTGTGTTCAGGACAGGACTGTCCATGGGGACGGGTCACAGGTTGGCCTCGATGACTTTGAAGGTCTTTCCCCCCCTCCATGCCCATGTAACCATTCCCAAATCCCCTTTTTCCCACCCTTTTCCCACCCCTTGCAGCCATCGACGTCACGTACTTGCTGGAGGAAGGCTCGGGCAGGAAACTGCGGCGCCGCACCCTGAGCATCCCCGAGAGCAGCTGCAGGAAGTGACAGCGAGGGGGGGACACCCGAGGCGTGCGGGCTGCGACTCCGCTCGGGGCTGCCGAGCAGCGGGGCCCGACCTGCCCCAGCCGGCCCGGGGGAGGAGGAGGCAGCAGCAAACTGACCGAACTGCAAACGGTAGCACTTACAGGGGGCCCTGGGCACGGCCCTGCCCTGCTCTGCAGTGCTCTTGGTGTGTGTGTTGGTGGGCGTGCCTTGTATTGATGTTAGGTACTGAGGAAACCTCGTGGTTATTGTCCAGGATGGTCAAATTTAATTTATTTTTGCTTGGTATTCCCACTCAGAGGAAAAAAAAAAAAATAAAAAAAAATAATAATAATAATTAAAAAAAATAGAACGGGGGAGGGAAGAGGAAGAGGACTGAGCTACTCTGAGGAGGGTGTTCCCCATGGTCACTGCTCACCTGGGATTGTACCAGCCACGCCAGGGAAGGGAGTGCAGAGGGGAGGGGGAGGGCCCAGTGGCTTCAGAGGAAAGGCTGCCCCAAAGGCCTGGCCTCGGATTTGCACAAGTTCCAAGGAGAGAGAAACGTGCCCAGGGTCACCGTGGGACAGCCGTGCTCGTGTCCCTGTGGCCTGTGCCAAGGAGAAGCTTCCCGAGGCCCTTGGAGCGGGGCAGGAGCGCTGGGATGAGGCTCTTGCTGTGCAGGGGGTGGGGAGGGGTGTGAGCTTTTTTGGTTTGGTCTTTTTTCACTTTTTTTCTGCAGAGAAATTTTATAAAAGCGAGTCAGACCCTGACGCCACCATTGCTGTTGGTTCTTTTGATAAGCTGTGGTTCTCGTGTGTCTCGTGTGTTGTGCGAATTAAAACCTGTTAAAATTAAAAAAAAAAAAAAAAAAAAAAAAATCAAAACAGACAAAAAAAAATCAACCCACAAAGCAAGGAACCCTCCAGTCCGTGCCCGTCAGGCAGTATCCGAGCGAGTGTTTGTCGTGAGCTGTAGGATTTAGCAGTGCTGACACCCCTCGTGTGCTGGGGGCAGCTGGCCCAGGGCAGGCTCCCCGGTCACCCCGCCCTCCCCAGGGCTGGGCTCCCCTGGCCACGGCTTTGCTTCCCTGTCTCAGACCTACACATGCATATCCAGTCCTGTTCTAGGTGTTCTTATAAGGAATCCAGTTTCTAATGTGCCAAGTTGTATATATCTGCTGCGTGGATGTAAAGCAATACCGTAGTTACATGTTCCTTTTTATGGACCAAGCTTGTCCTAATGTACATTCTTGTTATTATTATAATTATTTTACTCTTAGTGGAACATGACTCATTCCATTAACTTTTATGTGTTGATTTGAAAAGAGAAAAAAAAAAACCACAAACAAAAACGAAAAAAGCAGGAAAAAAAAAAAAAAAGAAAGGAAAAAAAACCCTTTGAGAAAAAAAAATATTTTATTAAAAAAAAAAAGAAATAAGAAAATAGTTTGGAATATTTTCTTACTGTAGAGAAGCACTGTACAGTACCAGGAACCCTGAGTATAAAATACTCGTGCGTGTAGTAGGAATATCGCATGTCCAAGCCCTCGAGTTGTCTCATTTAGTTTCAAACAGAAATCATTGTCTCCAATGGTGTTAAACACTAAAAAGTTTTTAAAAAATAAAAAAATAAAGTGCGTACAGAAGCGAGACACTAGCTCTGTCATTTTATCTTTCTTTTGTTGAAAGACTAAACAAAATGTTTTTTAGACAATCAAATGTTAGGTAAGTGCAAAGAATTGTTTTTTCTTACTGGTGTAGAAATTACTGACTTTTTTTATTTCTGGGTTATTTTATAATACTGAGCAGCCCCGTGTGTCCCCAGGATCGCCGCCGGAGCCAGGAAGCACTACGTTACTGCAAATAGAGCTGACCCTTAGTCTGCATGGGTGTAGGCTGTGTGATTGCTGAAAATAAATGCTGCTAATATATTTCCTTTTTACAAAGCATATCTAAATAGATCATTGTTTTGATGTTAATCTTTGTAAATTATGTATTACCAATTTTAACATTGGATGTAATTGCATAAAAAGCCTGCATCTCAATCCTGAGAGTCTAGTATTAAATGGAAAATCTTTTCCTACGGCTGACTCGGGGGGTTTTCTTTGGCCACGGGGTGGGGGGGATGTGGATCTGCCAGAGGGGTCTGGATCCATGGGCTGGGACCAGCAAGGGCCAGGAATGCCCTTGGGTCACAGTGACCCCATGGAACACCCCGGGAGTGGGAAAAGGGGCTGGAAGGCTGGGAAAGGCCCTGGGGGTGCTGGTGCCAGAGGCTGAACGTGAGCCCAGGTGTGCCCAGGTGGGCAGGAAGGCGATGGCCCCTGGGCTGTGCCAGCAGGGCAGTGCCTGTCCCCTGTGCTGGCACTGCGGGGACACCTCCAGTCCTGGGACCCTCACAGGGACATGGAGGGGCTGGGGAATGTCCAGAGAAGGGAAGGGAGCTGGGGAAGGGGCTAGAGCACCAGGAGTGGCTGAGGGAGCTGGAGGGGCACATCCTGGAGAAAAGGAGGCTCAGGGGGGACCTTGTGGCTCTAAAATCCCCTGGCAGGAGGTTGGAACCAGGTGGGGGTCGGGCTCTGCTCCCAGGGAACAGGGACAGGATGAGAGGAAAGAACCTCAGGCTGGGCCAGGGGAGGGGCAGGTGGGGCAGGAGGAGGAATTTGGTCCTGGAAAGGGTGGGGAGGCTTTGGAAGGGGCTGCCCAGGGAGGTTTGGAGTGCCCAGCCCTGGAAGTGTCCAAGGAATGCCTGGAGGTGGCACTGAGTGACAAGGTGGGGATGTGATGTTAGAGGGTGCATGTCCATGACCCTGTGTGAGGCAGTTTGGGACAGAAACCATTAAACCCACAAATTCAGTGCCCGTTCCCAGAATACAAACCCTGGTGCCTGGAGCCCTCCTGTGCTGCAGAGGTGGCAGGTTGGGGTCTGTCACCCACTGTGGGAGGGGACTCACCTCCTGGGGGACACCAGGGTCTCACAGGGTGGGTGCCAAGTGCTGTAGGACACCTTCCCCTTTGTCCCCAGGGCCAGGTGAGCAGTTTGGAGCTGCCAGCCCAGTCCTGGCTGGTGCCTCGTGGTGCTCAGCAGGACACAGGAACACCAGGAATGTTGTGTCCCTCCAAACCAGCCCTTCCACAGCTCCCTCAGCCTCACACCCACCCCCCCAGTTCCCCCTGCCCAGGCTGGCACCAGTGAAACACGGGCTGTTCAGATCCTTTAGGGCTTAAACTGGGTTCTGTGGAAAAATGTTTGCCTGTTGGCATCGATCCCTCGGGAATGAAACAGCTTCTTTCTCGATGACACCACTGCATGGAACTTGATTCTTTTGGCTTTCCCAGCCTGGCTCTCTCTGGCTGTGAAAACGCTGGGATTGACCCCTACACTCACCTTCCTTTCAAACCCAAGGCACCAGCCAAGCCTCGCAGCGCTGTTTTATTAGAAATAAAGTGAAAGTACCACCTGGCTTTGTCCCCTCCTGGTGTGACCCCATTTCCAAGCGCAGGAGCAGCTGTGGAATTCAATCAAACCTCCTTAAGGCGAGTCCAGTAACATTCCAATTAGGCTATCGTGTCCCTTGTCTGAGAGTTAAAATTCCAGAGAGAGACGTGAGAATGAGAACAGAATCAAAGGCTTTATCCTGACAGCAGATCCCAGCCCGGGCGCTGACAAAGCGACTCTTCTCCACCGAAAGGAGAAGGCAGAGAGAGGAAATGTGGCTCCTGGCCATGGGAGGGAGCAGAGGCTCGAAGCTGCCTCTGGGACGAGTCGCTGCCCTTGTGTGGCCACTCCTCGAGTCCTCCCCAGTCTCCCTTTTACTGGGGAGCCCAGTACGGGTTGTAAATTTTGGGATGAAAACACAAGCAGTGACAAAAACCTGGAAAAAAAAATCGAGGCCATCCAGCCCCTCCTGACACCCCGTGGCAGCGAAAGGATTAGTTGGAGTTGAATAAATGAGTGAACCAGCCGACCTGGACCATTCCCAGGGCTGTGCAGCTCCCTCGGTGTGGGAGTGCTGGGAGTGGAGAGCGCTTCTTCAGGGATGTTCCAGGGCTGTTCCTGGGCTATTCCAGGGCTGTTCCTGGGCTATTCCAGGGATATTCCAGGGCTGTTCCTGGGCTATTCCAGGGCTATTTCAGGGCTATTCCTGGGCTGTTCCTGGGATATTCCAGGGCTGTTCCAGGGCTATTCCTGGGCTATTTCAGGGCTGTTCCTGGGATATTCCAGGGCTGTTCCTGGGCTATTCCAGGACTGTTCCTGGGCTATTCCAGGGCTATTCCCGGGCTATTCCAGGGCTGTTCCTGGGCTATTCCTGGGCTATTCCCGGGCTATTCCAGGGCTGTTCCTGGGCTTTTTCTGGGCTATTCCAGGGCTGTTCCTGGGCTATTCCTGGGCTGTTCCAGGGCTATTCCCGGGCTATTCCAGGGCTGTTCCCGGGCTATTCCTGGGCTATTCCCGGGCTATTCCAGGGCTGTTCCTGGGCTGTTTCTGGGCTATTCCAGGGCTGTTCCTGGGCTATTCCTGGGCTGTTCCAGGGCTGTTCCTGGGCTATTCCAAGGCTGTTCCAGGGCTATTCCTGGGCTATTCCAGGGCTGTTCCCGGGCTATTCCAGGGCTGTTCCTTGGCTATTCCTGGGCTGTTCCAGGGCTATTCCTGGGCTATTCCAGGGCTTTTCCCGGGCTATTCCAGGGCTGTTCCAGGGCTGTTCCTTGGCTATTCCTGGGCTGTTCCAGGGCTATTCCTGGGCTATTCCAGGGCTGTTCCCGGGCTATTCCAGGGCTGTTCCCGGGCTGTTTCTGGGCTATTCCAGGGCTGTTCCTGGGCTATTCCTGGGCTATTTCAGGGCTGTTCCTGGGCTATTTCAGGGCTGTTCCTGGGTTGTTCCTGGGATATTCCAGGGCTATTCCTGGGCTATTCCAGGGCTATTCCAGAGCTATTCCAAGGCTGTTCCTGGGCTATTTCAGGGCTGTTCCAGAAGCTATTCCAAGGCTGTTCCTGGGCTGTTCCAGAAGCTATTCCAGGACTGTTCCTGGACTATTCCAGAGCTATTCCAAGGCTGTTCCTGGGCTGTTCCTGAGCTATTCCAGAGCTATTCCAGGGCTGTTCCTGGCTCTGGGCGGCTGCAGCCGCCTCATCCCACACTGTGGAGGGGCCTGGGCACCTCCTGCGGGGGTGAGGGCTCCCCACGCTGCCTGGCTGGTATCCCAGGCTGGATGCTGAGCAGCCACGGGAGCTTTTCCTCACCCCACGCCAGCCGGGGCCACCCACAGTGGGATGGTTCACGTGGCCATTCCCAGCCTTCCCAACGCCGATGATCCGTTCACACAAGGGCACGCGTGAGTCACAACCTTTATTTTCCAGCTTTTTCCCCCGTGGAACAAGCTCATTCCAGTGGTTACAACTATGTACAGAGTGCCGGGGCAGCGCACGGCCGGCCTGGGGCAGAGCGGGACACGTGGAGGTGGCAGCAGTGGCAAGACACGGTGGCACGAAGACAACACGCGGGGCTGTGAGCGCCGGGCAGGGACAGGGACAAGGACAGGGCTCATCCCTGCCCTGGCACATCTGAGGAGCCGTGGGCTGGACGTGGGGACAGCACGGCGGTGGCAGACGGGAACGCCATGCGGAGGAGCAGCGGTGACAGGCACAGGGCAGTGTCCCCTGTGAGCTGCCAGCCCCGGAGGTGGCGAAGCCCCAAGGGTGGTGCAGCCGTGGCTGGAGACATCCCTTCCCGGAGCTGGCATCTGCCTCGGGAAGCTCAGCTGCTTCCTCGGGTCTCCTCCGCCTCCTCACAAAATCAGGGACGTGTAACCAACAGGAACGAGCCCGGTGCTGTTCCCATGGCAGCAGCGGATCCAGTCCTCATCCACGGTGGAGAGCAGCTGCAGGATGTCCCCTTTTTGGAAGCTCAGGTGCCCGTCGGCGGTGCCCGTGTGGTCGCACAGCGCCCGAACTGCCCTGCACCACCATCGCTGTCAGGACTCGCCGACCCAGGGACCCCAAGGACCCTCAGAGGCTCCCACAGCATTTTTTGGGGGGTTGATGCTCATGTGTGGAGCCAGTGACCCCCTCCTCAGGCAGAGGGAGCTGAGCCAGGGATGTCCTGCCAAGCAGACCCCGGGATCGGGAGCAGCTCCGGTGTGGAGGGTGTGGGGACATCAGGGCGAGGGGTGGGGAGGAGGGAAGCAGCCAAACACGGTTTGGGATGGTCACACACCCACCCTGCTCCCTCGGACACAGCAATACAGCTGTTCCGACCTGCCACAGCCGGGTCAGAGCTGCCACACGGCTGCCCCAGACAAGCTGCCCTGAATCCAGAGAGCACACGAGAAAAACGCTAAAAATTCCCCGCAAAAATATCTGGGAAGAAGAACTGACCCCCGGTGGGCAGAGCCACAGGTTCCCCCAAAGCTCAGCAGGAGATGATGGGGCTCCTCAGGGGTGCAGTCACAGAGGGGGGAGTAAGGAGCCTTTCCCGAGACAGATGTGTGGGTTTCCCCGGTTTCCCCCCATCCAGAAAATTCCACCCCCACCTTCCCGGATCCCACCGTGTCCCTCCTCACCTCTGGGCCTGGGGGGTGGGGGTCGTGCTGCAATCCGGCCGGTCCTGAGCGCGGGTCCTGTCGGGCGCCAGCCCCTTCACCACCCCGGCCAGCACCCGGGGGCTGGGGGACAGCCAGCGGGACGGTCTCCTGCCACAGAGCAGAGGCAGCCCCAGCTCGCCTGGAGCTCTTCCACCCCGCACCGCCCCCTCAGCCTGTGCTGGTGCCCCGGGAGGGGTTTGGTAAAGCACCACCGAACCTCCACACTGGTGGCAGCAGCACTTGGGGCACCCACTAATCCCAGGAGCACAAACCCCGGGCAAGGGGCAGTACAGGACCCCTGTGAGGCCAGTGAGCCCCGGGGGACAGAAACCTCTCCTGCCTGGGACAGACACCCTTCCCCAGCACACCCCATTTCCCCCCTCTGCCTGCCCAAGCTGGGTCTTACCTGGACCTGGCTAAGGTGGTGTCAGGACTGGGGGGGAAGCTCCTGGACGAGGGGCTGGTGGCTCCAAAGAGCCGGCCCAGCCAGCTGCCCTTGTCAGGACCAGGAGGACCACCCAACCCTGAGCCAGAAGGTGCTGCCTGGTTCCCGTTGGCACGAGGCTCTGGGGAAGCATCCAGGAGTTTCTCATCCAGCTTGGTGGGTGCTCTGGCTCCGGTGGGCAGGATGAGGCCTTCAGGGGAGGAGGTCCCCGAGGTGTCGGTGCTGCTGCTGGGCTTTGGGCTGGAGTGTGCAGGGACAGCTTTGGTCTGGAGGAGCTGCAGCTCTGTGCCTCCAGCCTCACTGGGGGGTGTTTGGGGTAGCACAGGCTGGCCGGAGCTGGGATCCCCCGCAGCCCCCCGCAGCTTCGTCCACCACACCAGGGGGAACTTCTCCTTGCTAGGAGCAGTGTAAATCCTGGAGGACTGGCTCAGCTGGCCCCACCAGCCACTGAGGCCAGTTCCTGTGCCCCCAGGGCCGTCCTCAGGCCTGTGGCTCTCCGGGGGACTCTCAGCTCCCAGCAAGGTGCGGCTGAGCTGGTCGCCCCAGCGCAGCACGTGCTGCCAGGTTTGGTGCAGGGCAGCCCCCACGGGGGGAGCAGGGACCAGCCCATCCATGGCCCCTTGGGACCGGGCCCTTGTGCTGCCCCCTGCACACCCCACCCTCCCCAGGGCGTCAGGGGGCATCTCATCCTCCAGGGTGGCATCGGGACCCTCCAGACACGCAGCCCCCCGTGCCGGAGGGGGGGGACGCGACAAGGGTCGGACGTCCACGGAGAGGTGGTGGTGCTCAAAGAGCAGGTCGAGGTGGAAAGTCAGCACTGAGAGGGGCTGGATGAGCAGCAGCAGTTCATCGGCGAGGTGGGGAAGAGGGCCTTGGCTCAGGGCAAAGAAGGCTGTGGGCGAGTAGAGCACGGAGATCACACCTGAGAGAGACAGGGACAGGCTGGGCAGAGGCAGAAAGCCCTGTCCTTGTCACCCCCCCTCCCAGAGCCAGCAGGATGTCTGAGTCAGTCAGAGCACCTTCTGTGCTGAAGATGCACCACGGAAAATGATGTCCTGATCCACTTCAGAAACTCCAGCCAAGCATGGGTGTATCCCAACCCCAGGGTGGGATTATTGGCCTGGTGGGTATGGGAGGGCTTGGACGGGCAGCTCTTGGGCACTGTGTCCTTACCTGGGCTCTTCTGCAGGTGAGAGATCCACAGCTCCAGCTGTTTATTGCTAAATAAGACAAAGGGGCCCCAAGTTAGAGCCCTCGGTACTGTTCCAACCTGCCAGGGCAGCGGGGCCAGGGGGAGGTCAACACTCACTTCAGAAGGCCAAGGATGAAGGCGTGGAACTTCTGCCTGGTGCTGCTGAGCGGGGCCAGCCCGGCCACGTGCCAGCACAGGGAGTGCAGGGAGCGGGTGTTGGGGCCTGTGGGGTGCAGGGCACGGGCAGTCACTGCTCAGGGCACACACCCCCCCAAACCCGGGCTGGAACAGGACTCCAGGCACCTCGAGTTTCCCCCGAGCTTCCCCCTACCTGTCTTCACAGAGGCTTCCACCACACTCCAGGGGGAATTTTTCCTCTGGCCTGTGATAACATCCTTCTGGAACGGTTTCAGCCCGTCCTCCACCAGGGCGTAGAGCGCGGGGCAGAGGGTGTGCAGCAGCAGGTACCCCACGTCGGGGCTGAGCCGGCTGTCTCCCAGCTGGGCCTGAGGTGGGGAGGCACAGGGAGAGGGCAGGGAGGAGGGGGTGCCTCCCCTGGGGCTCCCCAAACCCCTCCTGGCCAGCCCCAGCCCAGCCCCTCACCTTCTGCACCACGTTCCGGGCGGTGCTGAAGTGGGCGATCACTTTATCCACGGCGGAGCTGACGGCGACCAGCAGCGCTGCGGGCAGAGGGAGGGACGGAGGGAGGGACGGAGGGAGGGAGAGAAGGATGGACGGAGGGGTCAGGAGGGACCCACCGGGCGTGGGACCCCGCAGTGCCGGGGATGGGGGTGAGGGACCCGCCGCTCCCACGGGGGACTCAACCACTCCCATGCGGCTCGACAGGACCATCTGCCGGGGGCGGGCCGTGCCGGGCCCGGTGCAGGAAGCGCTGCCTGTCCCTGCGCTGTCCCTGCCTGCCCTTCCCCTGCCTGTCCCTGCCTGTCCCTGCCCCAGCCCCGCGCTGCGGTGCCGGAGCCCCTCGCACCCTCCCCAGCCCCGGGGCTCCCGTCTGTCCCTCCTTCCCCCCCGCCCCGGGGAGGACCCACCGGGACCGGCGGCCCCGCAGCCCCGTCCCCCGGTACCTTTCGTGTGCTCCCCGTGCGGTCCCTCCGCGCTGCCCCCGCCGGGCCGGGCGGCTCCAGCTGCGGCTCCAGCTGCGGCTCCAGCGGCGGCTCCAGCGGCGGCTCCCGGGGCGGGCGGCTCGGGCCTGTCTGGAGACAC
>JAWWMO010000074.1:2523865-2537078 GCA_035047845.1 Dendrocincla fuliginosa | reverse complement strand
CGTGCGTGCGTGCGTGCGTGCTTGCGTGCGTGCGCGGCCCCGCGGGCGGCAGGACCCGGATCGGCGGCGGCGGCGGCGGGAGGAGGAGGAGGAGGAGGAGGAGGAGGAGGAGGAGCTGGAGCGGGGCCCGCGGGCCCTCGGCCGCCATCACGGATTTCCTGTGGGACAAGCGCACCGGGCTGGCTGCGAGGACGGTGCGCGGCCGCGCGGGGGGGGGTGCCGCGGGGTTTGGTGGGGGTGTAGGGGCGGGGCGGGGCGGGTTAGGCCGCGGGCGGGGAGGGCCCGGCCGGTGGGTCCCGGTGGGTCCCGGCGGGTGTTTCTGTGGGGAAGGGGAGGAGCGGTGGGGCAGGATGACCCGGGGTGACTGCCCCGGCCCCCGGCGCCGTCTGTGCCGGTGTCCCCGGTGCTTCCGGCCCCACACGGGGCAGGCCCCGCCCGGCGCCGCCGCCATCGCCGTGCCCGGACCGGCTCCGGTGCTCGTTCCGCCGGGGCCGGCTTTGGCAGGCCGCCAGCGCCGCCTTCGCCCTCCCTTCGGTCGGTCAGCGGCGAGGCCCGGGGGTAGCCCGAGGCCGCCCCGCAGAGCCCCCCCGTGCCCGGCGTACCGAGCCCTTGCCCTCCCGGTCAGCCCCGGGCACCCCCGGCCCCGGGGCCGGTTCTGCCTGTCCGAGCCACGCCGGTGATGTCAGCGCAGGGCGGGGGCGGGGGGGCAGTTTGTGGGGGAGGGGAAATCGCCTGTGGGCAAAGGGAGCTCGGCCTGTTCCGGCCCTGGCACAGAATGCCCAAAGAGGCTGTGGCTGCCCCTGGCTCCTTTGGAAGTGGCCAAGGCCAGGAGGGACGGGGCTTGGAGCGACCTGGGCCGGTGGAAGGTGTCCCTGCCCGCGGCAGGGGGTGGGACTGGGCGAGCTCTGAGGGCCCTCCCAGCCCTCAGCATTCCATGATTCCATAATTTGTGGCTGTGGAGCCGAGGCAGGTGGAGCTGCTCGTGCCTGGGCGCTGAAATACGTGTGGGGAATGTCTGAGAGTGGGTTTGCTCCTGGGCAGTTCCTGCAGCACAGGAAATTGTACCACGGAATATCCTGAGCTGGAAAGGACCCCCAAAGATCATCCAGTCCAACCCCTGGCCCTGCACAGACACCCCAAAATCCCATCCTGTCCCTCAGAGCATTGTCCAAACCCTCCTGGAGCTCTGGCAGCCTTGGGGCTGTGCCCACTGCCCTGGGGAGCCTGGGCAGTGCCCACCACCCTCTGGGGGAAGAATTTCCCTAATTTCCACCCTAACCCTGCCGTGACACAGCTCCAGCCATTCCCTGGGTGCTGTCGCTGCTCACACAGAGCAGAGATCGGAGCTGTCCCCTCCTGAGGAAGCTGCAGATCCCTGAGCTCTCCCCTCAGTCTCCTTCAGGCTGAACAGGCCCAATGCCCTCAGCCACTCCTCGTGTGGCCCCTCCAGACCCTTCCCCACCCTCGTGTCCCCCCCATTGTGGATGTCACTTTCTTGGCAGCAAACCAGAGGCATCTCTTGGGGAGCTGCCCCTTGTAAGTGTTTCCATTACTGGTGCACAGGGACTTTGGTGATATCCAGGGCTTCATTTCACCTTCTTTTAGTTCTCCTTGGAGGTGCTTCCCTCCTTCCTGGGGAGCACAGGAGCTTAAAGGGAGAAGGTGGAAGCCCTGGAGGTGCAACTGGAGCTGTGGACAGTAGAGATGGGTGCAAAGAGGGGGAAGTAACCTGGAAAGGATTTGATTAATACGCAGCTCTAGTTCCAGTCTTCTCGTGCCACTTAAGTGCAGCAGCATTTCCCTGACTATGGCAAGATAGTGTCTTGTTTTGGCTTCTGAAACATGTAAAAGCCAAAATAAAAAGTACAGGAGGAGTATTTATTGAAATAGGTATTTCAATCGGATTTGATTAATACACAGAACTAGATCTAGTCTTCTCATGGCACTTAAGTGTTATATAGCACCTAGCAGCATTTCCCTAAGCATTGACAAGATGGTGTTTTTTGGCTTCTGACACATGTCAAAGTCAAAAATACAGGAGGAGCATTTATTGAAATAGATATTTCAATCAGATTTGACTAATACACAGCACTAGTTCTGGACTTCTCCTGCCACTTAAGTGTAGCACTTAACAGCATTTCCCTGAGCATTGACAAGATGGGGTTTTTTTGCCTTCTGAAACATGTAAACGTCAAAATAAAAAACACAGGAGGAGTATTTCTTGAAGTAAATATTTCAGTTAGACCTTTTAAAAGAACCTTTTATTTTCCACAGAATTGAGAGATGGTGTTTTCCCATTACCAAATCTCTCACCTAACACACCAAGCACAGCCCTGTGGGTGGTCCCTTCCTGTCCTAGAGGGGCTTTGGGACCTCTGAGAAGTTTCTGCCCTCCCTCTCTGAACTTGAACACTCAGAGACGCTGCTGATGCTGCTCCGTGCCAGTCCCTGTCCCGTTCGGTCACTCCTGCTGTCCCCTGTGCCCATGGGTGCCTCGCAGGGTCGCTGCTGCCCCCACGGGTGCCTCACGGGGTCCCTGCTGCCCCCGTGGGTGCCTCACGGGGTCCCTGCTGTCCCCACAGATGCCTCACTCCCGAAGGTACCGCTCGTCGGAGCGCAGCAGCCGCGGGAGTTACCACGAGCGCTACCGGAGCCGCAAGCACAAGCGGCGGCGGACGCGGTCGCGGTCGAGCAGCAGCGAGCGGGACCGGCGGCACCGGCGGGAGGACAGCTACCACGTCCGATCCCGGAGGTGAGCAGGGCCCACACCTGCCCTCTCTCGCTGTGGTCGGGTTGGGAGGGGACTCTGGAGAGCCGAGGCAGGGTCGCCCAGAGCGGGTGATGCAAAGAAACCCATCCAGGTGGGTTTGGGGTGAGTCCAGAAAGGGAGACTCCACACCCTCGCTGGGTGGGTGTTCCAGTGCTCTGCCACCCTCGTTCTCCACAGAACCATGGAATATTCTGACCCACAAGGGCCATCAAGTCCAGCTCTTAAGTGGATGGCTCCTACAGTGATTGAACTAATTGAACCATTAACACCATGCTCTAACTAACTGAGCTGATCTGAGGGTTCTTCCTCATGTTGAGGTGGACCTTCTTGGGTTTTAGTTTATGGCCATTGCTTCTCATCGTGTCACTGGGCACCACTGAGCAGCCTGGCACCATCCTGGCCCCTGCCTTGGAGATATTTAAGGATACCCCCTCTCAGTCCTCTCTTCTCCAGAATAACCAGGCCTGGCTCCCACAGTTTCTCCTCATAAGAGAGATGCTTCAGTCCCTTCATCATCTTTGTTTCTCCAGCTGGACTTGGTCAGCTGTGGCCACCCAGCTCCTGTGTGGCGTGTGGCCTGGGCTGTACTGTGAGCTGTCACAGTCAGGGCTGTGCTCAGGCCCCCTCACCTTGCTCCCCTCTTGGGGAAACTTCCCTGTCTGACCATCCAGGAGTCACTCCAGCAATCCCACTCCACCACCTGAGCTGGGACTGAGACCCCTTCACAGTGATGGTTCCAGTGACCTGATGGGTAACCTGTTTGACTCCCAGTCTGACCAGTTTCCTCACCAGCTCAGCCCCAGGTTTCCTGTAGCAGAGTCCCAGATGTCTGGAGCCTTGAAATAATCTTGGTGCAGGAGCAGAATAACAGCTGGAGATGGTACCTCTGGGGAGGGACCCCAAACAAAGGACCCCCAGGGCTTTTATCCCCTCAAGGTCTCAGTGCAGGAAGGTCTCAGGATCATGGACTGCTGCCATGTCCCTGAATGCCCCTCACCTGGCTGGGACACAGGTCCATGTGCCCTTTGTTGTGCAATGGGTTGGTAGTTCAGAGCCTCTTGCCTGGGGTTCCAGCCTGCCAGAACTCCCACTGCTGCTGCCCCCGAGCTGCTGGCACTGAGTGTATCAAAGGAGGGGATTCTCCCCCTTTGCTCTGCTCTTGTGAGACACCTGGAGCACTGCATACAGTGTTCCTGGCATCAGAAGGATATGGAGCTGTTGGAGCAAGTCCAGAGAAGGCCACAAAGTTGATAAGGGCACTGGAGCCCCTCCCCTCTGGAGACAGACTAAGAGTTGGGGCTGTTCAGCCTGGAGAAGAGAAGGTTGTGTGGAGACCTCAGAGCACCTTCCAGGACCTGAAAGGGGCTGCAGGGAAGCCAGAGAGGGACCTTCCGTCAGGAACTGGAGTGATGGCACAAGGGGAGTGAGTGCATATTGAAAGAGAGGAAGTTGAGGTCGAGTGTTAAGAAGAAATTCTTTACTGTGAGGGTGGTGAGGCCCTACCAGGGAGGTTGTGAATGCCCCTGTGAACTGTGGAAGTGTCCAAGGCTGGATGGGACTTGGAGCAACCTGGTCTACTGGGAAGTGTCCCCATGGCAGAAGGGTTGGGACTAGAAGACCCCAAAGGTCCATCCCAACCCAGTCTGATCGTGTCCCTCCTCATCCCCCTGCCCAGCTACGACGACCACTCCGCAGACCGGCGGGCCTACGACCACCGGCGTTACTGTGACAGCTACCGGCGCAACGACTACAGCCGCGAGCGGGGCGGGGACGCCTACTACGAGCCCGAGTACCGACATTCCTACGAGTACCGGCGCTCCCGGGACCGCGAGGGCAGCTACCGCAGCTGCAAAAGCAGCCGGCGTAAGCACAGGCGGAGGCGGCGCCGCAGCCGGTCCTTTAGCCGCTCCTCATCGGTGAGTATCCTGCTGTGCTGGGCCTCCCCTGTAACCTTTCTCCCCCAGGTGCCGAGCTCGGTAAGTAAACACTCACTTTCTAAACACTCTCTGAGACTCGGCTTGAAGTGTGTGTGTGTGTGTGTAGAGAGAAGTTTTCGGTGCAGAGCGTTCCTGCCCACGTCCCGCTGCGCCGCGGTTGGGGCTGCCCTGTGCCAGCTGGGCACGGGTGGCTCACACGCCTCTCTTAGTGTTGCCCGCTCAGGTGGGAGGCCAGGTGTGCCCTGTGAGGCCTGGCGTGTCCCTGGGGTGGTGCTGCAGCTCCACCCGCTTGGTGATGCTCATGGAGAGCTGTGCAGGAGCCCCAGCCAGGCAGGGTTTGTGTGAGGCTCAAACAGCCAGCGCTCAGCTGGTCCCAGTTCCAGAGAGCCTGTGACAGGGGGATTGTCCCTGTGGTCCCTGCTTTGGGCTGTGGCAGGAAGCTGCTGGCTCTGAGGGGCTTCCAGGATCCTCCTGGGTGGGCCCAGCTGACATGGGGTGTCGTGCGAGGGGCTTTGCAGAGGAGCAGAGCTTTTGGACCACTCAGGTCAGGTGGAGGCACCAACCATCCCAGGCTCTTCCTGGCAGTGTCCCTGGCTTTCTCTTCTTGTCTGTTCTGCTGTTCACCTTCCACTTCTGTTAAGACGCCAGACATGGTCTCTGCTCTGTGTGTGGAGCTCTCAGTGTTGTCTGGTCTTCTGGCTGTGTGTCCAGGGAGGGGACTGGGGGCTGGATTCAGGTCCCAAGGCTGCTGGGCCAGTTGCTCCCAGCTGTGGGGATACTTAGCTGAGGAACCAAAGGCAGGAATTTTCTCTTCTCTGGCGTAAACCTCTTATCTGCCTCATCCCAGGCTGTCCCTGTTGGGTTCTGCTTCTCTCCTGGAAGTTAGTCCTTCCAGGATCAGCATCTTCAGGGGAGGTCGAGGAAGAAGTGTCCGTCTTTCCCTAGGCAGTCACTGTAAACTAGGTTTTTGGATGGATTGTTGTACCTAGGGCTGCTTCTGGAATCTCTGAATTCATCTTTCCCTGAGTGTCGGGGCTGGGGGAAGCTGTATGGGCGGTTGTTGGAGTGGGATGGGGGTGCCTGTGAGGGCAGCCTGGGCTTGTGCAGGACCTCCCAGCACCTGCCTCCTGCTGCCCTTCCTCCGTGGTGGCCATGGGGCTGCCGGGAGCCCCTCCCTGTGGCCTCTGGCACGCTCAGGCAGTCCCCAGGACCCGAAGGCTGGTGCTGTTCCTCTCTGTGCCCCCACAGGAGCAAGAGCAGCCTTCCCCTTCCATGCCCCTCGGCTCCCGCGCTCCGACACCTCTGCTCTCACACTGGTTCGGGTGGGGCTGTTTGTAGGTTCTTTTTTTTCTTTTTTTTTCCTTTTTTTTCTTTTTTTTCTTTTTTTTTTTTTTTTGCTACAACGAAAAGCGAACTGTTTTTTTCTTTCTGAGCTAGTGTGTTGTATCTTGACATGTTCCCTTGCAATATCCCTATCGTTATATATTCCTCTGTGCCGTATGAATTGGCTGGGAATCTCCTCCTGCAACCCCTCCTCAAACAACCATGTGAATTTCCAAACCAACCAATGCGTGACGCTGGCTGCTGCGCTGGTTTGAAAATCTGATTGGTGAATGATGAATTCCCTGTCTGCCTGGGCCAGCAGCGGAGTCGACAGAGCAGCAGAAGGGCCAAGAGTGTGGAGGACGACGACGAGGGGCATCTGATCTATCGCGTCGGCGACTGGCTACAAGAAAGATGTACAGCCAAATCGTAACATAATTTAGCTCTCTAGTTAAGCTCCCATCGCAGTCGCAGATCTGTCTTATCTTTCTGTTTCATTTTATTTTCATTGTTTATTAAAGAGAAACCCTCTCCTTTTCCTTCCCCTTTTGTTAAAAGCTACGTTTATATTGTGTATTGTTACTGAAGTGCCAGGGAATTAGGGCAGCTGCCTTGTGCAGCCGGTGTCAGCCTTCCGCTGCTCCGGTCTCTCCAGCTGTGTGCAGGTTAGGTGTTGCAATGCATTCTCCTCTGCCCTGTGTATCGCTGCAGCCAGGTCCTGCTCCCTCTCTCAGCTCCTTCCCTCTCCTTCTCTCCCTCCCAGATGAGATTATCAGCACGCTGGGGGAAGGCACGTTCGGCAGAGTGGTGCAGTGCATGGATCACCGGAGGTACGTGGGAAAAGGGGAGACCACAGCTGGCAGTGGAGTGTTTTGGGCTTAATGTGGGAGCCTGGAGGTGAAAATCTGTTGTCTTCCTGTATCCTCTGTTGGTCTGAGCACTTGCCCTCTTGGGTGGGTCACCTGTGTGCTGGAGGAAGCCTTGGGGCTGTTTGTAGGGAGGGAAAAGGCACAGCTTTGGTGGACACCCCTTAAAAACAGCCAGCTGCTCAAGCAAGGGTGGTGGAGGCTGTGCTGCACAGGGGAGGTTGGTCAGAAGATTCTTTTCACATGACACAGCCCTTTTGACCCCCTTAGGGCTCACCTTGTGCTTTCTCCCCTCAGGGGTGGTGCACGTGTTGCTCTCAAAATCATCAAAAACGTAGAGAAATACAAGGAGGCTGCTCGGCTGGAAATCAACGTGCTGGAGAAAATCAACGAGAAGGATCCTGAGAACACAAAGTGAGTGTGCTCTTGGTGCTGAACAGGAAGGGCTGGTTCCAGGGGTGGGATGGAAAAAGTGCTTGGTGGTGTGTGGCTGAATGTGGTCCTGGCTAGTTCTGGAGGCATCGTGTCTTGCCGCGGGATACAGACTGAGTGGCAGAAGGAGGAGCCTGGCACAGGGATGGCATTGCAGAGCTGCTCCCAACTGGGATGTTTCTGTCAGTCTTTGTGTCAGGATGTTTGACTGGTTTGACTACCATGGCCACATGTGCATCTCCTTTGAGCTGCTGGGGCTCAGCACCTTCGACTTCCTGAAGGACAACAACTACCTGCCTTACCCCATCCACCAAGTACGGCACATGGCCTTCCAGGTGTGCCAGGCTGTGAAGTGTAAGTGTTCCCTGCTCCTCTCCCCACTGCACTAGGCTGACCTGGAGAGCTCTGCAGCTCTCAGAGATGGGGACACTTCTGCAGCTGGTGGCCCAGAGCAGCAACTTTTTGCTGTGGTTCTGAGCCTGAGCCTTCCTGCCCCTCTGGGAATGTTTGTTTTCTGAGGCTTGTGGGCTGGCAGTAGTTCAGGGCACTCCAGCATCCAACCCCCTCACCTTGTGGCAATCAATGTGATAAATCTTTGTGCTTCTGATTGAGGTGTCTTGGCCTGGGCCAGCCTGGCTGTTGACACCCAGTGCTAAACATGGGCTAAAGCAGTGCCAGTATGACCCAACTGATCCAGTGATGGCTTTTTGTGGGTGCAGCCTTGCTCTGCTTCTGTCCCATCACCCCAACTTTCTTTGCTTCCTCAGTTCTGCACGACAATAAACTCACCCACACCGACCTCAAGCCAGAGAACATCCTCTTTGTGAACTCGGACTATGAGCTCTCCTACAACCTGGAAAAGGTAACACACTGCCTCAGGTTAGGTCTTCTCTTGGCTTCTTGGTGTCCCTGACCTTATCAGAGGAGTTGGGCACGGCCCCAGGTGACACAGGCTGATGGAGGCAGGAGCTGGGACGTGCCCCAGGTGACACAGGCTCTCTGCACTCCATCAAGGCCTGTGTTTTGCATGACCTGCCTGTGTGCAGGTGCAATAAATGACCCCAGGTGTAGCTGGCTGGTGGTGGGAGCTTGTTTGGGGCTGAGCTGTGGGTGCCCCAAAGCTCTCCCCTCCCATGGTGCCCTCAGCCGTGTAAGGAAGGGGCCAAGGCCATGTCCCAGAGCTCATGGATGACAGATCCCATTCTTTGTGCAGAAACGAGACGAGCGGAGTGTGAAGAACACGGCCATCAGGGTGGTGGACTTTGGCAGTGCCACGTTTGACCACGAGCATCACAGCACCATTGTCTCCACCAGGCACTACCGGGCCCCTGAAGTCATCCTGGGTAGGTACCTGCTGAGGCAGGTGTGTCCTTGGAGGTGCTGCCTGCTGGGTTGGGTGGTGTTGGGGCCTCCACATCATTCAGGAGCTGTCCTGGGTTTGCCCTGGGAGATGGGAAGAGCTTTGTTTAGGAGCTCTACAGTGTTGTTTTGTGGGAAGGCCATCATTATAGCCATATCATTCTGGGGTTTTTCAGTCTGGAGAGAAGGAGAATCAGGAGGGACTTTTTCACTCTCTTCAACATCCTGACAGGAGGGTGGAGCCAGGTGGGGGTTGGGCTCTGCTCCCAGAGAACAAGGGACAGGAAGAGAAGAAACGGCCTCAGGCTGTGCCAGGAGAGGTTCAGGTTGGATATCAGGAAGAATTTCTTCACAGAAAATGTCAGGCATTGGAAGGGGCTGCCCAGGGAGGTGGTGGAGTCCCCATCCCTGGAGGTGTTCAGGAAAAGCCTGGATGTGGCACTCAGTGCTCTGGGCTGTGTGACAACATGGTGATGGGTCAAAGGTTGAACTTGATGATCTTGGAGGTGTTTTCCAACCTTAATGATTCCATGATTATCAGTTTGTCTTTTGGCATTGCAGTACATTGCCAGTTGGGCACCAGGAGCTTGGCTGGGATGGGAAGTGTTTTTCCAATTGTTTGTTTTTAAAAAGGGAGATGGATTTGAAATCTTGGGCCATAACTGGGTCATTTATTTAAACAATACTGTTTTTCAGAGCTTGGCTGGAGCCAACCCTGTGATGTGTGGAGCATTGGCTGCATCATCTTTGAGTATTATGTGGGTTTCACCCTGTTCCAGGTGAGAACTCTGTGTTGTGTGGCTGTTTCCCAAATGGTGAGAGAGGATTCTGGTGGATTCCCAGCACAGCCCAGAGCCCCTTGGACTGATGGGGTTCCCTCCATCACTGCTGTCTTTTAGACAGAGCCCAGGTGTTGGCCAGGAAGGGGTTCTGGGGGGGAGGATAGCCAGGGCTGGAGGCAGAACCTCTGGAATCTGTCCCATGCCTTCCTTTTACATTTCTCTCTCTCTCAGACACACGACAACCGGGAGCACTTAGCCATGATGGAGAGGATCCTGGGGCCAATTCCTTCTCGGATGGTCCGGAAGACAAGGTGAGCAAAGCCACCTGGGCCCTGCAGGTGTGACAGGCCCTGCAGGTGTGACAGCCTCTCCTGCCTCTCGGGCAGTGGTTCTCCCTGAGGGATCCCACCTTGGAGCTGCCTGCTGAGCCCCCTGGCCCTGCTGGTGACCCAGGCCGTGTGCTGGCACGTTGCTGTAAGGTGTGTTGTGCTCAGGTGTGACCTGCTCCCACCTGTTTCTCCAACAGGAAACAGAAGTATTTCTACCACGGGCGCCTGGACTGGGATGAGAACACCTCGGCTGGACGCTACGTCCGGGAGAACTGCAAACCTCTGCGGGTAAGGAGTGTGGGCAGCAGCCCCTCCCCAGTGCACAGCCTGCCCTGGAGATGCCCCCTCAGGCCAGCAAAGGGCTCAGACTGGTGTCTTCCTGAGGGCTGTCCAAGGAATAAACTAGGAGGGCTGAAATGGAGGAGGAGGTGTTGCCTGAAATTAATGAAAAGTTGTCTGGACAATTTTAGTACAGTTAAGTTAGAGAGCAGGTCTTAATTAAAGCACTTTAAGGTGCATGATATACGTTAGCACACACAGAGAATAGCTTTTTTACAATTTTATAATACTAGCTAATTATCATATCTAATGAGATACACCCCTGCCAAAATTTGTGCATCCCCAGAACCTCCCTTGGGGCTGCCTTAGACCAACTTCCCTGAACTGGGTGGGTGGGTCCCATGACTCTCTTTTCCTCCCACCTTCATCTTCCTCAAGTCTTCTATCCTGCTTAGAGCAAATCCAAGGATTCTGGACCTTCTGAATACCTTTGACTAGAATTATATCAAGAAATGTTTGATATATCTTGTTCAGTATGCTCTCTTCAGACAAGATGTCTCTTAGCTTGCTAAAAAATCTCTAATGAAAAAAGGAAACATAGGCAACGTTTTGGAATTTAGTACAGAAGTAGTTAAAGCTCTATCCTGAAATTGCTTAAGGAAAGTGCTAAAAGCTGCATTAAAATCTTATGAACTTTAAGCCATCAGAGGAGGAGTGCAGAGAGTTCAGGAAGTGCCTGGGGAAGTGGAGGTGGGTGAAAATGCAGCAATTCTGTCCTGGATGGAGGAGCCCAGAGTTCAGAAACCGGGCTGAGCAGTGGCCTGAACAAACCAGCTTAGCCCAGGGGATGTCCCAGGCCAGGCCTGAGCTCTCGCCCTGCCCCACAGCGGTACCTGACGTCGGAGGCCGAGGACCACCACCGCCTGTTCGACCTCATCGAGAGCATGCTGGAGTACGAGCCGTCCAAGCGGGTCACCCTGGCCGAGGCCCTCAAGCACCCCTTCTTCGACCTGCTGGGGATGGAGCCGAGCACAAAAATGTGGGACTCGAGCCGGGACATCAGCCGGTGACACCGCCGGTGCCAGCCAGCCCTCGGATTCTAGCCCCCGTGGAGGCCCCTGTGATTTCTTATTCAAGACATTTGGTGCTTTTTTTTTTTTTTATATACATGAGAACTCCCTTTGTAAAGCTGTTAATATGTGAGATACTGTAAATAGCCCGGATTCTCTGTCGGCCTCGGGGCACCACGGGCCCGACCTGCTGTTGCTGCTGCTGTTCTGGTGAGGTGAGGGGTGGCCTGTGTGTCCGTGCTGTAAATACCTCTCTTGTCACGTTGTTGCTTTGTCTCCTGTTCCTGCCCTCCCTCAGTGTAAATACTCCAGGACTCGCAGCTCTCTGTAGCTTATCTGTTCCCTTGTAAGTTATGGAACTGGTGGGACTGCATGGGAATTATTTTTTGGATCAATGTCATAGCCCATCCCCACACCAGAGTTTTATAAGAATTTTGTACAGTCTTTGTGAAAAATAAATATGAAGTGAATAAAAGCACATGGTCTGGGGTTTGGCCCGGCAGCTGCTGCTGCTGGGACTGTTCTGCTGTGCCCTGTGAGGGGAAGGACAGGGATGGAAGGAACTTTGTAATCCAGAAAACCAGCTCTGTCTACCTGCACCAATCCCAAGCCTGTCAGAGCTGCTTTTGGCTCTCGGGACCTGAGCAGCTGCTGGTGTGGGGTCAGTGAACCAGGAGCTGGCCCCTTCCTCATGCCCTGGGGTCAGTGTTAGGGTGGGAGGCAGAAAGATGTCAGTGGGGCCCTCAGTCAGGTGTTCTACCTGCAGAAACCTCTCGGCCCTGCTTGGGGTGAAGCAGTGGATGCTGGTGGTGGCTGTTGGAAAAGCGGTGTGTGGAGCCCACCTTGGGCTGTCCAGCAGCCACCCCAGGGCTGTCTGTGCCCTTTAGGCTCCTCCCAGCTCTGCAGTGAGGCTGGGGCCTTGGCTTGGACTGTTCCCTGGGAATTGCTGTGGCTGCTTCACAGGTGGGAGCTCACCTGTGGGATTCATGTGTCACTGTGAAGTCTGTTCAGAGGCTAAAGAACATCTTTAGCAGAGTCTGCTGAGCACTGAGACCTGGGAGGGGACTGGGGGCAGGGACAGATGGGTGTCCTTCTCCTGGGATGCTGAGGAATCCCTGTTGGGGAGGGGGTCGCTGTGCTGTCCATGGGCAGCTGGAGCTGATGCAATTGGGGATTCCTATAAATAACCAGGTCTAGGAGACACAAGAGAAATTCCCCAAGTGCTCCTCATGCCGTGGGTCCCTCCCAGGCTGTCCAGGCTCACAGGGGGGCCAGCCAGGCCGGCTTGGTGGGCTGTCACAGCTGCTCCACGGCCTGGGGGATGCCTGGGGGGGCTGTGTAGGGACGGGGGTGGGGGGGTTGGAGGTGAGGCCTCGGGGTGGGGGGATCTGCAGGAGGGGCTGCGGTCACGATGGGTTTGGCTCGGGGGAACCTGGAACCTGAGGGGACACTGGGAGCCAAGGGGCAATGGGGTGATGGGGGTGTTAGGGTGGGATTGGGGGTTTTGGATGGGGGAGTCGTTGAAGGGGGGGTTTGGGGTGGAATGGGTGGGTTGTTGGGTGGGATGGGGGTGTGGTAGGATGGAGTGGGATGGGGAGGTTTGGGGTTGGATGGGGATGTTGGGGTGGAATGGGGGTTGTTGGCGTGGGATGGGGGGTTTAGGGTGGGATTGGGGTGTAGTTGGATGGAGGGGTGGTCAGACTGGGATGTTGGGGTGGAATGGGGGGGTGTTTGGGGGTGTTTGGGTTTGGATGGGGTGGGAAGGGGGGATGTTGGGATGGGGGGCTTGGATGGGGATATGGGGATGGGATGGGGGGCTTGGATGGGGATGTTGGGATGGAATTGGGGGAGTGTTTGGGGTGGGATGGAGGGATGTTGGGGTTGGATGGGGATGTTGGGATGGGATTGGGGGGGTGTTTGAGGTGGGACGCGCCCCACGTGACCCCTGGTTTGGGGTGGGGTGTCTGTTTTTGGCGGACCACGTGGCCCCCGTCACGTGCGAGCCCCCGCTCCGGCGCGCGCACCCCCGACCCGTCCCCTTTCACAGCGCCGAGATCGGAAGAGCG
>JAWWMO010000074.1:2461225-2479451 GCA_035047845.1 Dendrocincla fuliginosa | reverse complement strand
CCGGCACCGGCCCGGCCCCCCCCCCCCGCCCCGCGGCGGCGGCGGCGGCGACAATGGGCGCGGCGACACCGGGCCCCTCTTAAAAGGGCAACGCGGGGCTGCCCGCCGGTGTTGGGACCGCCACCGGGGCCCGTTCCCGGCCCGAGGCGCTGCCCGGGGGTCCCGGGGCAGGTGGCATCACTGCTCGGTACCGAGCGCCTCGTCCCACGCACTCAGCGAGGAGCGGCCGCGGGGCCCGCTGCTGTTTTGGTCCCTCTCTTGCTCCTTCTCCGGTCCCGGCGCTGTCCCGGTCCGGGTTCCATTCCCGCTGCGGTTCCGCTCCGCTTCTCCTCCTGCTCCTCTTGCCTCTCCCAGTCCCTCTCCCACTCCGGTCTCGCTCTTGTCCCGGTCCCGCTCTTGTCTCTCTCCAGTCGTAGTCCCGGTCCCTCTCCGGTCTCGCTCCAGTCGCAGTCTGGCTCCAGCTCCCGGTGCCGGTCTGGTCTCGCTCCAATCCCTCTCCCGCCTCGATCTCGCCGCAGTCGCAGTCCTGCTTTCCGTCCCGCTCTCGGTCCCGGTCTGGGGTCTTGCTCCCGTCGTTTTCCCGCTCCGGTCGCGGTCCCGATCTCGATCCCGGTCCCGGTCCCGGTGCTGCCGTGCGGGGCCGCTCCCGCCAGGGGGCGCCACAGCCCCAGAGCTGCCGGACCGGGCGGGAGCGCCTGGGGTTGGGGGGGACGAGGCGGGTCGGGACCCCCCGGGCGTGGACAGGGTGGACACGGGACCCCCCGGGCATGATGGGGACACGGCACCCACTGGGCACGACGGGGACATGGGACCCCTGGGCACGATGGGGACACGGACCCTTCCGGGCATGGCAGGAACATGAGACCCACCGGGCATGATGGGGACACGGCACCCACTGGGCATGGTGGGGACACGGGACTCGCCGGGCATGGCGGGGACACAGGACCCGCTGGGCATAATGGGGACAGGGGACCTCCTGGGCATGATAGGGACCCAGGACCCACCGGGCACGGACCGTGCGGACACCGGACCCCCCGGCCATGATGGGGACACGGACCCTCCCGGGCATGGCGGGGACATGGGACCCACAGGGCATGACAGGGATACAGGACTCACCGGTCATGATGGGGACACAGGACTCCCCGGGCACGACAGGGACACAGGACCCACTGGGAACTATTGAGACACAGGACACCCCGGGCACGGTGGGGACCTGGGACCCATCGGGCATTGCAGGAACATGGGCCCCCCCCGGGCACTGTGGGGACGCAGGACCCTCTGGGCATTGTGGGGACAGGGGACCTCCTGGGCACGGTAGGGACCCAGGACCCCCCGGGCATGACAAGGACACAGGATCCACCGGGCACAGACTGGGTGGACACCAGACCCCCCGGGCATGATGGGGACGTGGGACCCACCGGGCATGACAGGGACACAGGACTCACCAGGCATGATGGGGCCATGGGACCCCCCGGGCATGATGGGGACACAGGACCCACCGGTCATGACGGGGACATGGGACCCACTGGGCATGGCTGGGACATAGGACCCCCCAGGCACAACAGGGACACAAGACCCACCGGGCGTGATGGGGACATGGGACTTCCCAGGCACAGTGAGGACCTGGGACCCACCGGGCATGGCAGGAACATGGGACCCCCCGGACATGGCAGGGACATGGGACCCTCCTGGGCATGGACCAGGTGAGCCACTGAGTACGGATTGGGTGGACACACAGGACCCACTGGGCACTGACACGGTGGGCACATGGGACCCACATAGCACTGATAGGGTGGGCACATGGGACCCACATGGCATGGTGCGGGTGGGTGTGCAGGTCCCACCTGACATAGCCAAGGTGGCCTCACAGCCCCCTGGCCCGAGGCTGGTGTGTGTGATGGTTACCATGAGAGGGGAGGTGTTGGGGTCCCCAGGACACCTGCCTGGCCCTCAGCCCCCCACACAGTGTGTCCTCTGAGAGCATCTGCAGGAAGGACACTGCAGAACTCAATCCTCTGCTTTAGGGGGAGATGGAGGAGCTCTGGGAAGAGCCCCTGGTGCTGAGTGGGGCTGAGGGTTGGTTCTGCCACAGAGGGTAGAGCGAACTGGGGGATAGTGTCACTGCATGGCGGCTGCTGTCCCCAGGTGAGGCCTTTTGGGGAGGAAAAGATCACCCAGAGTCACTGCCTGCACCCTGCCTGTGCCCTGCCTGCACCCTGCCCATGCTCCCTTGCCTGCTGCCAAGGCTGTGGCCCTCAGGAGGGGCAGAGTGCCACTGGGTCCCATTGCACCTGCATTGACACCCAGGCCATCCATCTCTTGCCTCAGGGTCACTGCAGCACAGAGGGTCCCCCCATCTCTGCTCTCCTTCTCAGCATTGCCTTGGAACCCTTTGGCATGGCAGGGGTGGCATTTCTGCTCCAGATGAGGATGGGCAGGGGCCAGGTGTGGGAGGCCACCAAGGCCTCCCCAGAAATTGTGGCTCTCCCGGGAATCAGGGTCCTCCCCAGGGACTGGGGGTCTCCCAGGGATCAGGGCCATCCCAGGGATCAGTGGTCTCTTCAAGGCAGGGGCAGGGAGGGACCGCAGTGGCTGGTGATGCCCGGCTGTGCCAGGAGCACATGTCACCCAGAGGACGGGGGCTCTGTGCCCTGACACGGGCGGCACCCGTTACCTCTGGGGTGTGGCACTGGCACACAGCACAGCACCTGGCACTGGCTGTGTCCTGAGCGGGGACAGGGGTTTGTGCCTGCTGGAGGGGGCCCTGGGACCTGCAGGCAGCTTACTGGGAGGTACTGGGATGCCGTGGGGCCCTTGGCTCCACCTGCGTAAGCGATTCGGTGGTGTCACCAGTGTTTATTTGAGGGTAGGGCGAGGCGATGACCAGCCGGTAATGATTAACCCTGGATTGAGCCAGAAGATGAGGCCCCCCCCTGCACGAGGGGCTGGGGGGCTCTGGGTCCCCTCCGTACCCCCACCAGGTCCTGGGGGCCGTGGCCCAGCCCATGGGGCTGGGCAGATGCTGCCCCCACCCCTGCCTCGGGATTCCCAGCTACTGTACCTGTACCTGTGCCCCCACCTGAGGCTGTGTCCATCCATGGCCACGGGAACGCTGCCAACGGTGTCCCCCCGAGCTGGGGGAGCACGGGGGACTCACCCTGGGGGGGTTAATGCTGCAGGGGCCCCACCGGCGTGGTGACACCCCTGTGCCAAGTGGGGCAGAGGAACCCCCCTCCCTGGAGCCGGCGGCGGGGTGGGGCCTCCCCACCTGCTCCAGGTGCTCTATAAAGCTCCGGCCACCGTCTCGAGCCGCCAGTTCCGGATCCCTGGATTGAGGCGTGCACCGCCGGCTAACGGGAGAGCAGCGACCACCCAGCCCCAGAAGTGCCGGGACCCTCCGGACGAGCCCCATGGCGTTCACTGCCCTGCTGCTGCTGCTGGTGCTGGGCACAGGTGAGGGGCTGGGGCACCCCGAGACAGAGGGAGCCGGGCTGGGACCCGGGCAAGCGGGGAGGTAACGGGGCAGGGGAGTGGAGCAGGGTCTTTTTCAGGCTGGGGAACAGGGGACACCAGAGCCGGTGGCACCCTGGCAGCCGGGATCTTGTCACCTCTTCTGGTCTGGTCCTGGGGTGCATCGTCCCCAGGCTGGTTGTCCCCAGCAAAGCCAGGACCGGGGGGCTCAGACGGTGGCCCCTTCTCTGCCGTGTCCGAAGGGCTCAGCCGGGGCTGGGCTGTGCCGGGACCAGCCGGAGCAGGCTGTGCCCGGGGCTCACAAGCTGGAATGCAGGTGTGTCCCGGTGAGCACTCGGACCCCGGGCTCTCCTCCAGTGCCGCCGGCTCCTGCAGCACCCGCTGGGAACCTGCCCGGGAGCTGCCTGTGCTGGCCCACAGCCAGGCCGGGCAGGTCCGGGGGACACGGGGGACACCCCGCCCTGCCACTCACAGCAAAGGAGGCTTTATCGGGAGTGGTGCCTGAGGCCCACAGCGTGGCAGGGTCACCCCAGGATCGGGGGGTCTGCAGGGCTGCGTGGACCCTCTGTGATGCCACGTGTGCCCAGCACCAGCCACGGTGTTTCTGAAGGTCTTGTTGGCCTCGTGGGCAGCAGGAGCCACCCGCTGTTGGCTTGTAGGGATCACAATGCTTCCTGCAGTGTCCAGCTGAGAAGCTGTGTTGGGCAAAACCTTCCAAAATCGAGGCTGCAACTGCCAACTCCTGGTGTTTTCTCCAGGTACACATGCCATGACCACGGAGACAACCATGGAGATGGAAACAACTGACACCACCATGGAGATGACCACGGAGACCACCACCAGGACCTTGACCGCAGCTCCACCTATCTTCCCCAAAAGCACAGGGGGTAGCGGGTCCCAAACCTTCCCCCATGCTACCATGTTCCCTGGCACAAATACCACGGACTTCCAGTCCAACAATCACTCTGTGGGCAACACCACCACCAACAGCACCACAGTGCCTGTCCCCAGCAGCCCAGCTATCTCCCACCCCAACACCACCTCAAACAGCAGCAATTGGGCTCCCCACTTCGGCACCAACAGCAGTTCTGCCGCTCCCACCACCGTGGATGGCGGCAACTCCCATGCCAAAGGCAACGGGAGCACCAGTGCTCACGTTCCTCCCACCCAGACAACCTCTGTGACGGGCGAGGGCAGCACAGCTCACAGGCAGACCCCCACCCAGAAGGGTCCCAACCCCAGCAAAGCCACAGCCCCGCTGCCTGCTGGTGTCCGGCTGCTCGTCCGCGTCCCACTGTCCTTCCGCATCCTCAACAGGAGCTTCAACGAGAGCCTGCGTGACCCCACATCCGAGCAGTACCAGAGCCTGAGCCGCACCATCCTGACCATGGTGAGTCCCAGCTCTGCCCACACCAGCAGAGCCCCCCGTGCTGCGCTGGGGATGCTTCACCCTGAGCATCTGCTCTGCCAGCAGCTCCAGGTGGTCCTGCACGGGGATGGGAAGGATGGGGTGTCTGTGGGGAGGTGACCGTCACACCAATGCTTCATTCCAGTTTGAACACGTGTTCAGCTGCGCGGGCTGCATGGGTACACAGACCTACCAGGGGTGCAGTGAGCTGCAGTACAGGTGAGCAGCAGTGATCCCAGAGTGTTCTGTCATGTATATCCCCCCTGGTGTGGAGCTCTCAGGGGGGTGATCCGGGCACTGACACCTCCTCCCACGCAGCCCAGGCTCGGTGGAGGTGCAGTCCACCCTCATGTTTGGGAACGCCAGCGACACTGTCACCCCCGATGCCGCTGAGCAGCGCCTGAGGAAGAGCCTGGACCAGAATGGCTTCATCATGGGCCTGCAGCTGGACAGCATCCAGAGTGAGTGGGGGCTCTGGGACGCGGTGGGAGGGTGGATAGAGCCCTGTCAGAGGGCTCTGCAAATGCTGCCCTGTCCTGGGTGGGGCTGAGTGGTTGCTTGGTGCTGTAACAAGCTCAGGACTTGCAGCAGGCCAAGCCAATGCAGGTTCCCAGTGCCCATGGCAGGCAGCACTGGGAAGAGCAAGTGGACTCCGTGGAAGAGGGATCAGACCTTGATGCCCCATTCCAGGGGTATCTCAGCTCCATCAGGCTCTGCCTGTTGCACAGACACAGCTCTGCTCCTTTCAGGCTCCACAGAGGTGATTTCCCCAGCACCGGTGCCCGTGGTCCCAGACTGGGCCATTGCCCTGCTGGTCCTGGTCAGCATCCTGCTCCTGCTGAGCATCTTCACCTGCCTCCTCCTGATGGTGAGGCCCCATCCCCATCCTCATCTGCATTCCTCCAGCGAGTCCCCTTCCCTGTCCCCACACCTCAGGCCCTACCCCTTCTCTCCCCCCCTGCAGTCCACCTGCACCTGCCGCCGGAAAAGCCGAGGGAAGCTGGACCTGCTCAGCCAGAAGGATTCCTACCACCCCATGGCTGAGTACCTCCAGTACCAGAGCCACGGGCGCTACGTGTCCCCCAACAGCAAACCCAACCCCTACAGCCAGGTGAGAGCGAGACCCCCCATCCCCGTGGTCCCAGCTGCTTCAGGGCTGGGCAGAGCAGTGGTACATCCCTCGGATTCTGGGTTAATGGCTAACGGAGCTGGCGGGGCAGGGAGAGGTGTCCAGGGAGCCCGTCCCGTGCCGGCCTCTCCGGGAGGTGAGCGTAACTTTCACGCCTGGCTGGAGCAGCGTTGGGAGCGGGTGTGTGGCCGGCGTGGGCAGACCCGGCCCGGCTCCGGGGAGCTCCCCGCGACCTTGGGCAGCGTCTCCCCTTGCCCAGCCCCGGCAGCATTGCGGGGCTCGCTGCCTGCCCACGCTGCTCCTTCTCCTGCTCGGCCGCATCTCAATCCGACCCTCGGATCTCCTGGGGTTGCAGCATCCTCTGCCATGCGTGGGGAGCGGGGTTGGGGCGCTGCGGGGCTGGCGGGGGGGGCTGATCCCCATACCCTGCACCCCATAGCCCGCACCAGCGGCTCCGAAAACGGAGGAGCTGCCCGCGGGCACAAAGGGCTCCCTCTGGGCATCGGGTGGCACCGAATCCGCCCCGTCGAGCCCCCGCTCCCCGTGCCCTGCGCTCCCCCCAGTCGGGGCTGCGGGCGGGGGCCGTGTCCAGCTGCTCGGCTCCCTGCGAGCAGCTCACCCTGTGCAAATACCAGGGGCCTGGGTAAATATTTACCTTCGCGCTCGCCGGGCCGGCTTATCGTGTGAGAGAACACGGCCGGGGCCAGCGCAGCTCCTCCTGAGCACGGGCCGGGGGGGCTCGGGGTGCCCACAGTGCCTGTGGCTGGGGGCACCTGCCCACCACGCAGGTTTTGGCTGCCCGTGGTGGCAGTGGAGCGGGTGTGGGGGGTTCATCTGCTGCCTCCGGCTGGGGGCTCAGCCCAGCCCTGACATCCCCTCGCCTCTCCTCTCCCCAAGGTGGCGGGCAGCAGCACCACGAGGGCCGGCACCTTCACCTACACCAACCCTTCCACCGGCTCCGACAATCTCTGAGGGACACGCTGGGACGGAGGGCGGGTGCCGAGGGGAGGGGGCAGCTGCAGCCCCCCACTCCCTGGGGAGCAGCACCGGCCCCGGGCACATCCCCCGGTGCTGCTCGGCCCCTCGCCACGGGCAGCGGGCGCCGGATGGTTCTGGAGCAGCCGGATTCGTGCACATGACAGAACTGCATGAACAAAGATTGGGGTCGGGAGGGAGGGTCCCCCCGCACCCCACGGTCCCCGCTTGGCTTTGCAACCCTGCTCCGTGCCAGGGGTGGAGAGGGCTGGGCTCATGCTCCCCCTGCACTCACCCCTGGGGACTCAATTGCTCTTTTTGTGGTGTTATTTTATATAAATATATCTGTTTTGGGGGGTGTCTGTGCCGGGCTCGGCTTGGCGGGGCATCCTCGACTGGGGTATATTTATCGCAGTTACAATAAAAGGATGGGGGCAGCCATGTGTCCCCAGGGCTGTGCCGTGGTGTAGCGGGGGTCCCCTTGGGCAGCGACTCCCCTGACGTGGCTGTCACCCATTCCCGGGACCCCAGCTTGGGCAGTCCTGGGGTTGGTGCGGGGGGCGTCACTGTGTCCCCAGTCCCTGCGTCCCTCTGGGTGTGATGTGTCTGGCCGTACTCCATCCCTCTCATCGCTCCTGCACTCTCGGTTTCTGTTCACGATCCAACATGTCTCATTTGACATTTGACGTGTTCCATTTCCCCGCGGCTGCACAGGTGGAATGTGACGGTGCCGACGGGGCCGTGCAGCTGCACGGGCTGCATGTGTGTTACTGGTGCATGTGGAGTGTCCCTCTCCCCTCCCCTGGCTGCTCCAGGCTTGGGGTCCTCTAAACCCTGAGTGAGCCCTGGAAAAGCTCTGGGGGCTTCTGGAAAAAGGGGTGCATGCCCAGGAGGTGAGATGTGCTGAGGGGCAGCATGGTGGCCCCAGTAAGGGCTGGGGCACAAACCTGGAGAAGGCTGTGCCTGGAGCACAGTGGTGGCCCCCTGGCAGTCCCGGTTTGGGCTGGGCTCATCCTGGGCACTGGGAGGGTTTTGGCAACCACTGAAAAGGCAGAAAAACAAGGAACCAAACCTTCCCCAAAGAGATCCCGTGTGGCCACAGGCACAGTGCCAGTGTTTGGCCAGGAACAGCCTTGGGACCAGTCCAGTGGCTGGTGGACACTTTGGCTACAGCTCTGGGTGGGGGACATGGCTGTTCTAGCTGCCCAGGGACCTCAGCATGTGCTGGGAGATGTCATAGCTGTGCTGGGGTGAGGGCGAGGGGCTGGGGGGGCTCTGGGGCAAGAGAGGCTGCCCAGTGCCCCAAGGCTGGGGTGGGGGATGCACTGATGGGGAGCTCTGGCACAGTCTAGCATCGCCCCCTAATCCATGCTGCCAGCTGGGGATTGGGTTGTGTGCCTGGGGCAGAGCCCTGTGGAGGGCAGGGGGGTGCCTGGGGCCACTGCTGCCCCCCTCAGCCCCACCCTGATCCTTGGGCAGGGCCCCAGCAATCAGAACAAGCACCAGGGCTGGGCCCTACAAAGAGCTGCCTGTTTGCAGGGAGCCCGACCCTGCGGCCCCATCAGCTTCTAACAAGAGGGTGGGGTCCCCAGGGACTGGCACCAGCCCGGGGTGCCCTGCCCCACATGTGGCCCCTCTGCCTGCCACACAGTGTACCTGGGTGGGGGGGTCCAGCCCCATTATGCGCTCTTGGAGGATGCCTCAGCACCCTCAGCTGGACGTGCTGCCTTTGGGACCCCCCAGGAATGCTGCAGGGGTTTGGTTTAGGCCCAGCAGGGAGATGGCCAGTCCAGGAGTCCCCTGACACCCCAGGACAGGGTGGCAGCGACCACGTGGCAGGACCTGACATGTAATCAGCTGCCTGGGCTGGGCAGGATTGGCCCCTGTTGGGCACAGCCTGAAGGGCAGGAGGGACCTACAGCACTCCAACCTCACGGACAGCCCAACCCCATGGTCAGCTTGGCCCCACGGTGCTCCCTGGGGGCAGCTGCCCTCTATGACAGGGAGGCTCCTGAGGAGTCTGGCATTGCAGTTTATTGTAGGAAACCATGAAAATACAGCGATTGTTGTAACAGAACCCAGGAGAAACGACAGCAGCTCGGACAGACCCCGGCACAGGAACTGCCAGCATGGCCCCCATGGTGTAGGGGGCTCCCGGGTGGGTCAGGCCCTGACCCCACAGCCCCAGCCTGCCCCGGCTGCGTGTGGTTTGGCACCGAGCGGTGTAACAGGAGCCAAGCGCAGCCCTCAGAGCACGTGCAGGCAGGGCACAGGCAGGGCTGGCCAGGCACATGGCTGCCCAAGGACAGGGCAGAGAGGGGGCACTGGGAGCCCAGGGGAGGGACCCCACGGTGGCTGTGTCCAGGGGCTGTGCCCGGCCATGGCACCACAGCCAGATGAGCCACATTGAAAATGAGCCATTTTACAAAACGTCTTCACACCTTGTTCCAGCCCAGCCTCCCCCCCGCCCTCTCCCCTACCCCAGCAGCCTCCCTCACCCCAGCCAGCACCCAGCCTCTCCCCTCCACTGTCACCCCCACTGCCACCTGCCTCCCCCCTCCCTGTGCAGCCCCGTCCCCCTCCTTGACCCGTCTCTAGGGCTGACCCTCTGCCAGCCCTGCCCACAGCCCCATCCCAGAGCAGCCTTGGGCCGAGCCATGGCAAGGGGCAGGTGGACAGGGCGAGGAGGGGACGGCAAAGCTGTCCCTGTCCCCCCCTATCCCACAAAACAAACACCTGGCCTGTCCCCAGCAGCGGCAGGGCTGGGGCTGCCCACCCTGTGCTCTGCTCCCTGCCCACTTGTGTCCCCCCAAGCCCTGGAGCTCACAGGGCAATTGGGTGGCAGAGCCGGGGGGCGCGTGGGGAACGCCAGCACGGCTCAGTCCAGCTTGGGGAAGCCCCCGATGGTCACTTTCCGCTCCTGCTTGTTGGCCACCAGCTCCTGGAGGTGCAGGGCCCCCCCTCCGATGAAGCAGAAGGCGGGGCAGACGGGCCCCGAGCAGTCCACGCCGCACTCCCAGAGCTCGCGGAAGGACACGGCGTCGTAGAAGCTCACCTTGCCCTGCTCGTAGTCCAGGCAGATGCCGATGCGGGGCGGCAGGGGCACGGTGCAGCCATTGGGGTCGCGGGAGGTGAGCGCCGAGCCATGCGACAGCAGGATCTTGCCCATGCCGATGGTGAGGAAGGCGTAGGGTGGAGGTGCCTCCACTGTCGTGTCCTCCGCCCCGCTGTCGTGGCCGCTGTCGGGGTCATACCTGCAGAGAGAGGACAGGTGAGTCCTGGCGCCAACACATATGGGACAGGCTGGAGCTGCCCCCCACATCCCAGTGCCTGGTGTGGAGGTGAGAACAGGCAGAGGACCCCCCGAACCACCCCGCTCACCTGGGGCTCACCACATCCTGCGGCACCTGGAACCACTCCTGCAGCTTGCTCTCCAGCCCCACGCCCACCTTCACCAGGTAGGAGCTGGGGTCCACGCAGCAGGCCCAGTAGCTCTTGCCCTGGGTGATGGCCACGTCGCCGATGACCAGGTCGATGGAGAGGTGGCAGCTGGTCATCAGGCGCTCGGCGGCGAAGAGCATGGGGATGCCGGGGACGCTGCGCACCGCGCGCTGGTCCTTGCTGATGGCCAGCCGGTCCCGGTTGAAGCCCCAGCGGTTGTCCAGGAAGAAGTTGAGCACTGCAGGGAGGACAGGAGTGGGAAAGTGAGTGGCATGACACACCACGGTGTTCCATGGGTGCCCTGAGCCCCCCAGCCCCCCTCACCTGGAGCGGGCGGCGTGTGCAGGTAGATGTCCTCGCTGTACTCCCCGAAGCCCGCCTTGTTGTAGCCCTTCACCCGCAGCACGTAGACGCTGTCGGTGTCCAGGTACTCGACGAGGGCGCAGGTGCCACGCACCTCCTCCCGCCGCTGCCACAGCTTCAGCCCCTTGGCCTTGGCGTCGGTCTTGCGGAACTCCACCGTGTAGTGCCAGGCGGGCGGCGAGTGCTGCGGCAGCCGCCAGCACAGGAAGATCTGGTCGTAGGTGTAGGTGCGCTGCGTGTCGATGACGGGGGCCTCGGGTGCTGCGGGGAGAGGCACCGGCGGGCATCAGGCAGCATCCCCCCCACCCCGCAGGCGGGGAGGCGGCCGGACGCAGGGACGGGGGCATTCCGGACGGACGGACGGACGCACAACCAGCAGAGTCTAAGGGGGGTCTGACTGCGGAGACCGTGTGTCGGCACCGGAGGAGAGCGAGAGTCAGGGAGACAGAGGAGCTGCTGCTGTGGGGCTCCAGGGACCAGACAGGCCGAGTGCAAGTCGGGAGGGAGGAGAGAGAGAGAGAAAGAGAGAAAAAGAGGATGGAGGCAGCAGGGGAAGAGGAGGAGGAGGATGGGGATGGCGGGCGGTAGAAGGTGCCTGTGGGAGAGGAGGCAGGATGGGAACTAGAAGAGGGGATGGTGGGTGGAAAGGGATGGGAATGGGGCAAGAAGGGGGAAGAAAATGGGATGAGGAGGGGGGTGGAAACTGGGCACAGAGAGGGACAGAAATGCGGTGAGGAAGAGGACAGAAATGAAGAGAGAGGGAAAAGGAAATGGGATGAGGATGGGGCAGAATACGGCAAGGATGGGGTGGAAATGGTGCAGGAGGAGAACAGAAATAGGGAGAGGAAGGGGATGGAAATGGGGGAAGTGAGGAAGGAAATAGGATGAGGCAGGGTGGAAATGGGGCAAGGAGGGGGATGGAGGTAGAACAAGGATGGGGATGGAAATGGGAAGAGGTGGACATGGGGCAAGGATGCAAACAGGTCAAGGAAGGAGATGGGAATGGGATGAGGATGGGGCAGAAATGGGGTGAGGAGAAGAGGAATAGGGAAAGGATGGGGTGGCAGCGGGACAAGGGACAACAGAAATGAGATGAGGAGGGGATGGAAATGGGGAAAATGGGAAATAGAAATGGGGTAAGGAGGGGACAGAAAATTGGGTGCTGAAAGAGAAAGAAGTGGGGTGAGGGTGTGGACAGAAATGGGGTGAGATTGGGATAGAAATGGGGTGAGGAAGAGGATGAAAATAGGGCATGAGGGAACAGAAATGGGATGAGGAAGAGGATGGAAATAGGGCATGAGGGGACAGAAATGGAGCAAGAGTGGGATGGAAATGGGGCAACGAGGGGGCAGAAATGGGGCAACGAGGGGGCAGAAACGGGATGAGGAAAAGGACAGAAATGGAGCAAGGAGTGGGATGAAAACGGGCTGAGAGTGAGATAGAAACGGTGCAACAAGGGGGCAGAAATGGGGCAAGGATGGGGCAGAAATGGGGCGAGGAAAGGGAAGGAAATGGAGCAAGGAGTGAGACAGAAATGGGGCGAGGATGGGGTTGGAAATGGGGTGAGGAGGGGGATGGAAATGGGGCGAGGAGGGGGCGGGAGGGCAGGAGGAGCAGCGGCAGATGGAGGAGGCAGAGCCACCGGCTGCCAGGGCCTGCGGGCAGGAGAGGGATGGAGGATGGTGGCGGAGCAGGGCCAGGGTGGGAACGGGATGGAGGGATGGAGGGATGGGAAGAGAGAGCGGGGTGGCTCTGGGGCAGGGGTGTGACTTGCCTCAGTTACTTCGGTGACGCCTCGGCAGCGGCCGCAGCCTATAAACAAAGAGAGGTAGAAGCAGGTCTGAAACGAGTCGCCAGCGGGTCCGGCAGGGCCACGCGGCTCCTGCCCTGCGGGAAGCGCCTGCCCGGCAGCGGGGCAGCTCCGTACTCACCCTCCGGCACTCCTGCTGCCCTCACCTGGCACCACGGCCCTGCCTGTCTGCCCCTGGCATGGCTGCCCTGGCACAGGGCAGGGCAGGGGGCTTTTTGGGGGCTGCTGGGGCGGGGGCTGTCCCTGACGGGGAGGGGGCACCGGCAGATCCGCGAGCGCCTGCCCGAGGGCGAGCCCTGGGCAGCAGCTGTGGCTGAGCTGTGGCTCCGAGGCGGGCAGGGAGCTGCTCTGCCCACGGGGGCTGCACCTCCACATGGGGCACAGCCGGTGCCCGGGTCCCGCTGCCTTTACCTCGGATGAAGGCCAGGTCGGTGAGCAGCTTCAGCTCCCGGCTGACGTCCAGCTGGAAGTGGCTGAAGGAGGCTGTGGCTGCAGGACGGAAGCTCTGCAGCGAGTCGGTGGCCCTGAGGATCCTGCAGCACCAGAGAGTGGGAATGTCAGGGGGCACCTTGGGCACCTGAGTGTCCTGACCTGCCCTGCAGCCCTGAGTCTGCAGCCTGGTACCTGTTGTGCAGCTGCTTGGCAGCCTGGACAAAGCAGGGATGGTCAGTCTCCTTCAGCACCTCCTGGGCATAGCCCACCATGCCCGAGTTCTCCAGCATGGCCTGGTGCTCCCGGATCTGGCTGTGCAGGCTGGCCAGCCGCTCCTGCTGGCACTCCTCGATGGCCTGCAGCAGGGTAGCCCGCTTCTCCTCCAGCATGGCACAGAGCCCCTGGATCAGCTGTGACACCTCCTCCTTGGCCTGCGAGCCGTTCACCTGCCAAGCACAGGCATGGCAGGGTCAGCATGTGGCACAACCTGGGACTGAGGGGGCTGGCAGTGCCACCCCTGCCTAGTGATAGCTCAGGGACAGGCAGGCACCTTCCCCCCTCACCTCCGTGTGCTTCACCGTCTCCTCCAGCTCGGCAATCTGGGTCTGCACCGTGTCCTGGCTGCTCAGGATGTAGGCGAGGCTCTTCGTCAGCTTCTCCTGCAGGGAGGAGATGAGGTGAGGTGCCAGCAGCCCCCTGCCCCCACCTGGCACCCCCCATCTGCACCAGGGCTCTGTGGTGCCCCCGATTCCCCGCTGAGCCCAGCCTGGCCCCAGCAGCACTCACCCTGAGGGCCTGGTAGGCGCTGAGCACCGGGGTGATCTTGTGGCTGGTGTGGGTGCGGCGCACGCGGCAGAGCTGGCACACGAGCCGCTGGCAGGTCTTGCAGTAGTGAGTCACCTCCTCCTTGTGCTCCGGGCACATCAGCCCCTGCACGGGCACAGTGGGGCTCAGAGGGGCCCTGCACCCCCCTCCCTGCAGGATCCCACCCCTGCACCTCCCAAAGCATAGTCATAAAATCACAAAATCACAGATCATAGGATGGTTTGAGCTGGAAAGGGACCTTGAAGATCACCTCATTCCAACCCCCTGCCATGGGCAGGGACACCTTCCACTAGACCAGGTTGCTCCAAGCTCTGTCCAAGCCAGCCTTGGACACTTCCAAGAATGGGGCATCCACAACTTCCCTGGGCAATCTGTGCCAGGGCCTCACCACTTTCACAGTAAAGAATTTTTTCCTAATATCTAATCTAAAACTACCCCCTTTCAATTTGAACCCAGTCCCCCTTGTCCTGGCACTCCAAATTTGTAAATAATTTTGCCCCATCTTTTCTGTAACTTCCCTTCAGGTACTGGAAGGCTACAATTAGGTCACCCAAAAGCCTTCCCTTCTCCAGTCTGAACAACTCCAATTGTCTCAGCCTTAAATCCCAGTTCTCTCAGCCTTAATCCCCCAGGAGGACCCGTGGGGAGGCCGTACCTTGGGGCGGAAGGTGAGGGTGGGGGGCGTGGGCTCGTGCTGGGCTTTCTGGGTGCCCCAGGGGTGGTAGAGCTTGAAGCACTCATTGCAAAAGCTGGACTTGCACTCGGTGCAGCCCTTGGTGGCCTCCAGCTGCGGGGGCTTGCAGAACTGGCACATGATGGCCGCGCTGATGTTGATGGTCTGCCGGTACCGCTCCACCACCCGCTCCAGGGTCAGGTTGCGGAAGAGGCTGCCCAGGCCCCGCTCACCCAGGTCCACGTCCCGCTGGCAGGCCGGGCACGGGAAGCTGACAGTCTGGGGGTGCACGGCACCCCGCTTGCGCCCCGGGTAGGTGCCAAAGCCTATGGGAGGGAGGAAAGGAAGGGGTCAGTGGGGGCCCTTCCAAGGGTAACCCAGGGCACTGTCCCTGTCCATCCCTTCCACTTAGCACCATCCCTAACCCTTCCAGGCAGCCCCGTCCCCATCCCCTTCAGTCACCCTCATCCTCTTCAGCCACTCCAATCCCCTTCAGCCACCCCAATCCCCTCCAGCCATCCTTGTCCTCATTCCCTCCAGCTGTCCCCATGCCCTTCAGCCATTCTCCTCTTCTCCAGCCATCCCTTTGCCCTCTGCTATTCCCACCTCCTCTGCCATCCCCTCCAGCTGTCCCCATCGCCTCCAGCTGCCCCTGTCACCTCTAGCCATCCCTTTCCCCTCTGTTGTCCCTGTCCACTTTGCCATCCCCATCTACTCCAGCCATCCCTGTCCCTGTCCCCTCCAGCTATGCCCATGATCTCCAGCTGTCCCACTCCCCTCCAGCTACCCTCGTCCCCTCCAGCCATCCCTGTCTCTGTCCCCTCCAGCCATCCCTTTCCCTGTCCCCTCCAGCTATGCCCATCTTCTCAAGCTGTCCCACTCCCCTCCAACCACCTCTGCCCTCTCCAGCCATCCCTGTCCTGGTCCTCTCCAGCCATCCCTGTGCCCTCCAGCCACCCCTGTGCCCATTCCCTCCGGCCATCCTGCTCCCCTCCAGCCACGCCTGTCCCCTCTGTTGTCCCCTCCAGCCCCACCTGACTTGAGGAGGCGGTCGAGGCGGTCGGGTTTGGGGACAGACCGGCGGCCCAGGCGGGGGCTGCGGGTGGATGGGGTGGCAGCAGGTGAGGTGGGTTCAGAGGTGGGGTCACAGCACAGGTGGCCGTGCTGGAGCAGCACCTCACTGGCACACACGTGGCACACGTTGTGGGTGCAGGGCAGCGCCAGGGGCTGCTTGTACATCTCCTTGCACACGGGGCACACCAGTTCCCGCTCCATGTTCTTCATGCTGGTCTGCGGAGAGAGCGGAGCATCACCCACTGCCAGACTGGGACCAGGGCTGGGATCAGCACCTGGGCCAGGAGCGGCATCAGGGTCAGGACTGGCATCAGGGCTGGGACCAGCAGAAGGGCCAGGATCGGCATTACGGCCAGGATCAGGACCAGAACATGCATGAGGGCCAGGATCAGGGCTGGGATCATCACCTGGGCCAGGGTCAGCATCAGGGCTGGGATCAGGACCAGGACCAGTATCAGGGCCTGGTTCAGGGCTAGGACCAGAATCAGCATCAGGGGCAGGATTAGGGCCGAGACCAGCATCACAGCTAGGATCGGTATCAAGGGCAGGATTAGGGTTGGGATCAGGACCAGGATCAGGGCTGGGATCATCACCTGGGCCAGGGTCAGCATCAGGGCTGGGATCAAGGCCAGGACGAGCATCAGGGCCAGGATTAAGGCTGGGATCAGAATCAGTACTAGGATCAGTATCAGGGGCAGGATCAGGGCTGGGACGAGAATCAGGGCTAGGATCAGTATCAGGGACAGGATCAGGGCCAGGACCAGAATCAGGGCTAGAATCAGCATCAGGGGCAGGATTAGGGCAGAGACCAGCATCAGGGCTAGGATCAGTATCAAGGGCAGGATTAGCGTTGGGATCAGGGCCAGGATCAAGGCTGGGATCAGAATCAGGCCTAGGATCAGTATCAGGGGCAGGACTGGGGTTAGGATCAGCACCAGGGACAGGTCCAGCATCAATGCTGGGACCAGCACCAGGACCAGGACCAGGACCTGGATCAGGGCTGGGGTCAGCATCGCAGTACAGATTAGCATCAAGGCCAGGATCAGGCCTAAGACCAGTATCAGGATTAGCACATCCAGCCAGGATGTGGCCTAAGGCTGGAACTGGGGCCACATCAGGACCAGGATTGGGGCTGCCACTGGCACCAGGACCAGGACCAGCATCATGGCCAGGATCAGGCCTGGAACTAGCAGCATGGTCAGGATCAGGAACAGCACTGGGATGGGGCTGGGAGCTGGGGCTGGGATCACAGCAGGGTAAGGATCAGGCCTGGGAACAGCACCAGAGCAAGGACCAGGGCTTGGGATGAGGACTGGAGCAAGCAGCAGAGCCAGGATCAAGCCTGGGATCAGCAGTATGGTCAGGATCAGGACCAGCACTGGGATCAGAGCCAGGATGGGACCCAGGACTGCGCTGGGGATGGAGCTGGGGCTGGGCCCAGAGCAGGTCAGGATCAGGCCAGCATCACAGCCAGCATTGGGATGGGAATGGAGACCAACACTGGGATGAGCAGCAGGATGGAGCCTAGGGCTGGGATGGAGATGGAGACTGGAGCTGGGATGGAGACCAGGGCTGGGATGGAGACGAGGACCAGCACTGGGACCAGTGCCAGGATGAGGCCCAGGGCTGGCATGGATGCTGTGATGGGATCTGAGGCTGGGATGAGGATGAGCTGGGGCTGAGGGTTGGGGATCGGGATGGAGAGGGGATCCGGGGCTGGGATCTGGGGCTGGGGATGGGATCCGGGGCTCGGGATGGGATCCGGGGATGGGGAGCAGGATGAGGATGGGATCCGGGGCTGGGGAGGGGATCCGGGGCTGGGGAGGGGATCCGGGGCTGGGGAGCAGGATGAGGATGGGATCCGGGGCTGGGGAGGGGATCCGGGGCTGGGGAGGGGATGGGGATGCGACCCGGGGCTGGGGACCGGGATGGAGATGGGATCCTGGTCTGGGGACCGGGATGGGGATGCGACCCGGGCTGGACCCGCAGCAGAGCCCGGATGGGGCCCGACACTGGGACCAGCGCCAGGACCAGGCTGGGCACCAGGATCAGGGCCAGGATAGGGCCGCTCTCCCCACCCCCGGTGCTCCCGGTGCTCTCGGCTCCACCGTGGCTCGGTGCGGGGTCGGGGGTGGGGGTCTCCTCCGACCCTCCGGGGGTCCCTGCAGTGATCCAGGGTGCGGATCCTCTGCCCGCCCACCCCTCAAGGGCATCGCCCCCCCTTCCCCATCCCGGTCCCCGCCGCGTTGCCACGGCGACCCGGTCCCGGGGGGGACCCCTGCGCGCTGCCCGCATCCCTCCCGCGGCCGCGGGCGCTCACGCTGATGCGGACGAGCGCGTCCATGATGGAGGTGAAGGTCTGCAGGTCCTCGCCCTCGGCCATGGCTCCGCTCCCCGCGATCGCCCCGGTGCGGTGCAGGGAGCGGCGGAGCCGGGAGGGAGGGGAGGGACGGCAGGGGAGGGACGGCGAGGGGGAGCACTGCGCATGCTCGGCGGCGCCCGCCCCGGCGGCGCAGGGGGGCGGCGGCGGCACCGGGAGGAGGCAGCGGGGTGGGGGGAGAAGGGATGGCACCGGTGATGCTCGCGGCGGTGCGGAGGGTTTGGGGTGGGTGGGCTGCGGGTCTT
>JAWWMO010000074.1:2433173-2446910 GCA_035047845.1 Dendrocincla fuliginosa | reverse complement strand
CTTTCCGATCTGGCCGCCCCATCGCTCCGCGGGCGCTGCGCTCCACGGGCGGCCCCGCGCCCGCCCCCGCATTAAGTACGGCCCCGCCACCGCCACGCCTCCGCCCCCGCCCCGCGCCCGCACAACAACACACGGGACTGGGGGGGGAACACACGACACACCCCCCCAATGGGGCACACACCTCCCCCACCGGGACCGGGAACGGACAAGGGGACACCCCCTCAACCGGGACTGGTACCGGGCAAGGGGACACCCCACCCCAATAGGGACCGATACCGGGACCGGGCAAGGGGACACCCCCCCCAACCGGGACTGGTACCGGGCAAGGGGACACCCCCTCAACCGGGACTGGTACCGGGCAAGGGGACACCCCTCAACCGGGACTGGTACCAGGCAAGGGGACACCCCCCACGCACACCGGGACCGGGCAAGGGGACACCCCACCCCAATCGGGACCGATACCGGGACCGGGCAAGGGGACACCCCCCACTCCAACCGGGACCGACACCGGGCAGGGGCACACACATGCAGAGAACACTCCCTCACACACACACATCCCCCTCCAGACCCTTCCCCCAGTACTTCACTCTCCCACACTGGGATGGGCACCGGGCAGGGGCACACACAACCCCACTCCCACAAGTGACCGCCACGGGGTGGGGACTCCCCCCAACACACACAGGGAGCTCAGGGGGGCCGGTCCTGCCCAGCAGCACCCACCAGCCATGGTCCTCCGTGGGTGTTTGTGGGGGTCACCCTCACCTGGTGCTCCCCACGGTGTGACCCTGTGCAGGGGCTTGGGGCAGAGTGGAACTCCTTATTGGGGTGTCTGGCTGAGGCAGGGGAATCTCCTTCCCATGACCCCCTCGGTGGTCTAGGGGGCTGTAGGTGCAGGATAGGGGCTGTAGGTGCAGGATGGGGGCTATAGGTGCAGGATGGGGGCTATGGGGGCAGGACAGGGGGCTGTAGGTGCAGGATGGGGGGCTATGGGTGCAGGACAGGGTGCTGTGGGTGCAGGATGGGGAGCCTGTAGGAGAAGGACCAGGCTGTAGGTGCAGGATGGGCTGTAAGAGCAGGATGGGAGGCTGTGGATGCAGGACGGGCCTGTGGGCATAGGATGAGGGACTGTGGGTGCAGGATGGGGGTGGTGTGGGTCCAGGATGGGGGGCTGTGGGTCCAGGACGGAGGGCTGTGGGTGCAAGATGGGTCTGTGGGCAGAGTTGGAGCCTACAGGTGCAGAAGGGGGGCTGTGGGTGGAGGATGGTGCTGTTGGTATAGGATTGGAGCTGTAGGTGCAGGATGTGGGTCTGTAGGTGAAGGATATAGGTCTATAGGTGCAGGACTGTGGGCTGTGGGGACAGAATGGGGTCTGTGCATGCAGGACGGGGGGCTGTGGGTATACGACCATGGGCTGTGGGTGCAGAATGGGGGCTGTGGGTGCAGGACAGGGGTCTGTAGGTGCAGGAATAGGAGCTGTGGGTGGAACATGGGGGTCTGTGGGTACAGGACCATGGCCTATGGGTGCAGAATGGGAGCTGTGGGTGGAACATGGGGGTCTGTGGGTGCAGGACAGGGGTCTGTGGGTGCAGGATGGGGGTCTGTGCGTGCAGAACTGGGAGCTGTTGTTCAGGACGGGGCTCTGCGGGTGCAGGATGGGGGTCTGTGCGTGCAGAACAGAAGGCTGCGGGTGCAGAGCAGGGGGTGGGCACGGTGGGCACGCTGCCACAGCCTGGCAGGAGCGCGGTGCCTCGCTGTCGGCTCCCATTTGCTCTGACACGGATCCATCCGTGTCCTGGCCGGCGCGCGACGCTTCGCCGCGTGTTGTGAAGCGATAACTCAGCCGCATTTGCAAAACAACTTTCCTCTTGTTTATTCCATAATGATCCATTGATTGTGGGTAATGTTGCATGCCCTGTGCCGCAGCGGGCGCGGAGCGCTCCCCTGGCACACGGCGGGGGCTCCGGCAGGCGCCGGCGCCACGACCGGAGAGTGGCTGTGGCTCCTGCAGCTGAGGGCTCCCACGGGCCCCGGCTGTGGGGCTGAGTGCCCCACATCCCACCCGCATCCCATGCATCCCAGCCTCTCTCCCCACCCTCGCTCCCGGGAAGGGGAACCAGCTTCTTCCCTCTCATCCTCCCTGGTTGCGGCCAGGCCTGACATCATCCATAATGATGGTGTGAGGCCTCTGCTCCCGGGACGCCGGCGCTGCCGTGGCTTGTACAGGGGAGCACCTCCCGGGAACACCCCTGGGATCTGAGAGCCGGAGCATGGCACGTGCAGGTCACGGGGACAGGCGCACCCAGACAGTGGTGGGAGCTGGTCCCATGGTCCCAGCACTGCCCCAGTGCTGCTCTCACCATGGCAGCAACAGACTGTGCCAGGTGCCTGGGGAAACCAAGGCAGGGAGCAGTCACAGAGGGCTGGGCAGCCCTGGGTGCCCAAACCTCATACTGGCCCTGCTGGGGGCATAATGGGCCTCCTGGGACACCATGGTGGCATTGGGATATGGTACCCAACTGTTGGCCAAGGGGCTCCCCTGTCCCCTCTGCCATGGTCCCCAGCCCCACAGCAGGACAAACAGGACACAGGGAAGGCGCTGGGAGTGAGGCCACAGGGACACACCAGAAACCAGTGTCACCACCGTGCCTTGCCCCATGGCATTGCTGGAGGGACCAGGGGTGGAAGGACAAGACCATGCCCCGTGCTGAGGACAGCCCAAGGGACAAGCAAGGGCTGGAGCGTGTCCCATTACTTCTCCTGGGGCATGACAGTGGGGCACTGGGTGGGCACCCACCCACAGTGGCTCTGGGGGTGCCAATGGTGGTGCACACATGTTACACGTGGTCATGGTCATGGCTACAGCACCTGTGAACAGGCACTGGTGGGCCGGGATTGGTGCCCGTGCCAACAGGACAAAGGTGAAGCCATTTGTCACTGTAAATACCGTCGGTTCAAGGCATGGGGCAGGTGGGGCTGGTCAGAGGCCACAGAGCTCGTGACAATGTGTTTATGGCTTCTTGGCTGGGGACACCTGGGAGTGCCACGGCCCCTGCCTGGGCTGACGTCACCGGTGCGAGCCTTGGGGAGGCAGAGGAGCCATCCAGTTCTTGGCTGGGAGCGAAGGCCGTGGTGACATGTGGTGCCAGGTTCGTGCAGCCCAGCAGGTAGGCTCGATGCCAGCCTGTGCCCGGAGGGGCAGAGCCACGGCCCCAGGGCTGTCCAGCCATGCCAGGACCTCACACCTTTGTCTGCTGAGCAAGAATCACCCAGTGCTGACTGGGGTGGCCAGAGCTATCCCAGGATAGCCTTCTGCCACATGGGTGCTCCCGGTGCACACCCCCTGCCCACAGACACTGCCAAGGCTGTGGAATCCCTCAGCACTTGAGGGGCACCCAGACCTCAGCACTGGGGTCCCAACAAGAGCCCTGCCTTGACTTGGGGCGGCAGGGTTTGGGGATCCCCTGTACCAGGACCCCAGAAGACTTCAGGTGTGGCCAGGCTGCCCTGCTGTGCCCAGCCCGAGGGCATGAAGCGGAGCAAAATTGGGTGGCCAGGCCCTGTGGAGCTGTTGGCAGTGCCACGCGTGCACCGGGAGCAGTGCCAGGGTCGAGGCAAGTGGCAGAAGGGATCCTGCAGGCAGAGCTCTCCGTGCCAGGGCGGCAACTCCAGCCCTTGTACCCCCACCTCAGGGCACCGGGCAGCTGGGCTGTGCCGGGCTCACTGCTCCATGTGCCACCAGCATGGCACCACACTGAGACAGGGGCTGCGGCTGGTCCCCAGCAGCCCGCATCCTGCTGGATGTGGCCCTTGGCAGTGCCACACACACCATGCCCTGGGTCAGCAGCCGGGTGCCACTGGCACTCCGACACCCCGGGGTGGGGGTCCATGGCAGGGACCTCAGACCCACGGCAGGCCGGGATTGTCGGAGCGCAGGGGGGGAATGTGGGGAGCCCGGCGCCTGCCGGGAGCAATAGCAGGACCCGTCTGACGGGTTCGTCGGCTCTTCGCGCACCCGGACAAGCCCGGGCCGGCGGGACACCGAGAGCCACCGCCCAGCAGCGCCTGTCGGGTGGGGGAGAGCGGCTGCCCTGCCGCCACGGCTGTGCGGAGCCCCCCGCACCGCAACCCATCCATCAGCCCACCCAGCCCACACTGCCCTGAGGGGAGAGCAGCTGGCCCCCTCTCTGGGAGCACTGAGCCCCCCCGGCTCCCCGGTTAGGACCCCACAGCTGCTCTCCTGTGCCCATGGGGGCTCTGAGGGTCTGGCTGTGCCCCACTACTCCATGGCCCCCAGCAAAATCTCCCTTAGAAGTGACCCCAGCCCCAGGCACGACCCCAGCCCCCACATTCCCATGCCTGGCTGGAGGCACCAGGGAAGAGCCAAGGGCATTCCCCCTTCCCGCAGGAGACACCAACATGTGCCAGATCCCCCCAGAGCCGGCAGGAGCCGGCATGCCTGGCAGAGCCAGACGCGCCGGGGTGGGGGTGATGCCGGGGTTCCCATGGGGCTCCCAGCACCCCATGGCTGTGCAGCTGGTGAGGATGGCAAGGAAGGCTCTCCTGCACCCACTGCTCCCAACACCACCCCAGCACCCCCAAGGACACATGCCAAGGGCCCCCCATGCTGCCCTTACCTGTGGGCCCTCCTGCCATCCGTGCTGTATTCCTACAGGAAGCACAGGATCCCTGCCAGACGCTTCTTGTTGGTGCTGGGGGGTCGATTGGAAGCAGAACCAGCGGAGGGGTGCTGGCACCCTGCATTCCCCCTGCCAATGGCACTGAGCCCATGGTTGGAGCTGTTGTGCCTGGAGAGGCAGGTGGAGGTCAGCCCTTGCCTGACCCCCTGCCCTGGCCGGAGCCCCCCTGGGGGCCAAAACCCCTCCAAGGGCCAGGAGTGCTGCACGCCACCGTGACAGGGGTCCATTTTTTTATCCTTTTATTATTTTTTTTTTTATAGACTAAGAGCAGAATATGAAAATCACCAGCCAAAGCACTTGAAAAAAAGGTTGAGAATGTTTTTTTTCTGTTTTGTTTTGTTTTTCCCCAAAAAGTGTCTGTGCGTTTGCATAGGTCGGGTCTTCACGGAAGACGAGGAAAATCCAACACGTTCGACTATGTACAAGCCAGCCCGGGGCCGGCACCGCTGCCTATGGTACAGTATAGATATATCTCTGTAGTCGCTCTCTGTACAGTATGTATAGATCTATATGGGTATGTACAGGCTGCCCGGCCCTGGGGGTCCCTGCCCTCACCAGGCTCCCCCTCCTGGTGCTGCCCCCCAGCCATGGGGCAGCCACGGGGCACTGGGTGGGCTGCGGGCAGTCAGGACCCCGCGGCACAGGATGGTGTCGGCGGAAGGTGCAGCACACTCAGCCGCGTCCCTGCAGACGTGGCCACATCTGTTGGCAGGGTGGGAGGCGAGTCCAGCCAGGACTGGTGTGTGCCATGATCCCTGCCCCACGGGGCAGCTGTGTGGGTGACTCTCCGGGCAGGGGGTGGTGGTCCCACGGTGGTTCCCCGCTGGCTCTCACGAGGGGCGGCAGGTCGGGGGGGCCGCACTCGGCAGAGTGGTGCTGGCCAGGCCCCCGCGGGCACCAGGAGCTACGAGGCCAACAGGGTCATGAGGAAGAGCGCGGCAGCCACGGCCAGGGGCAAATGTTCCCGCTTGGGGCTGGTGCCGCTGATGCTCTTCTCCAGCTTCGGCATCTCCGGGTTGAAGTTTTCTGTGGGAAACAGCGAGAGGGTGAGGGGGGCAGCGGGGCAGCCCCGAACCCCCACCCCGTGGCTGGGGCTGCCCCAAAGGCGGCGGCGGGCGGGGCACGGCGCTGCGGGGCCGGGGGGCTCTGCCTGACTCACCCAGGTCCTCGATCTTCACCTCGGGCCGCAGGGTGAACTGGGGCAGGGTGGGTGCCAGCTTCTCCCCGGAGTGTGACGCTGTAGAGGGAGAGAGGGAACGAGGGTCACGCTCCCTGGACGCCCTGTGCTGCAGCCCCCCCCGGGAGGGATGGGGGACCCACCGGCCGGCCATGCCGCCCCCTGCTCGCCCACAGCCCCCGGGGTGGGCACAGAGGTACTTACTGGAGGCGCAGCAGACGAACACCTTCATCTTCAGGCAGGCCCGGCGGTGGTTGTGTGTTGGTGTGGCTGCAAGGCAAGAGTGGGCTTGGGGGGGTTCCGTGGCAGTGACCCCAGCCCTGGGCATCCCAAGCCTTGGTGGGTCTGTGCATGGCGTGGTCTGGCCAGGGGTGCGCTCTGGGCTGAGGGATGCAGCAGCACCCCAAATCCTGTGCCAACACCCTGTACCAACACCCCAATCCTGCAGCAGCAACCCCTGAACCCCCATCCTGCATTGGCATCCTCCATGCTATACCATCACCCCCCAGCAACCCCATGCTGCACCAGCACCCTCACCCACCTTCTCACCTCATTCCCTATTTTTCCCCCATCTCCCCGACATCATGCACCTCTTCACACCATCAACCCCTCCCAGACCCCATTCCAGACCTCCAGGTGCCCACTCTTAGGGAGGGGGAAAGAGCTGCCCAGCTGTGGAAGGTGCAGGGGTCCCTGCTGTGGGCTCAGAGGGGCCCAACAGGGTGGTGGGACCAGCTGGGGAGGGACATGGGGGGACCCAGCTGGGGCAGGGGGGCCTGTGTGGGGGTCCCGCCCTGGCGCCCCACGTACAGATGTAGTAGTACTCCTGCCCCGCACGGAACTCGTAGCCCAGTGAGAAGGCGCTGTAGCGCTGGAACTTCTCCGAGAACTTGATGGGGCTGTGGGGCGCGTGGGGCCGGTTGCACTCCCAGCGCTTGAAGCCCTGGCTGGTGTTGCAGGTGCGATACCCCTCCGCGTTCACCATGTACAGCACGTACTGCTCCAGCCGGTGCTCGGGCACCGAGGCATTGTAGTGTGGGCAGTAGATGTCCAGGTAGTCATTGACGTTCACCTGCACTGTGTAGCCCTCCCGCCGCAGGCTGCAAGGGAAGGAGGAGACAGGGGGGTCAGATACACCCCCTGCACTTCTCCAAACGCCGGCCCCCTCCTCAATGGGGACCCGGAGGCTGAACAAGAAGCAATTCACAGAGTGGGGACTCTGGGAGCAGAGGTATCCCCTGCTCAACCTCTGTCTGGAGCCCCTGACACCGTGGGAGACCCGCAAGCAACCTCACGGACCTGTGGAGTAGAATCAATATCGCGGTGAGCACGAGTGAACTGGGGTGGGAGAAACACTGTTGGGTACGGGTGTCAAGGCACACGCACGAGTAGGATGGGCAAGGGCACAGGCACACGTGACGGCGCTGACGGGTCCTGCTGGGAACATGCCAGCAGCCTCAAGGAGGAGACGGACACAGCACGATGAACAGACAGACCCAGATGGGCAGCAAGGTCCTGCAGGCAGCAGCATCCCCGCGGGCATGCAGCCCCGGCATTCCTTGGCATTCCCTGCCTCCAGCAGCCCAGAGCCGACCCACCGCGGCCGCCCACCATGGCCCTGGCACGTGCGGCAGCTCGGAGCCAGGATTCCTCACCCTGCTCCGGCTAATCCCGTTAGTTCGTTAATGCCGTAAAGGGTGGCCCTGGGGGAGCCTCATTTACATTGATTAGGAGCAGCAATCCCCTCAGATCCACTCAGGAGAGGCTCCGCTGGCTCCTAATCCGCGGCCGACGGAAATCCCGGCCGCAGTAATCCTCGCCGCCGTGCTGACCCGCTGCTCTTGCCAATTAATTACCACCGGGCGCTGGCTCTGCACCGAGCCGCCCCGGCAGCGCCCGACCCTGCCCGGACCACTCTCGGCGCTGCCTCGGGGGGTCCCGAGCCCGGATCCCGCGGGACACGGACCGCAGCATCCCGCCACACGCGGCCGAGCATCCCGGTGGAGCTCCGGCTCACGGCGCATCGCTCCGCATCCCGGCCCTTTCCTCCGCCTGTCGGGGCAAACCCCGGCCTGCGAGCCCCCATCGCTGGGTCCCTCCACCCCCGCTGCAGCTGAGCGTTCCCCGGGTCTCCCCGGCAGGGCTGGGCAGACAGCGGGCAGGGCTGCACGTGCAGACGCCCCACCCTGCACCATCGCCCCCGGCGCTGTTTGGGGAGCCCCGGCACCGCCAGCGCCCGCGGCACACCGGGAGCCGAGCGCCGGAGACAGAGCTAAAGGGGGGGGAATGTAGCGCCGAGCAGCAAAGGGGGGGCTCAAGAAGCGCCGCCTCCTCCAGCACCGGGGGGCAACGGGGTGGGGGAGATGATGGCAGAGCTCGTCACCCGTGGGACAGGGAGCGCATCTCCACGCGGCCCCTCCCTCGCTGCGCAGCCGCTATTCCGCAGCCCAGCCCGGCACCCGCCGGCAAATGCTCCGCCGGGAAGGTGCTGAGGCAGCCACCCTTGCTCAGCGGGCGCCGGGACCTTTCATCTTCCCCCTTTGATGTGGTGGGAAGGGGGGGCGGGGGGAAGAAAAAGGCTTGTTATTAAAGAAATGGCCCCAAGGAGAATATTGCAATTAACTCCACGCGGGACGCGGGGCTGGGACGCCGGCGTACCCCAATACCTGCTCCCCACAGCGGGGCGGGCACCGGCAGCCAGGGCTCGCCGCGGCCGGGCTGTGGCTGTGCCAGGGGATCGAGGGACTGGAGAAAGCGTCACACACGGCTCCATGTCCCACCGTGCCAGGGGAAACCCTGTCCTGGGGTGCTGGGAAGCTGTAACCACCCTCTCCCCTGCGGCACGGCGCCGAGGCACAGCCCCCCTGGGACCCCACGCTGGGGCTCGTTAAGCAGCGGCTCATTAGGAAGAGTGGCTCCTGATAAACAGCCTGGCTAACGAGGCACCAAGATCTCCCCTCGGGCTGGGGCACACCAGCACCCATGGGGGGAGGGGTGTACAGGGGCCTCAGGTGGTGTGGTGAGGGCCCCGTGGTAGTGAATCCCAAGGACATTGCCAGCTGCCACGGCATGTTGGGAGCTCAAGGGCACTGGAGCATCATCACCAGCTGGGAGGGGGTGGGAATGCCTCCCCACGGGGAGAGCCACAGGGCCACCACGGCCTGATGCACAGCCAGGGGACCCCGGCAGCAGCTTCAGTCACAACAGTGTCCCTGCCATGCTTGGCTCTTGTGCAGTCACCATAAAGCAGCATCTCATGCAGCTGGATACCCCTAAACCCAGCAGACCCCCAGTGCCATGGCCAAAGTACCCTAAGATCTGTTGGCAGCGCTGTTCAGGGAGCCCGTGGGTCCTGGTTTGCAGTAGACGGGCAGGAGCAGACACCCTGAGAGAGGGACTCAGCCTCTCTTCTCACCAGCACCCACCCCAGAGCAGGCATGGGCTGCCCAGTCCCAGAGTCAGGATGGACTCTCAATCTCCCAGGCTCCGGCAGCCACGGCATGGCCAGGGGGGCATGGTGGGCTCTGACAGTGCCCGAAGGGTTAAGTGCAGGAGGAGAACGGGCAGCATCACTTCTGCACGACTGCATTTGTAGAGCAGGGCTTGGCCAGGCGGTGGTACCTTCCAGCAGCCTGTCATGCTGGGCAGATGGATGTCCCCTGGCAGCACTGGCCCTGGGCTTGGCGCCCACCGGCCCCATACCGGAGGGACCCTGATGGGACCCTGGTACCTGGCATGCCGCAGCCATCGGTGAGCTGGGCGGCCGCTCCGCTCTCATCTGCTGCCATAAATCCGGGCTGCGTGCCGCACGCTGGCTCCCGCACTGCTGGGGAGCGCCTGGTGCACTGCAGCACGCCCCGGCAGTGGTGGCACAATGGGGACCGGACCCTTGTCTGGACCCCCACCCTGCAGAGTCTCTTCCCATGGTGTGGGAGAAGCTTGGAGGGTGGTGGGGCCATAACAGGGCTCAGTACCCCATGTTGGCGGTGTCAGTGGTGAAGAGCAGGGCGATGTGGGGCGTCCCCGATGTGGTGACTGCACAGTGCCCCCCGGCACTGGACACCCCCCAGCACAGCCAGGCCCTTTGTTTGGCTCCAGCAGCTTCGTCCTTTTGGCGCATCCGGGGCCCATCGATCACCCGGGGAACAAAAAAGTGCCATTGATTTACGAGTCCCCTTCCTGTCACCCCGCGCCACAGCGAGAGGCAAAGGCGCATCGACCGCCATGGCCAGTCCACCAGGATGGACGGAGGGACAGACAGACCAACCGCCCACCTGCGCCCATCGCTCAGCCACCAGGGAGACAGGGGGGCTCAGCGCGGCCCCCCCGTGCCAGCCCTCCCCACGCAGCCAGTGCTGCACAGTCACGGCGCCCAGACGGCCACGCACACGCGCGCTGGCTCGGCAGACAGCGCCTGCGACGCAGCCCACGCACGCGGGTGGCACCGAGCCACGGCACAGCCCCTCTGGCCTCGCCTGGCGCAGCCGCAAGGCGCGGGTGCTAACAGCATCACCGGCACACGGTGTCCTCGGGGCCACCTCCCTGCATGGGGCATTGGGGCTACAGGGGGTGGGGGGGGCTGCTCCCCAGATGGAGGGAGTGGGGTGCCAGCAGGGAGCACTGGGGTGATGGGCACAGCCCGCCAAGAGCACCTCAGTACTCCAGCACCACCCTACAGGTGCTCCCACTCCCCCCCATCACTATTGATGGCCACACGATCCCTGTAATCCCAGCTAAAGCCGGCACCTTCCTATGTTGCTAACAAGATCAATGAGGTTTCTAATTGGGTTTTAATTAAACCATCAATCTGCAACCGGTGACTCAATTACCGGCCCAGGGAGGAGCAGGTGGCCCCGGCCCTGTTGCACCCCGACACCGCGGCCGCTTCTCCCACGGGAACCCCGGCTGCGGTGCCAGGGCTTGGTGCCGCCCAGCCCCGTGACTCATGGGGCATGACATCCTCTGCCCCCAGGCACCCACTCCTTCCAGCACCATGGCTGGCACCCGTGGGTGGGTGACTGAGGGCTCTGGGTGCATTGGGGACCAGCCTGGAGGGCACAGCCAGGGGGTGGCTGAGCCGCCCCCAGCCGGCCTGGAGACACCACAGCCAATGTGATCACTACTGTTCTCTCCTCCAGCCCCACAGCTGGGCAGGGAACTGCCCCTGCTCAGGCACAACTGCCCCACGCCCCACAGCACCTCCTGCTGGATGCCCCCTGACCCGCTGGGGAGGGGCATCCCTCCTGCCACAGGTGACTGTCACCAGCCCTGTGGGTGCCAGCTGATGTGATAGGGGGGTCCATCCAGACACAACCCTGGTGTTGCGGTCTGGCTGCTGCAGGGGAGCCTCGGACCCCTCCAGACCTCTTCTGTAGGGACATGGTTTCTCTCCTGTAGGAGATGCTCCCCAGTGAGTCTGTTCCATGCTGGGGCTCTCCAGAACCCACTTCAGCTCTGTCCAGGTGTCACTCCAGCCCTCTCCAGAGCCCACTCCAGCCCTTGCTGCCTGTGACACAACTTCAGCCAGATAAAACCACCTTGAAGAGGTGAGCATGGTGCCAGCGATGGGGATGGGGGTCCTGCATCAGATGGGGGTCACACACAGTGCTGGGCCCTCTCTGCACACAGGTGGGCTCTGGCCTCCCTCCTTCAGCCAGGCACCAGCACCCCGTGTACTCGCCATCTCACAGCATCCCCCCACTCTGCCCCCTTCACACGACCTCGTACCCTCAGTACCAGCATCCTCAGTCCCCACACCAGTCAGTGGTACAGTGTAGCACCCCAACCCACTCTGGGGCACTCCTGGGGGCTGTAGCAGTGATGGGGGGTGCTGGCCATGCCTGTGCCCGTGAACAGGGACAAATAGCTGTCTGCATCTCAGCATCTGAGACACCCAGCAGGGAGGTGGGAACCCCCAGCACCAGCATGCCAGGGCCTGGCTCGGCTGGGATGCCCCAGGAGACCCTGACCCCACCCTGTGGGGCACTCCAGGGTCACAGCCCCTCCAAAAAACAGTGCTGAGTGGGATACGACTGCCCTGCACCTTTGCCTCATGCTGTCAGGCCTGTTCCTGGCAGGACTTGGGAGTGGAGGGCAGGGACCAACCAAGGGTCATCCCACAGCCCCAGGGCTCACTGGCTGCCACCGGTGGACGTGATGGGACAGATGGATGGAATGTGCAGCTGGACCAACAACTGGCTGAGCAGGAGCAGGATCTGAGGATCCCGCCTTCACACCTCCTCTGGGCTTTGCTGACCCGCCCCAAACCCACAGCACAAGGGGTGCCCTTGCCTGCTCGGTGACCCTCCCTGGCACCCCCAGCCATCCCTCATGTGGCTGGGGATGCTGAGCTGCCACCAGCCCCCTGCTCTCCAAGGCACCATCAGGACCACGATGGGCTCTATGGGTTGTCCCTCACCCGCTCACCCCACAGGGACACCTGTGGTGGCATGGTGGGAGATGCAATAAATTTATGGGGTGCCTGGCGCAGCCCCCAAGGAGTGGCCGCAGCCGGCACCCCCCTCCTCCCTGGAGAGCCCTGCGGGGCTGCGCTGGGCTTGTTTATGGCTCCACTTGCAGCGGGATTGCTGGGATTTGCAGGCTGCGGCCCAGGGAGCCTAATTCCCCCCATAATTTATCTAATCCAGACACTTTGCCGTGCGGCTGTAATTGCGTCCGAGCTGCCGCACTGCCTAACAATAAATATCAGCTCTGGAGTCTCTGGGACACGGCTCTGCCGCAGCCGCCCCCACCGCGCCGCCCGTGCCCTGAGCTGGACGCTCACGGCCGCGCCAGACACGCGTGCGTGGCGGGTGTGGGTGTCTGGCTTCGACACCCCTGCCTTGGTATGGCAGGGGCACTGGCAGCATCCCCTCCGCCCTGTCCCTCGAGAGGTGCCAGGGCACCGGCGGGTCACGGCGGTGATGGGGTGAGGACACTGGGTTGTGGCAGGACAAGGGTGGGGGAACGGGTGGGTGCCACCTGCCGACGTCACGGCAGTGTCGTGGTGTGGGGACGAGGCCGGGGGTGAGCGGGGTCTGGCCGGAGCAGCGGGGCGGGGGGGATGCTGAGCCCGGCACCTCGCCATTGTGCTGCGCCTCGGCACGTCGCACACACGCACGATTTATGGGGCCCGAGCTTCCGCCTGGCGACACAATCTCAATGGCAGAGGAGGGGGCTGTCGGGGCTGCTCCCGCCCCGCACAAAGGGGTGCAGGGCGGGGGGAGCCCTGGGGAGCCCCCGCACCGACGGACACCAGGGGATGCTCTGGATGGACACACGTCCACGCCACACCCCTGGGCGCTCGTAGTGGTGAGGGACGGGGAGGTGGGCGATGGCAGCGGGCGCAGATCCCCGTGGAGGGGTCCGCGGACACACCACAGGCACGCAGCTCCCCCCTCTCCGGAGGGGCCCAGCCCAGATCGTGCCCATCGCACACCCGCTCTCAGGTGTGGCTGCCACGCAGCCCCCCGCGCCGGCGAGGGCAGGGGCAGCCCCGGCGCAGGGTGTGAGGGAGGGGCTGCCTGTCCACGGCCACCGACCCCTGGTCGCTCCCCTCCCGGTAGCCGTTCCCACCCTCCACTCGCACCCCCCACCGCCCCCGCAGCCCCGGGAGCCACCGCTGCCGGCCCGGGGGTGCCACCGCTGCCGGTCCGAGATGGTGGGGGGCGGCGGGCACCTGTCGGGCTCCCCCTCCTCCGCCGCGCCGCCGGTGCCGCTCCAGCACCCAGACAGGCGGGGGGCGCGTCTGGAGGTGGGAGCAGGACCCCTGCCCGCCCCGGCGCACGGGGAGGTGGGGGCGTGGGGGCGGCTGGACGCTCCCCGCTGCCCCCGGTGGGTCAGCGCTGTCTAGGGGCGGGCAGG